>JBAJFG010000299.1:0-473306 GCA_037903475.1 Ancylostoma caninum
GTGGCACGATTATCGAGAGGTTTACTCATAATTGAGGGGTAAAGCAATGGGCAAAATTTACCTGGTGCCTTATGCATCATTGAAATTATCCAAGCTGAACGTGTTGATATTACTTAAATTCACCCATAGCCGACACGGCCATCAAGTCGTTTACCCTGGGTGATTCCACTGATGTGTTCATGCTCTGACGTTGAGCAGCTAGTAAACTCCACCATCAATGGAAAGCTGTCACAATTCCATACTTTCCGAATGATTTCCACAGCGCTTAATTCCAGATCCCAAAAGCATTGTATCTAGGACTAGGCTTTTTTTGGATTCACGGGTATCTTTACGGCTTTTCACTCTTCCAAGGGTGGCCTCATAGTTAATTTGTACACTAAGATCGAGAAAAATTGCTCTATCAAGAAAAAAATATCTTACTTTTCCTTGCACTTCGTTATGCTGCTCTCGGCTGTACATACTCCCTTTCTCGACAGTAACCAACAGGTAGCATCAATCTATGCTGGGTTAACCTCTGTTCACCAGAAGTAATCATACCCATGGGTGTTAGGTTGTCATGCTCTCGATGAGCTGCAAACGATAAGGTAACATGCGTCACTGAAGGTTGGTAATCTAGTACCCGCAGGTGTAATTACCCATGGGGAGCGGTAGAGGATAAATAACGTCGCCCAAGGGTAGATATGTTGATGGCTGCGAGGTGAAGGGTGAATCTGGGTATGTTATACGTTTACCGTGGGTAACCTCAATGATCCGGGCTCTGAGCTTTAGTTTTTGTGGAGTTCTAGGACAAGTAAAAAATAGTGTAGAGTGCTCCTATAGCTGTTTTCAAGCCCCAGATTACTCAACTGCATGGTAAGGGAAATAAGACCACTATTTCCGCACCCATCAGCTACGTACTAAATTATCCTTGCTCTTTGTCAGCCCTTAATTATGCGAATCGTAATTAAATTGCTTCTCATCGTAGAACAACGAAATTCCTAGAATCTTCCAATGAAAATAACCCTCTGGGGTGACATGTATTCTATGAATAGCCATATTATGCTAACTAAACGACGTTTCTGCCTGTTCGTGGCCAAACACAGCCAATTTCCCGCTGTCTCCAGCACGGAATTGTACTCATTACGGGCGTATGCCGACGTCTACTCGAAAACATCCCAGAATTCTGGTGTTTTTCATCGATTCAGCCCATATGTACAACAGCAGCGGTGGCCAGCTGCATCTGCGTGCAAAAAAAAAACCAACGAAATGGCTGGTGATTGTCTGTCTGCTGATCCTTAGCTAATCGGCACGGAGCGTTTTGTTCTTTCGTTGTGGATTAGGCGCTCGACGGGCATTTAAATCCAGGAATCGTGAGAAAGGTGCTGCGGTAGTGGTTGGCAGAGAGTGGGAAAATCGCTGGATTGCAGTGTTCTGAGGACTTCTGGCAATCGTCTTCCACTCTGGATTTGCTGGGGGTTCTAAACTTGTAAAAATATTGTCGTGCCGGGGTTAAGCGATGAGTTTCCCTCTGCAGATTGTTCGCGTGTTTGAAACAGGACTTTTCCATTATCAGCTGGCTAAAAACCTAGAAAAATGGGAACTTTCCCCATGCCGTCAATATCCGTGATTTTTGAATTCCTTTCGTTCTTTTCGACTCTTTTCTTCAGTCACAGCCTTCTTTCTCATTTCATAAATATTTCTTCCGCTCCCTTCTTGCTTCGAGAATTTCAAGAGTTTTTTCAACAGAATTCGGAGAATGCTTTCAAGATTCCTATGATCCTCATGGTGAGCAGTGCACACCCATCCTCTCCACACCCTCTTACGTTTTCCTGGTTCTCCCTATCAATATGAAATACCGTTTTCTTTGCCCAGTATCTTTACATGTTTCTTACGTTTTAAGTAAGATTCAAATGTGACATTTCTCTTTGCTTTTGATAGTACCACCTCAACAAAATCATTGACTCCAACAGTCTCGCTCTATTTGTGCCATAAGGACTGGTTATACCCCAGAAGAACTGGTTGGTCACATTGTAAATTTAAGATGTGGTGACAGTACATATTCATTGATTTACCGTCTGATTTACACATTTCTTTGATCCTAGGTTTTCGTTTTGGGGTTTTTTTGAACTGCTTATGTCGCCTCGTTATTTGGAAGCAGTTAACAAAATGAAACTCAAAATAGGGCAAGCGCTTTTTTCGGGAATGTGAGGCTCATTTATATGACGTCAGCGCCACGTTTTTCAGGAATTTCTGCATCTCTTCTTTCCATGTAAGTAAATCCTAAAGAATGGTTGCTCAGGAGGTGTTTGCACTCACCTACACATCTATCTTTTTTTTTTCTCTTTTCAGTAACTCACCTTCTCGTTTATTTATTTATTCATTCACTTACTTATTTCATGTATCGCCCAGGTTTACAAAAACACTTGGATCAAAATGTATGTAAGTGAACAGTGATCCCTGAGCTGTTCATATGTGAACCATTGTCTCCTTATTCAATTTTTTTCTCTCATTTATTCGGAGAAACACTTGTTTTTTTTTTTGTTAGAGAGTATACTTACTTAATTCCCTATAAGAAGCATTTTTTATTGCGTATTCACGTAGAAAGCGCGAGAAGCGTTCATCCAGCAGACCGATAATCGATCAACAAAATATGTAGTCTCAAATGAGATGATGTGTGCATTGTTTCTTCAGTAGATTCACTGCTTACAGTTTTCCACAGCACTACCTTGGTAACTATAATATTTTAAATGGAGTTTTTAAAGGTCCAAGGTACAGTGTCCTAATCTTCTACCCTTGGCGAATGCTAAGACTGGTACATATCTATATATAAAACATAGAAACGCTTACAACACTTTTTTCAAAAATCTGGACGACACGCGCGGGCGCCAAATTCAAACGTTAGGAATGCATCGCCAAGCAAGGTGGTGAAGAAGGGGGCTTGGAAACATGTGACACCATCCGAAGAATGCGGAGGGCCTAGGACACTGTTCACCGAATGGTATCGATCCGGATATCGATTTATCGATCGATTTTATCGATTTTCCTCAGTTCAGCTCGAAATGGGTATGCTGGGGTTTTTCACCACGTTGATCACCAATCTGAGAAAAAGATCTTGATGTTCGAGCCCATGTTTACCTTGATCCAGAAGTAATTGTTGTTAGAAGCTTAATTGACTCGGTTCAGGTTGCTACTGCAGTAACCTTTTGGATGAAAAACTTTAATATTAATTAAAGGTAATTATTTAAGAGACCAGACCTCAGGATTCCCACTTTTTTGCGATCGGAAAAAGGAAGGCACTCGTTCATCTCTTTTATTTTTATAGTTAGATCTTATCAAAACTAGGAAAAGTCGCTTCGTGGCATTGTGCGGATGAAAAAAGCGCATGTGCCGCCTCTTCTCTGGGCGCTTTCCTCACGTGTCGTCGCCTAGCCAATACATCTATCCACTCTCTTCCATGAATAAATTATGCGCTCTCCTCAGCCACCTAGAAATTCCGCTGTATCTCTACTGGCACGTGCCCACAGCTGCCAGTTTCATTCATTCTCAATCAGCTGTTTTTTCTCTGGACACCTCTTCTAGGAACATTTGTCCTTTTGCGTTGTTCCTATATCCTCAAAAGAGCGTGAAAACCTCTGGAACAGCGCTCTTGTGAACAAAGCGCTCGCTATGCGTTGGATTTTAAATGTTATATGTAGCTTCCCAGTTGTTTTTCTACCTGTTATACGCTTTTCTATCACTATCTCGTCGTCCAATCTGGCCATCTGTCACTTTTTCCAAGAACATGCTCTGGCCTCAGAATACTTAAACGCCTTACTGGCCCATCCCTTGTAAAAGGACACTCGTCATGTGTCACTTTTTCGATGTCTGCTCCTGCAAAACACTTTAGTTGCAAGCTTTTTGAGCCACCGGTTGTAACTAACAAGGGAAGTGCACAAGGCTCATCGCGGGGCTCGAAACGAAACATCCATTTTTGGGAACATTGTCCAAGGTGATATTAGTGTATGTATATCATTTTCGCCCAATGGTTCTCAGGAAAAAGCGACAAAGAGTTTTCGGCGTCAGTCATCATTCAGGCAGCGAAGATCTTGAAAAAGATTTTTTTGACTACACCTTGCATATGCGGGTTATTTGAGGTGATGAACACGATTATCCTATCCATTTTCTACCGTAGCCCTGTTTTTGTAGGTTTACGGTAGATGTATGGTAGTAGCGGTAATACACCTAACCGTAACCCTGCAAAATGCGTTGCAGTGTAAAATAAATACGATATTTTAGCATCCCAAATAACCCTACTATGCAGTGTTTCGGTAGAATTTTTTCTTTGAAGAGTATGGATCCATGCAGGATGAGTAGTGCCAATTTTTCTATTGCACTGTCGTAGGAGTCCTGACTCAGACTCATGGAACTTTGACCACGCAATCCAATCGAGGTTGCCGTGATTGGATGTCCTATACACTATGGAAAGTTTGGAGGCGTGTTTTTGAATAACCCAGTCATTTTTGAATAACCCGTATGGTTATGCTACCATGAGTCCTAGCTGCAGGTAAGGCAACCACGGCGAGGTGGCCGAGTGGGTTACACATCGGACGTAGTTTCTGCAGTTGTTCTTGCAGTGCTCTACGTACCTGATGTGTTCTAGTCATTAGAAATGCTTGAAACAAGTTTAAAAACCTAGGATTTAAAAATGCAAGGATAGTTACGCCAGCAGGACCCAAACGCTCGATTTCCTGCCTGATAGCCTGATGCGCTATCCACTTGGCCACCTCTCCGAAGTTATTGGTAGTGGCTCATCAACCCATAACCAAACGAAACCAGGCTACTTGACAGTGCGTCTTCAAACACTCCATAGTCCAGGAAAAGCTAAAGAAGGCTACCAAAATTGCTTTGAGTGATAACAGTTTCATGTAACTCAGCTCTACATGGAATCCTATGGCAGTGCAGCATAGAATTTTTTAACGCGCCCTCCTGATCGTATCAGGACCACTGGGCAAAAATGATATACATAACTTAGCACATCCAAGACAATGCTTCTTTGACTGGATGTTTCGTTTTGATCCCCGAAGTTAGCCTCATGCGATTCCCTTGTAAGTAGTTTTTTTAGGGTTTTAAGGTGTAAAAGTTGAAGGATTCGTCGTTAGCCACTAGGTGAACTCAAGGAAGGAGGTGTCACCGCGCCTCAAGGGTCTCTCGAAAAACTTTCACTTAGGAACCGAACAGGAATGAGAACGCTGAATAGGGTAGGGCGTGGAGAGGAGTGATGTGGAACCATGCACACTTAATTAGCCTAACTAGCGAAGCCTGAGGAGTTCTCGTTCCTTGATTTCCTAGGAAATTCCGCTATAGAGCAGCTTTTGCCTAATGGGAGCGCATTCACTAAGCCTCAAGCAGGTTTTGACGTTCTGTCAAAGGTTGGAGGGCATGTTAACCAAACTCCCCTATTTTATTCACTCATTCATTCATCTCATTCATCCATGCATTCGTTCGTTCATTAATTCATCACTTACTTACTTACTTAGTCACTTTCTTGCTTACTTACTTATTTAGTTATTTATTTACCTCCATGTATTTATTTATTCAATTTTTCGCATATATTTTATTTTTCATTTCTCTTTCTTCTTTCGTTTTTTCTCTTCGTTTTCTCATTTCTTTTCTAATGATACTCTAGTTCATTTATCACTTGATGGCATTTCGAAGATCTATATAGCTCCAGGTCAGTCCTTCCCCAGATAAGGGTTCGGTATTAGTTTAGTTCTACGTAGCTATCTTATTATTAACTAATTAAATTATCTATCAATTTCCCTATCAAATTTGCGAATAGTACCGTAGGAAATTGAAATATTAGGGTAAACGAAGAAAAATCCAAAATTCAAAAAAAAAAACGAAAAGAAATCAAACAAATAGCACTGTCCGTTTGGAAACAGAGGTTGAAAGGAAGAATTTCTTGCGTTGTCATGTTCTTTTTCCCACATTTCTTGTCTTTCAATCTTCCTTACACAAGTGAAGGCTTTGGTTCATTCGGTGGTTAAACTTTAACCAATGAAATTTACTCATCGCCTAAACTAACCGAGTCTTTTTAAAATTTTGAAATGCTCGCATACGTATGTATTTGCATACTTCTTTATAAACCCTAAGATACATATGAAGTGATTACTGTATGACTTTCTGTGCTAAGCTGCATCCAAGTGTTGTGCTTGTCGCGACGACGTCATGCTGCAGTCAGACCGATGGTGTTAGTTCGTCCTGTAATAGCGGTTTTTCTTAAAGCCATGCAGCTCTTGTAGAGACACAAACTAAGCCACCTTGATCCACATTTTACAAGAATATATCATGTCTCTTTGAGGCTTGAGGAAGAAAAAAAGCGAGAGCTGCACTGCATCCAGTCATTGCTGGACATTATGTGGTGTGCGGCGCTACTGTTCCTGACTCTAGAGTTCGTAAAAGAAAAATTACTCTCAAAAGGTCTTTGTCAACGATTTGATCACTGTGTGAAAATCTCCTGGAATGTTTCACCGCCTGAATCGATTTGTGGATTTTGATCATGCAGCTGCCTTGGCGTTCCCTTTTGTGGCTCGGCTTTTCCATAAAATCGTACCTAGTATCCCGTAGAGCATGCTGTCAGCTAGTATTTGCACAGAAACAACTTGCAGGCAAGCTTTTAGGCAGGAAATTGTTGTCGACAAGTTGACTTCACCAGTTCAATCCAAAAACATGTTGTCGACAATTTTTCCTCCCAACGACTTGCTGAAAGGTAGAGACAGGAGAAGATATTGGATTGCCTCCACCTGCATAATATACGACGCTGCCAGTGAGTACACCTGGCGTTATCAGAGCGGACTAACCTCAAACAGCGATAACAAGTAGTACATAACATAGCAAGATATATGTATGTATAGCAATTTACCTGGAGGACTCCTCCATTCTTGATCAGCGGGGAGCTTGGAACCTGCTCCGGAACGTTTGCGAACCCCGTCACAGCTTTCAAATGCGATCAAGTACTTGCTTGTTCAGAGCTTGTGAGCTTGTTTTAAGGGATCTGGGAAATCATGCAAAATTGGGATTACCCAGGTTAAAAATGTTGACACCACATAAATTTGCGCATCGTTAGCACGGGCGTCAACATACCTACCCTGGGTAGTCTGGAGTCCTGGATGTTTTCAGGCCCTGAGCACCAGTAAAATTTTATGTAACACTAGCGGGTTCCTTATTTGAAGTACTCAGTTGGGCAGGTTCATGGAATATACACTCTTTTTTGGCTCTAGTAATAAGTTTCACATTCTGGAGAGTGAAACCTAAAAAAAAGCCCAGATATAAAACTCTCATCCATAGAAGCTTTCTGTATATTCTTGCGTTGATCTTATCATATCCTGTGATTTTCGTCACTGTGCAGTTGTTTGTGGATATAGAACACGTGCGAAATGGATACTCCATCAGAAATTTCTGGAATCCCACTCAGTTCTCCTTGTTTCCTATCACCTATCAGCGATTTTTTTCACTTACGCTGCTCACCCTCGAAGCGGTATGCACTTTCACCCGATTCTGTGAATTTTCCATTTCCAGAATTCCCAGGACTCCTATGGCTGATGCGTATCGATGACGTCAGAGCAGTCTGTGATCAGATGTGCCAACTGTAAAAAAGAGCCACGGACTGGATCAAAACTCATGGTAAGTGCTACTGTATTTGTGGTAGGTGTTGTGACTGCCATGTTTTTTCATGTGTTTGGGTCCCATTTGGAACCTCTAGAAATGTATGGGTATTTAGTACTGGTTGCCGGATTAGCATAATGGTTTATTTCACGCTTAGAAATAGTCTTTGTCGTATTGGACGTGAGCCAGACAGTAGTACTTACCCAATCAGACCTTTAAATTTGAACCTCGCCCTACAACTAGTACTTCTTTGGAACCAAACTGTGCTCTACACAAGCACCTCTTCCAGGTCTGCCGCGTCTGTCAGCAGTACGGCCGTCATAAGCTGCCGCAGTACTTCCCGTGCCATTTCTGCTCTATGGATTGTTACCTACGTAAGAAGGACACCCACGTACGGCTGCACTCTCGTCTGGACAACTTTGAACAACTGCTTCAAGCATGAAGAGCTTATCTATAGCCTTTACGAGTACCAATTATTCCTTGAAAATGAAAAAAAATCGATAAAAATTTATTCACAAGATTTTCTCCTCTCTGTGCAAGAATTAAATACATAAGAGCTTAAAACAGCGTGAATTAGGGGTTGTGCGGGTTACTGTGTGAATAATGGGATAAGTATGTACAGGAATTAGTGCCACGACGGCTTCACCACTTCTCCAGATGCGCGGGGTCGACGTGGATCTTCTTCATGGCGCGGCGCAGCGACTTCGCCTTGTCGCACATCAGTTTCGGCTTGGCTTTGTCGATGAGTTTCTGGACCAGAGCTGGTGCCGAGACGTTCAGGTCGCATTGGAAGTACATCGTGAACTCGACGTTGTCTGTAATTGCCGGAAAATATGCGCAACAAATGAAACAAACCATGCAGTCCTTGTCGAAAGATAGATGGATTGCGCGTGCGGTTTCATATCGTCGCGGTCGCAGAATCGCGGTGGGACCTACTGGACCCTCTCACTTGGAGCATGCACTTTCCGCATCCATCGTTCAGCTCCCGCCGCGTTTCTGCAGTGACGGAATCCGGAATCTTTTCGACAAGGACTGTATGTTTCAGCCAGGTTTTCTTTTCTTTCTTTTTTTCTGTTTAGAAAAATGATCTTATGGTTCCAGGAAAAATAAAGTGCTTAGAACATCATAGACAATCGCAAAGCAGTAGAAAAGATGGGTATCGATCGTGAGAAGCAAATAGAGCGCTACTTAATCACTGATGACTATTCCGGAATTGTCAAAGCAGACCTCATATGCTCTCTTTCCTCTGCAAACTAAGATCGACGTCCCCTTCCAAGTTAATGAGGATGTCTAGATTTGAGGAAAATTTCTTAGAGACGTAGAAAATGGATGAAAAATGTGGAAATGAATCGTCGATTGTTATCCCGAGAAAATAGAATATAGTGAGAAAAAAAGGTTTTTCCTTGCGAGTATCCAACAGGAGAGGCTACAGAGGGTCATTCCCTAAACCTCCTAAGGCACCTGCGCTGAGAGAAGCGCCGAGCTACCACGGCGCCAGTTGGATCTTGTGAGTTAAATTGAGCCTAATTCGCTTGCGTTCGAGAATTGAGAGGATATTCTGCAGTGCTTTGTGGATTTTCTCACCAAGATTTTTCTTTTCCTATCCAGAGATTTAGCCGTTTTGACCTTTGCGTACCACCTTAGTGCTACTCATTCACCATTTCCTTCCTAGGATCACTGGACAGCTCATCGTTTTCGGATCCCGGACCCGGTATCCATTGAAAGAAAAAAAATTCTTTGTCAGTCAAAAATGTAAATCTGATTTTTGCTTTTCTTTCACTATCTGTTTGAGCATAAAGAACTGTACAAACAGTAACGACTACGTTACTGATCTGCTAGTAAGTCTCCAGTGGTACCATGGCTTCAACGTAAACAAATTATCCTCAGGCCAGGTAGAATCATTAAGCTCCGCCGTAGAAGTGAGTCTATGTACTGTACAAATCACGGAAAATTCTCTCGCAGAGAACGTTCTCCTCCTGTTCAGGCCACCGCATTGACTACCTGGTCAAGATTCCTGTGCCTGTCTTTTTTCTTCCACTTCCTTCTCAGGGATTATTATGCACCCATGCACAAAACCCGATAAGTGAGCGCTGATATAGCGAGGTTCTGTGAAAAGAAACTCACGTTCTCCACTGACAGCAATGCAGTATCCACCCAGGTGTTGGTAAGTACGTACGATGTCGGCTGTCGGAGCTGGGCCAGCGGTGGGAACGCTACGAGCGGACATCACTACTCGATTTGGTTCGAAATGAGTGGAGACCACATCGACCTACAAATCACTCTTCAGAAAACTTCCAGAAATTTCAAGGATTCCCCAACGAAAAGTGAGTCAGACTTACAGAGTCCCTGGGAGATAGGGGGAACCTCTTCTTGGTGACATGGTGCACCAGGCGATAGCCCTTGTCCAGTTCCTCGACTAGCTCACATCTCTGGAAGATAGACAATCTGTTCTGTTAGAGTGGAGGTCCTGACGAACAGCTGGCAATACCTGCATGATGTCGTCCCACTGGATTCGGTACGGTAGCCAGGGAGTGACCATGGCCTTGACGGTGGCGAGATCTGTGTCCTGAAAGTGTTAGGAATATAGTCCAATGTTCGCTGATATGGCGCATGGCGGGGTGGTTCCAGAACTTTCGTGGACTCACCTCGAGAATGAAGCGGCATCGGATAATGTCGACTAGGCATGGTTCCACACCCTTTCTGGTGTGGAAGACGATCCCGTCGTCAGTCCATAGCTCCTTCCAGCCCTCCTCGCCACCGTCAACCAATGCTAGCAGATCCTTGATCGCCTCGTCGCCGACCGCCACAGCATCAAGAGAAGCCATCTGCAGGAAAAAGAAGGGCTGGATGGGTTTTTGGATGTAAGAATATCACTAGTACAGCTACGGCCACAGTTAAGAGCAGTCAGCCATAAGGCCTTTGGGAGATAGATCTGAGAGCAGGCTTAGTGTACGAGGAGTGAATTGAGATCCAAGAGATCGTGGAACCTCCTGGCTACAAGGAACCGAAGCGACTGACCCGCCAGTAGCTCCATTCTCCTGCGGTAGATCGCAAAAAATGGCGGGACATTGTAATGGCAAGGATTGACCTGCCCAACTCCCACCGAGATTTCTTCAGTTCCGAGAGTAGAAGTTTTCCAGTAGGGATAGCTACGAGAACAGCAGCACGTTTCCAAGTGAGAGACCGTCCATGTGCTTAGAAATCCTGAAAAAGACCATCAGATTTCCGTTGAATCCAGAAATTATTTTATCAAATGCTGGGTTACCACTGAAACGCTGCAATCGATGTCATAAGTTTGCACGTCATCCTGGAAATACTCGGCTTCTGTGCTTGTCCCTCTGAAAACTTTTCCTACCTAATAATACCAAATTCGGTTACTGCTACTATTTATAGTCCTGTGCCCTAACAGTAGCCTAATTCTCTTGCAATACGAAGAAAAACGATTTCTTTAGAGACTCAGATTGTCTAAATTTCGATGGATCTTTGGCTTTCACGCTATGCACTTGTTTCTGATGCTGATCTGTAATTTCTCCGCTTCCAGAAAGGAACACACATTACTTCCTAAGAAAAAAGCTATGTGTTGGTAGGGAAGAGCAAAAAAGAGCATCTCCACGTCTTTATGATGCATTTTATAGAATTTCTTATTTCTTGTTTATTATAGAAGTGTGAAAAACTAGGCGGGTGAAAATTTGTCAGTTCCACCACCTAATTAGTAATTTCATCCTTACTACTTCCTACTGTACTCTAGAAATGAATGATGGATGATTTCAAAAAGAGAAAGTCAAAAAATGAGTGCAGCACACGCAAAAAAAGGATATAATGCCAAAAAATCCTTACATATGAACGGACCTCTCATTGCTGTAAACTGGACGAGTTTCCCGAATTGTATTCACCAAACAATGTACAGTGGACGTCGATAGCGGCACGTTTTCAGCCGAATTACGCAGCGCAGCCGCGCCGCTCGCGCTGGAATTGGCGTTGTAGTGGCAAACCAGCTTTCTTGATTCTTGATCTTGATACGTAGTTTTCCATTGAATTTAATCCTAATTTTCCATTAGACTACCAAGAAAACCAACTGACTATCCTCTGGCTTGTTGTCGCATCTCGGATTCTAGCGCGAGCGGCGCGGTCGCGGCGTGTGCTTCTCTGGGCCGCGGAGAGCACTCCCGAGTGTACGTGTACTCAATGTTCGAGAATTCGTTTCCGAATGAGTCGAAAATTTAAAAATTCAGGGAGAAGCCTTGTTCCTCCCTGAAATTGGGGGAGAAGAAAACCCCGCAGAGCTTCCTTTTTTCGTACTATTCGATTTTTCGAATGAGTTTTTAAATAATTTGTCAAATGAATTGAATCTATTCAATTTCTATTAGGTCAATATTCTAGCTCATTAAGTAAGTTTGACACTCACCATCACCTGCATTGTGGATCTAGTATAAGTTAGCCACACGGCGTACATTTATGCAACTACGTTAAACCATAAACTCTACAGCTAACATTCCCTAGCGCTACTTTCCAACGTGCTTTTTACGCGCGCCTGACGCACGCATACATTTTCTATGAATTGTTTTTATGGTGTAAATAAAAAGAATATACTGTGGTGCCGATTTATTGCATTAAATATTTACACATACACAAGTTGCTTTAATTATACAATAAATCGCGATTATTGTCTGGTATTTGAATATTTTCTTTCGTTGCTCGCCAATTATTCAACTAGGGTTGGCCATTTGGTAGCGCTCCTTAACTTCCAAATCATTTCTAGGAGGTACAGGTGGAGCATCAGCGGCCGGTTCGTTTTCCGCGAGCCCCTGTCGGGAGAACCCTTTCTTGACTTGTGGCTCGGGGGCTCGGATTCGTTCCTGTTGCTCATTGGCCTGTGCTTTAGGTGTGGGTGCTGTGATTTTCTCAACGATTCTATCAGCGCTGCCTCTGGGCTTTTCCTTCTTTTCGAGGACCTTGTTGGCGTGGATCCCCGGCATATCGGCGTCGTCGCGGACCTTTTCAACAATGTCCCTCGACTTCTCCTGCTTTTCGCGGACCTTGTGACCGAAGAACCCCGCACTGTCTCTCGATTTCTCTTGCTTCTCGCGGGCCTTGTCAGCACTGTCCCTCGACTTCTCCTGCCTTTCGCGGACCTTGCGACTGAAGAAGCCTGCACTGTCCCTCGATTTCTCTTGCTTCTCGCGGACCTTGTCAGCAATGTCCTTCGACTTCTCCTGCTTTTCGCGGACCTTGTGACCGAAGAACCCCGCATCGTCCCTCGACTTCTCCTGCCTTTCGCGGACCGTCCGACTGAAGAAGCCCGCACTGTCCCTCAATTTCTCTTGCTCCTCGCGGACCTTGTCAGCAATGTCCTTTGACTTCTCCTGCTTTTCGCGGACCTTGTGACCGAAGAACCCCGCATCGTCCCTCGACTTCTCCTGCCTTTCGCGGACCTTGTCAGCAATGTCCTTCGACTTCTCCTGCTTTTCGCGGACCTTGTGACCGAAGAACCCCGCATCGTCCCTCGACTTCTCCTGCCTTTCGCGGACCTTGTGACCGAAGAACCCCGCATCGTCCCTCGACTTCTCCTGCATTTCGCGGACCTTGTGACCGAAGAATCCCGCATCGTCTCTCCACTTCTCCTGCCTTTCGCGAACCTTGTCAGCAACGTCCTTCGACTTCTCCTGCTTTTCGCGGACCTTGTGACCGAAGTACCCCGCATCGTCCCTCGACTTTTCCGGTTTTTCGCGGACCTTGTGACCGAAGAACCCCGCATCGTCCCTCGACTTCTCCTGCCTTTCGCGGACCTTGTCAGCAATGTCCTTCGACTTTTCCTGCTTTTCGCGGACCTTGTGACCGAAGAACCCCGCATCGTCCCTCGACTTTTCTTGCCTTTCGCGGACCTTGCCACTGAAGAAGCCCGCACTGTCCCTCGATTTCTCCTGCTTCTCGCGGCCCTTGAAATCGCTGTCCCTCGATTTCTCCTGCTTCTCGCGGACCTTGAAATCGTTGTCCCTCGATTTCTCCTGCTTCTCGCGGACCTTGAAATCGTTGTCCCTCGATTTCTCCTGCTTCTCGCGGACCTTGAAATCGTTGTCCCTCGATTTCTCCTGCTTCTCGCGGACCTTGAAATCGTTGTCCCTCGATTTCTCCTGCTTCTCGCGGACCTTGAAATCGTTGTCCCTCGATTTCTCCTGCTTCTCGCGGACCTTGAAATCGTTGTCCCTCGATTTCTCCTGCTTCTCGCGGACATTGCCGAAACTGTCCCTAGACTTTTCCTGTTTTTCACGGTTTTTCTCGAACCAATTTGGCCCTAGCTTTTTTCGTCGCTCTCTTATGCTGTTCATAAGAGCCTTCCTGCGACTCAGGCCTCCCTTTCTTTCTTCAGCTCTGAACGTTTCGCCCTTCTCTCGTCTTATCGATGCCTGATCCGACCTGTCGGTTCCTTGAGAAACACTAGAGTGTCCTGAACTACACAGCGAACCTGAAAATTTCTAGGATCACTCCAGCTATGCCAACATTGCCACAATTCACTACCTGTCTTTCCTCGAACTGAGGTAATGATCGGTTTGCCCTCGCATACCATCACCTTCACTTCGTCCACAACCACCACTGGTCGTGCTGGTGTTTCAATTGGTTCGAATATGGTGAAAGATTCCTCCTAAATACAGGGACTGAGTGGTAGAAAGATGGAAAAAAAGACACAGGCACTCACTTCTTTCGGTTTGTCTGTCCTCGGAGTGGAGGACTTCTCTTGGACCTCGGCGCCATCCTCCAATAGACGAGCTTGTCGACGTGAGCCTCTTCTGCCTGAAAGCGTGCAATAGCCGGGAATCTGGGAGTGCGTTGAAAATTTCGAGTCTGAAGCTGGCTTTGATTTACCTCTTATCTGCGCTGCTTCTTCAGCTTTGTCGAGCCTAAAATAGTACGAAATTTCATGCAGAAATTTTCGGGAAAGGAAATTTTTCGGGAAGAAGTTATCCGTCGCAAGTGAATTCAGATCAATTTAGTGCGTGCGATTCGCTGTAGATAGTCCTAGCTATTGTTTCATATGGCAAAGTGCACAAGATGCGTGCGTTAGTCGTGCGTCAGACTCATGTATTTGACTGGTGGTATACTCTCAGACAATTTCGGGGGCAAATCCCGTTCCAACCGCCGGCAAATCCCCGACGAAACGTTTGAACGAGGACCAATAGCGGACAAACGGCGGGCGGAACCACACATGTTGCGGGCCAAACGCGCTGTCGGGCGAATCGCGGGCTGAACGCAGAGTCATTTGGGCTAAACCACCACCGTCGGGGTTCCGCCCGCTATGTGAAGAGTGTCGGGCATCTGCCCGCTTTCTGCGGCCACTGACCGCCGGCAAATTTCTCCAAAAAGCGCTCTGAACGACTACATATTTCGGCTCAATAAGGGATCGGAATGGTGGGTTGATAATAGTAGGGACGTGATAAAGGATGAAGGCTACACCGGTATGGAAGAGGTCAGCCGCACCGATGGCCTAGTGGAATAAGCAGCGGACTCTCAGTCATTCATCAAGAATGGTCAGGTTGGTTCGAATCCTCTCAGTGATAGAAGAAGGTTAGCACTACGAAACCATGGATGGACCTTGCAAACAGCCATCTTTTCGTATTTCTGACGTGAAATTGCGTATTTATGTTGTTTTTATGCTCCGGTGGGCCCCTGCGGATCCACATCCACACATTAGGAGCAGTAGCTCCTGATGGTTTGCGGGCTCATGGCGGCCTGAACGCGGACAGTAATCGGGCTGATAGGAATGCAAGCCCCGTTTTCAGCGGCCCTACAGCGGCCTGAACGCGGCCACTTCTCGGGCCAAAACACCCAAGCGCTCGCTCCGACCCTCGCCCCCCGCTCGTTCCGAACGAGATTTGCCCCCGAAATTGTCTGAGCTCTTCGAGGAGTATGGCAGATAGCATGGCTGTGGACACTGCCACTCCATTTTTAATAGGTATCGATTGTAATTGGTCAGTCGCCGATGTTGGACCGCCCACAATCAATACGTATCAAAAATGAAGTCGCTTAGGCAACGCTATGGTTGTGCAGAACCGTTACAAAAACTACACTGGCCTTCACTTACAGAGTATTTTTCGTTAGGACCGGTCCCCTCTTCTCACTACCCTCTCACACGACCTTCTTCACCCCTTCGGATGCATTCTTGGGAAGATGCGTAATCTTATACCCATGAGTAGCAGCTTGTTATCGGAAACTTCACGGGCTGCGTGAGATTACCAAGGGTAAGCGTGTTAATGAGCCACAAATTCACCCATGGTTAATAAGTTGACGCAGGCGTAGACACAACACCAACAGTTTTACCCGGACTAATCATAATGATGCAGTGTGGTTCAGATATGGATGATCGGTGCCGCGTAAAGGGTAAGTTTGGGTACATCAGCAAGTATACTATGGGTAATCCAAACTATGTATCAAGCCCTGGAATCGTGGATTTCGCGGTTTTTGCCTATTTCAGCGCACGAACAAGAACAGTGCCATGGAATGCTTGAAAAATCTCAGAATTACAGTCTCCCACACACATGTGGATACTGTGTTGTGTTACTGATATGCTTCCACAATGTCTTTTATACTTTAACTACAAATATTACCGCTTCATCTGAATCTTCCTGGAACCTAGCTCTTTAAATAGACAAACCCTTCAGAAAGAGGTGACACTGCGGGCGGAGTTTGTGCAGTCGGCGTTAGAGTCGTCGGTGTAGGAGTCGGCGTCGGCGTTGTCGACGGCGGTGGTGGAGTTTGAGCCGATTTGCGTAGTAATCTAAGGGAACGCCTCGTTTCCCTCACACTATGTCGGAGTTTGTTGTACAAGTTGGGCCTGAAATGGTGGTACTGCATTGCCATACTAGGATGGGTGTAAGCTGTATGGCGTAGCATACTGTTTCGGAGGTACAGCTGAATGGACGGGCGCTGTGTGATCCATGATGCCGAAGAATGAACCCTACTGCGAATGTTTTTAACAGCTCTGATAGCGTGTTGTTGTTTTCCCTGATAAGGAAGGAGATGACCTCAGTATGGCTTTTTGCCTGGAATGGCACAGCCAGCGAAGGCCGCATCCCGATCCGACAATCACGCATCCCGATCGGAAAATCACAGTCGGTGGGTCATCCAGTTCTTGTAGCACAGTTCCCGGCGCTACGGACTCTTCCTCCGCGACGACTCAGCGTTGATTCAGATGCAGTACTACTCAGGCAGAACTTTGCGAAACTAAGATGCCTAGTGGTCGCTAGACTTGAAGTAGGAAACGTGAAGATAGAGACCTGCTCAGATAGATTTTCAGGATACCAGTAATTCGCACGTTCATTTATGTGATGAAGGATGGGGCCAGTCGCATCGCTGACGCAGGCCAGACGCACACTTTTATGGTCTAACGGTGTCCTCACATTCTCCTCATTGAGGAGTGTATGCCACGTTGACGGGACCTCGTGGAAGACCTTACGCATATGAGTGCGTGCGTCTGACGTGCGAATGACGCACCCACTATAAATTGCTGTTTAACCGATGCTCGATGTTGCACCATTAGCCTGGCTTCGTTCAGTTGTGCAGAATCCTAGCTCAAATGGGAAAAAAATCGGATGGGCGGGGCTTAGCTGCAAGAGGCGGAGCTTGCTCCCAGTGAACAAATAATGTCGCTCATCCCGCATTCACATCCTCATCCCAATCTACCGTGGCATCTTGATGCCCATGAAATCTGAAAATTTGAAGTGAAACGCTGTGGGATAGGCCGTGGCGCTCTCCTAACGTAACGGTAGACGCGCCACCTGCGAAATCGCGTCGATTCGCGGCAATCGCTTCAATTCTCTTTCATCTCAGACAATTTCGGGGGTAAATCCCATCTCGAACGAGCGGGGGGCGAGGGTCGGAACGAGGGTTTGGATGTTTTTGAACGAGAAGTAGCCGCGTTCAGGCCGCTGTAGTGCCGCTAAAAACGGGACTTGCATTCTGTATCTGACCGAGTACTGTCCGCGTTCAGGCCGCCATGAGCCCGCAAACTATCAGGCGCCACTGCTCCTGAGGTAGCGTGTTGCTCACAACGCTCCATTTCCTGTGGGTAATATCACTGGATATGTGTTGTGGTAGTTCTGGAAAAACTACGAAAAGCATGGATAATGTTGATCGAAACCTGCACCGCTAACACTGCAAAATGTGTTGAACCGTTCCAGGTCAGATGATCATATAAAACCTAGGAGCGGTGGTAGCAAGCCAACTGCACGCCATCGTCGGAAAGCTCGCCAAAAGAAAACAACGTAAGTTTATCTCCTCCAGCAATTTCACACAAGAATCAAATTCCGTTTCTTCCAGCAAAGTGGATAAAAAAAGCAAATCACGTTCAAAGGCAGGATCACATGAGGTATTTATTCTTATGTGGCAACCCAAACGCTGACGTAGTTAGGGTTACAATGCCTTTTCAGCACAGAAAAACAAGGAAGAAGACCTCAACGAGAGATCAAGGTAATCGTTTCTAGAACTACAACCCCTCTCCATTTGTTTCTTATCCCTTTCATGAATGCGGTTGTATCTGATAGTAATATGCTAAGAACCTTTCAAAGGGAAGAAGCCAAATGTGAAATCCTCTAAAAAACGACACAAGGACTCTCTTGTGGTAGATAAAACTCAAGCTGATGTGAGCTTTTATGAATAGAACAACGAGCAATAGTCTCTGGGAGTATAAATTTCTTTTAACTTTACCATGTAATCTTTCATCTTATTCTAGGAAGCAGTTTCAAAGCACTCAGAGGTGAAAGGGCGAAGTGCTGTGGAAAGTGTAGAGAAAGATCCAGAACTGGCTGAGGTATGTACTGTCGGGGTCAAATTAAAATGTGAGCGAGACCGGCATTTTTACATAGCACCGCGCTTCTCTGGGTCTGGATACATCATTGAGATTACCCAAGGGGGACGTGTTGACGCTGGCGCTACCGATGGGTAAATGTTAAAAGTGTTAACCCATTTACTCTATGTAATCCCAATGGGTGAGCAAGATCACTGGGCTGGAGACGAATATGAAGAAGACAGAGATGATGGCAAACCAATGGTGTGATAACGGAATAGTACAGTTGGATGGAATTGTCCGGAGCAAAGTAGACAGCTACGCTTACCCGGAGTGTGTAGTAAATTTGATGAATGATATGAGAGGCGACATTGAGGGAAGAAAAAAAGCAGGTAGGCAGTCGGGGATACAAGAGAAACAACGAGTCAAATCAAGGACTCGAATCTGCGGGCCCACCTTACTTGACACTACGGTACTTTCGACACTATGCTATGCTACTGAAGTATGGACGGATGCAGAAACATCTCCACTGCTATGAGAACGATACACAGGACCTTGGAAATATGTTATTTGGGAACGAATAGATGGAAGCAGTGGAAATGCGACCTCAGTAGCAGAGACTTGAGGAAAGAGTCGAAGATCAGGGACACGACAGACTACATGGATTCCGCAAAACATCGATTGCAGGACACGTGATGCGCCGAAGTGACGATAGATGGAGCACCAGATCAAATTTCTGGACTTTCTTAAAGGCAGGGGGCCACCTCGTTCTGCCTGTTGGATTTACCATTAATTCTAGACCTTCTCATCATGTTGATCCCCGGGATGTACATCAACAGCCACAGAAGCCACGAAATAGCCATTTTTGAAAGACACGAGCTAGGTAAAAATTTGGAGCCCGGAGGCGGATCGCTCCAAGCTGTGCTGGCTGCCTGCCACGGCTGCCGCGTCGGTCAACGAGTCTTGGCGTGTTCAGTCGATAAGATCAACGGCTTCACATGTCAACTCGGGTTGGCAAACTGTTACAGACCCCGTCCTGGAAGACGGGTTTCTAGACCATTCTGAGACCATTTATGTATACCGTTGGAACCACCGCACCGAGTAGATGCAGAATCTGCTGTTAGCTGAACTACGAAGATGAGGTGGACCCCTGCCTTTAAACATCAAAAGACCGAGTATGCTTCCAAAACTGACAACCCATCCGTAGTTTGGGAACCACCGTAGTCACTGCTCGCACGGTGGGACTCGCTGAGACACCGATGCGAGGGATCAGGCGATGTATCAAATGTATAAAAATTGTCCTGTTTGTCCATGCGATACTGAGAGCAAGTATTTTTAGGAAATAAAAGCACTCCTTGCGGGAGGTGTTGCTAATAAGGAACAGTGCCAAGAAGAACGTGCAATGGTTAGCGTAAACTCCCATATCTCTGAAGAATAAGAAAATCAGAGGAATTTTTGGAATTTACTTCTAAAAGTGTTTTTTTGTGTCAAGGAAGGTGCGTACACGTTATTCGAGCGAACAGCAGCTCCAAACCGTCCTGCTGTGGTTGTCGAACCACCTCTCACTGTTACGTGTGAGGGAAAGCCCATAAACGCCTCAGCGCCTCAAAGGAGGATCGACTCTCGAGTGGAACGTAGGTTGCTTAGCGATTTCCTTGGTAATTCAGGAATAACCTTATAGCTTATTGTAGGGATTGGAAAATCTATCCGGAGGAGTCGTTCTGCTTATGTTTTAGCTGCCGGCGGAAAGAATAGCCTTGCTTCCAAATAGTCCAAACCTTCGCAATTTTCGAGGTTACTCTAGAAATACTGCGTGTGGATCTGGGTATTTGGAAAAATATACATTTTCAGATGTACGAGACACAGCATTGATCAATAACAAAGCAACAATCATATCACTTTATCGACATTTTTGAACTGATGGCCAACGAAGCCACCTAGTTAATTAATTCGGACGTTGCAAAAATGTTGAGTAAATAAACCATGCTTAAAACGAGTCTTAAACTTGTAAAGGTTTTGTTTTACTCCTACTTACCAGTTCCGTTTGTTGAAGCAAAAACCCAAGGCAGAGGTCTATCGTCACAGCAGTTTGTCTGCTTCAAACCATGTCGAAGGAATTTTGAGATCGTTCTGAGGGAATTTTTCTCGGAAATAGAAATAAACTGTGCACTTCCTTGGAAGTCAGCCTTTTCTTACCCTATCCTGATGTGTATCTGCAGAAAAGGGCTAGGCATCTGAACCCGGATCGAAGATTCCCTCGAAAGGCTGCCACTCGAGCTCAAACGAAGCCAATTAGCAATCAGTTGCCGTCGTTGCGTTGCATGTGTTCGGGAGATCCTCGTTAATGATTTGCGGAATCGTTAGAAGTTTCGTCCGCACACATTTTACATTATTCAGCACTATTTTCGAGGATTATCTGTAAAACTGTTGGTGAAATACCTCCTTCTATTAATTTATATTCTCTGGATGCTTAGTATACCACCCGAAGAACTGTTTGCTTAGTCTTTCGGGCAGCATTAGTTATGGAGGAGGTTTTGGACCTAATTTTTTCAAAGAAAAAACACTGAGTATCTATCTATTAGAAAAAAAATGTACAGTATGTACTGTAGCTAGCAGTGGCGGACGCAGAGGGGGGGGGCTCCCCCCGAAAATGGGTCGCCAAATTTTCGAAATTACTTTAGAATACAAATAAAAAACTTGTATTAGTTTATTTTCAGTTGTTTATTTCTATCATTATTTTAGTATAATTTTTACTTATCATTTATTATTATAATCAGTATCTTTATTTGTTTCATTTTCCATCTGGGTCCCCAAAGCGGCGGAGACCCCACTTTTTTCCCACGCCCCTCCTCCCCCCCTCCGCCCACTTTCTGCGTCCACCAACCACTGGTAGCTAGTTATATACGTGGATATGTATGCATGAATAAACTACAACTAGTCGAGCAAACTCATTCAGCCTTTTCTGAAGGATGTATTTTTCGAGAAATACACGAGTACGTAATAGCTTTTACGTAGAGTCAAACTATCGCACCAAAGAATATCACTCAGATTTTCACAACTTCTAGTGGGGTAGAATTTTTGCTCTACAAATGAGAAACGCTCTTCCGAGTATTTCGTCACACTGCGGATGGCGCCTTAATTTTGTTGGTTGGATTCCCTGGAAAAGCGAAGAGCAGGCAGGGAAATTTTTAATAGCCCATTATGTAGCACAAATCTGACTTTAATCGACCACCGGTTATCAGGTCAGAAGAGCACCGACTTCGCAGGGACCGATTTGCTAAAGTCGGTGACCTCCAGCTCTGACCAACTCACTTCTTTGCCTCGTAGTTCAGGGATTTCCGGAGCAGCGGAGTCGAGCTTCTGCTGTTAAATCGGCGAAATACCAGCGACTGCTGTGGTGCACACCTCGACTGATACCTAATGTTATTTGATTTTTTATAAAACGTTTTAGTCAAAAATTACGAAACAGCGGAACTTATTTCCGTATGTATTTAACAACCTAATATTTGCTCCATAAATGCCTTAAAGGCAGCACCCACGGAAATTTTCGACCTTGTGATTTCGGTACAATTCGGGGTAATCGGGTGCGCTTAACACTGTTATACAGCTGAAAACAATGAAAACCGTCGAAATCCCTGCTTTCTGGAACCCTCAGTTCATCGATTTCGAGCGGGTTGGGCCGAGTTGCTCGGTCTGCTCGTTGTGGACCAATCCAAAAAAGTCAATAACGCTGCTTTTTTTGTCAGCTGTTTTGCGTGCGAAAGAGGTTTCTGGCCATGTTTTGCGGCGTTCGTAAAGTTTGTGGAAGAAAACAAACTTTGAAAAAGATAGTCTGAGCAGTCAAGATGTAGAAGAATCACCAATGAATTCTAAGACAAACTCTGAGCAGTGAAAAAATTCGAAAACGTGACACTGGCGCAGATCAACCATACAACTAACTAAACCAGCACATTTTTTGTGAATTAACAAGTAAAAAAATCAATCGTGTTGAGTAATGCAAAAAAGGAAAGTGAAGGAACAAGAAATAGCGTTACAATAACCAGAAAAAATGGCTAACCACCAAATCAGCTGGCAGCAACGATCCGTTGCCGCCACAACTCGATCGAACGACCCCACGCTGATCCTGCTGATCCAGGATCTTGGACTTTCCACTAATTATATCTCAGAATCGGTTGAGTTTTCCGCGCTACTTTCTTCGCCAAATTGTTAGAACTACTGCTAAGGTTCAAAAAGAATCATAACCTCAGATATGAAGATTTCCGTGGGTGCTGCCTTTAAGAGCAAGATAACTACCAATTCATGACCGAAATGTGAGCATTTTATCATTTCTGGAAATCTCGAGAGGCTGAGAATCTTCTGCCTTTATTGCTATTATTTTTTAAGAGTAGTGCTTATTTTTTGATTCTTCAAAGTTACGTCCAATTCCTCCGTTCATATGGTCTGCTACATGTACACAGTTGCACGCGTTATGTTTTGATCACTCCGTGCGTGCTTAGGCTCTCTCAGCAGCTTATAACATCGTGGTTTGAGTAAATCAGTCGAGTAAACACTAGGAAATTCTGGCAATATATCATGAGATCGAATCATTCGTGAATGTTGGGCCAGGAGGAGTTCCTGAGAGTTAAATACGGTGAACGATTGCCATATCTGGCCAATTCGCAGGAGGTGCATATATTGTAAAAAGAAGGTTATAGGAAGTCCCAAATGTAGCTGCTTGATCGGTAATTCACAGGGAATGATCGCAGTGTGACCTGTTCTCCAATGATTTTCTTCAACTATTGGAATTTTCCCGTTTTTCAACCATTGTGTTGCTTGTTTTTCTTCGAATGTTCTTTCAAAAAATTCCTGTCAGAGAATATTTCTTGGCTTGTTTTCGCCACACAGGTTGTTACAGACACTGCGCCGCATGACCATACGGTAAAACCGGAGACTGTGCTAAAACAGGGCTTGTTTACCAAATAGAATGTTTAAGCTGCCATGCGACCTACATCGGTGAGACCGGACGACCTCTTCATGTACGATTAAACGAACACCTTGCTAGCAAATGAAGGGAAAGCTTGGTAAAGCCACTCGAAAAACACAAATGATGAAGATCACAGTGGAAACGATTTTGATGTAGCATGCAAAATACAGGCCTGCGAACCAGAAATCTCGACGAGGAAAACTCTCGAAGCATTCTTGATTTCCGTGCAAAACCCCAGATTGAACAACAGAAATGAGCACAAATCAGTAACTGGTGATCTGATGCCGTTCGTACCATTATGCGAGCTATAAGATTGTCATCGAAGGCTCATGTTGAGTGACGCTCACTCATCCGGTGGTGACAATATCGCACTGCAGCGCGGATACCTTCTCCGCCTCTTGGTGTGACGCTTGGTGAGTTCGTCTCCCACGTCTGATTTTCGTCGTTGAATAGGCCGAATGAGTTGAATGCACAGTTCAGAGGAAGCGCTTGATGGTATCGAACACGAATTCATAAAAATTGATCCACTTTGAGGCCTTCAAAACGGCGTGTTGCCGAAACGTTGGCAAATAAATGTCTGTAGCAACCTGTGTGGCGAAACAAGTCAAGAAATATTATCTACAAAATGCCCAGGTCTTACGATAGGAGAACATGGAATATATCTTGTCAGAGAAAGAAATCACGAGGGATCGGAGCTGTTCCCATGTACTCTAAATTAGCATGTTTCTTCTGCTTAAATCGTTGCCGGGTCGCTTGTTGGAGAAGATCAGCACCCCGGTAAAGAAAGAATCCAAGTAATTGGTGGAAACGGCGAAAAAAAAAGAAAAACAACAGCAGTAGACGTGGGAATATGAAACTCATTTACCCAGGAAGTTCTGCATATAAAAACTCTGATCTTGAAAAAAGGATGTCTCAAAAAATAACAAGATGAAATCGCCTTCACATTAAGAGCTATCCCAGTAATGGATCGTTGTCTTTGCATATTTGCTGCAGCAGAAACACATAAGAAAAGCTGTACTTTGTCATGATCCTGCAGCTCCCCTTCTCGAAAGACCCAGCTCTCATTCACATAAGAGTATTTGCTTTGCTTTCTGCTTTGCAGTTACTCTGTCCAGCCATTGGACATACTGTCAAAAACATCGCTCATCCCTGTCAATCGTGAAACTTCGCACCTTTCACAAGATAAACAGCCAGCAGTTCGTCATTCGAGCACATTTTTGCAGCTTTTTCCTCGTCAGCTGTTCGCCGAAGTGATGCGGCCGGGTTCCTTTGAAAAGTCTGTTGTGACTGTAAACTTGAGGATTCCCCTCACTTTGTGGTGGATGTTTTCCCATTGAAACAATCCATTACGAAGCACGCATATGTTTGCGGCGACCTCTATAACAATGTTTACTCTTTTGAATACAACCTCCAATGTAATACACTTCCAAGCTTACAGTTATGGGTTATAGGTTTATTACGCTTGCATAAGGCAAAACGTTATAGGTATCCGTAACAAGAAGGAAAAAATGAGTATATCAAAAAAAGAACGAATACTCAAATTTAAAAAAAAACAGAGGCATCGCTTCCAAAAAGCTGTTTAATTCCATATTTCAACAGAATATCACTGCCAGCATAGAGGTTAAAGAATGTCGCCCTCACCATGGTTTAAGATCGTGAATTTTCTCGGAAATCGAAGCGGTAGGCAAATTTTTCACATTTCGCGTTGTTTGTCGTGAAATGTGACGAACAGACGTTTCTGAACAACGAGTCGGGTAACGAATAACCTGTTGAGCGGAATAATTCCACTGGTTTTTGATACTTCTTTTAGACCAGATGCAGAACTTCCCTTTAAAGACAATTCCTCATATTTTCACCATCTTACGTAGAAAAAGAAACAAAAAAAAAGAATATTATTCTTAGTTGTGCAGTCCACACAAAATCTGGGTATCTTTGAGCTGGTAGAGCATTTTCAAAGTGATTGGGAGCTCATGCACAAATCTCAGGCTAAATCCTGGCCAACTTGGTGAATTGCAGTTAAATTCTAGGTAAATTCCACCTATTTCCACGCTCTTCCTCTGTCGTTCGTCCAGAATTCATTTGGGAGGTCACGGCAGAAAAAAAATCAAAAGTTCGCCCACCCTACCATCTGTAGCCTCCAGAGATACCCATTCACTCATTGCAATAATAGTGCAAAAGTACTAGAGGACGTCATCAGAATTGTTTTGTAGTAGTAGAGAGGACCTCGGGAATATAAGGTGCCATGCAAAATTATTAGATTGGTGCAAAAATAATGCGCGTTTTTCGCTGCTTCGTCTTCGGTGCAGAAAACTTCCGGTGTTTCTTATCATAGGTACGAGAAGTTGCACATGGTTTTGTAGTAAATTTCATGATCTTTTCAAATGTCTCATGCATTTTGAGTGAAGTTCATGTTTTTGGTGAATTTTCAGTTGTGGAACGAAAGGCGCCGAAACAAGTTTTTTGCCAAATTCACTTCAGCGAGCTGATACTCGACGGCATCGCAGCAGGAATCGCTCCAAATATCACCATAGTTTTGGCAAAGGGAGTGTGAGCGAATGCATTCCGCCGAGCTGCTTCCGGATTTTTCGGCTTGGTGTGCCTTGCCTCGAAAGTAAGGAATGACGCATAGGTCTTCCTGGGGATTGCGACCCCCAACTCATGGCAATAATTGAAGAGCACCCATCCAAAACAACATATTTGGTTTTGCAGAGCATTGGCGATAATTGTTATCAGACCGTCCCTCCCTTCAGTAAAAATGGGAGGATGAAAAGCTTGACGAGTTGATATCGCGCATACCGAACGAGTACCACATTGATCCTCGTTGAGAGGTCTGCTTCGCACATCTTTAGTGAAAGAATTGCGACCAAACAGTCGGTCGCTTAGCAGTTAAATATGAGGTGTAGATGCTCTTCGACAAAATGAGGTGCCTTGCTCAACAATTGGACGAGGAACATGCACCGAAACACTCCCAGAAACCGAAGCAACACCAAAATAAGGTCACGGCGACTATGTGTTGACCTGCTGCAAAAATTGCTCACTGCAGCTCATTCATTCTTCCTAATCTGGTAAGTGGTTCCAAGACGTAAATGAAATAAATTAGAAACTTCACGGAGTGACCCTAGCGTTGCTCGATAAAAGGGATTCTTCACTCCAACACGGTACCGTCCAGGCAGACCCTGCACAACAGATTCTTCACAGGTTTGAGCAACTAGGCTAGGAAGCTCAGACTCCTACATCATGATCGTCAAGCATCTCGCTCACCGACCACCACTTCCCAGAGAATGTGGACGACTTCTTCCAGGAGAATTTTCTCTAAGACTAAAGTGATACCAAAACTGCCCTCCGGAAGTTCGTCGATTCTAGAAGGTCTTACCAGAATTACGCGGTAGTCGGAAAACGTCTATCTTATTGCTAAAGATTTGCGGATTACAATAGTTCTTAGCCTTTTGAAAAAGATCGACTTTGAAAGGAGTTATGAGGTTCGGAATCAAAGGCATGAAAACGCGCATTATTTTTGCACCAACCTAATACATGGCTTCTATTCCGCCACAGCTTCTACCAGAGCAAAGTTTAGTGAAATTTAGCATGAGAAAAATGTAGAATTTGAACTCCTAAGCTTAACGCCAACAGAACTTGTGGACAAAGATCAAAAAGGCTATGTAATTTTTGAAGGCACAGTATGTACATACATTTACGTCAACAAAGCTACAGTTTCTATAATGACCACATGAGAGTGAAAAGTACTGTATTGATCCGTTCTTTCTTCAATCTTGGCCTTTCTCCTTTCGCTTTTCTGTTTATTCCTTTCGTTATTGCACTTTGCCTCCCCGCCCCTATGCGATATTACGTTTTTCCAGCTCTGCGCACCTGGACAAGCGCTAAAGTTCACCGAAGCGGTCAACGATGTGAGCGGCGCTGCCCGGCGGAGCGACTCGGCGCCGCAGGGATCAGCGCGGTCCGGAAATCGCGGCGACACAGAAGCACTTAGCACCGCCGGATGTGCATTACATCGCAGTTGAGTGCACTCTTCGAGCGATTTGACTCGGATTATCATTCGTCGGATGTGTTGCACGTCTTGACTCCACCGCCTGAACACGTCATTCTGCACTTTGCTTCCTGGAAGAACAATGGGTAGTGGGAGACATGACTGCGTGCTTGAGGCGGTAACGGAAGTATTTGTGGATGCATGTCTCTTTTTAATAATTCCGCCCTTCCCAGAGAACGGAATCCCCCCCCCCTTCAGTGAAATTAAGAAACGTAAGAGCCTGAGTTCGCAGAAGCATGGTACACCAGCTGCAGGACTCATTAACGCTCTTGGGTAAATTCCTAACTTTCCACTCACCCAAAATAAGTGTGAGTTACTGGAAAAATATATGGACCTACCAGTCAATCGCAAGAAAAGTTCCTGGGTCTTAAGAAAAACCTTCGGTTGCTCCCAGAAGACAATATTGATCTTTCCGGGAACGTCCATTTATTCAGCTACTGAATTTCCGAAACTTGCGACGATTGGGAAAAGAATTGCATGTGGAAATTGCTTCGATTTCCCCTTACATAGATAACATAGTGAGAAAAAAAGACGTTGAAGAGAAGCCAAAGTTGATGTAGGGTTGGCGAAATCTCAATTTTTTCATTCATTCATTCATTCATTCATTCAATCAATCACTCACTAATTCATTCATTCATCCATTCATTCATTCACTCATTCATTCATTCATTCTTTCTTTCTTTCTTTCACTCATTCATTCATTCATTCATTCGCATTCATTATCATTCATTCATTCATTCATTCATTCATTCATTCATTTTAAACGGAAAACCACGTCCAAGTAGGAAAAATTGTCAATGTTTGCTCATTGATTTCTACATTTTCAATGTTATTTTTTCCTGGAAGTAAACTGGAAAAAATTTAAAAAAAAACAGAAAAGTACTCAGAAATTCATTCGTAGTAGTGGGTCACTGTTTTCACAAATAAAGCCCTGGATCTGATCGATCATGGCAGACCATGGCAGATCGATGGGACCACTACTGCCTCTTGTTTTTTCAGAACTTTTCTGGAATACTTAGAACTTCCGGAGCTTCTCTTCCCACTTTTCTATAATTTTTTTTGATTTTTCTCTGCTCTACTAATCAGTGCTGCTTTACCTTGTTGTCATTATGCAGTGACTGTTGCCGAGTGCCAATCGACGACACAGCGGTGCTGACGATGAATTATGAAGTGGTTCGGGCCAAGCCGGCAATACACACACTCAGTGGGGCCGTGTACACCTGTTTCCATGTATGGCAACTGGACGTCGTCCGTCTCTCTCGCATAATTGGACGTTGCTCTTTGTTCGCTGGGCAACCGGACAACCGGAGAAATTGAGGAGTTCCTGGATGACACGTCATCTTCTTCAGTTGGTCATCTCTCTGTTCAAAAGCTCAAAAATTGATTATTTCAGTTTTCCTCATCTCTAGCTCATAGCTATGGAGCAGGTCTCCTTTCTCCAAATGAATTTATCCTCAGGCTGTGTGCTGGAGATGTAACTCATTTTGACCTTCTCCATGCTCTACTACGAGTGGATCTGCACTATCCTGGAATTGCACTGTCCTGAAAATTTGTCCTAGCCTTTCTAGGCTTCACGGCTGCTGCACTCTCGAGAACATTCAAATAACGTCTAAGTTGCCCAGAGGTCAAGAATCTCTCTGGGAAGGGAAGAAAAATCCCTCATTTTGTTTCTTTTTCCTTATAATAGAAATTCCATTTTGCTGTGTGACTAATGCTCGACAAAATTATTATTTTCTTCGTAAGATTTCCGGTTTCCGGTCCCTCATTTCTTGTCAATGCATGTGGCAATGACGATTTTTTTCGTCCGTGATGGTGTCCGAACAGTGCTCCAGTTACCCAGATCTACTGTGCTCTGCTCATGGACAGAGTCATTTCTTTCGAGAATCAAGCTGCTTTTTCTTGATCTTCTCTTTCCTAGGTATTTGTGCATGTACAAGGAATCAATTGGCTCAAAAATTCTTTTTGATATCAATTTTTTCGAGGTCTCTGCTGATTTTTATATAGATGTCCTCTCATTTCTCATTGAATCTCTAATTTTCATTTCGAAATTTATTTACTCGACTACTGGTTTATTAATTTCATAGATAAATTTGTGCGTCTCAAGACGAGGAGATAGATAAAAGTTGTTGGAAAGAGATCAATATGGGAATACAAATACGGGATGGATATCATCACGAAAAATGCCTTAGCTGAGCTGTGTTGTCGTTTTTGTGCCCTATTCAGACAATTTTCATCTTAATGTTACCAGTTTTACCTGAATAAGATAGTGCTTCGGATCCTTAGTGAACTATAGGCCTAAGTCCGAGCCTTAAAGGCAATGTCCCGCTTAAGAATCATCTGTGAATCGTCTTTAAGATTCTCACATAAAAGAATTCTTCAAGAGTTTTGATTACAACATTATACGTTATTCCTCATAGAACTGACCAAAAACCCGTTTTTGAGCTTAATTTTTATGGAGCTTATGGGCGGAGCCATAGAGAAACAGTGGGGTTTCCGTGCCATGAGCTCCCTCGTTGTTCACAGGTGGAGTGCACATTTGTCCTGTTACTAAGAAAATAATGAGAAGTTTTCAGCATAGAATATCTTCAGGAGGTGCACTCCCAACAGTTCATTATTAAAAAACTCGTCCTCTTGCTCTAGCCCCGCCCACACGCTCCCCATGTTTCGACGTTCGAAAACGAGGTTTTCAGCAGTTTTGCACAGAGTCGTGTATGTTGCTGCGATCAAGGCCAAGCCGTCATTCAATCTTAGCTTAACCTAATTTGACCATAACAAGTTTGATAAACCCAATTTCATCCTAACAGCACTGTTCAACTTGAACTACCCTTCAGAGACTTTCTGCGGCTACCTAACCCTTGATCATAGTCTTTTGACTTCCTAATTATTCGACCTAGAGCTTACCGCCTTCAGTAACGTTCTCAATCCAAACTTTCTATCAATCCTATCGACTCTGCGCCGTTTTTCCGTTTTTCCCTCACTTTTTCAATTGTCCTGAAGCGGCAAAACACTTCATTCATCATCGCGGGCACAGCGTCCTCAACAGCCGCCCCTTCATCACTTTTTCGTCATCTTCGCCCGTCCATACCTCACCTCAGGACATCAGCAGCACAGGCCCCCGCTCGTCGTGTGTTCATCAACCGCCGCCGGCCAGCAGTCACTCGGACGAGTCGTCTTGCGGCTAATCAAAAGTGCGATAGCCGTTTAACGGCCATCTTCTGTTGGGCGCTCAAAATGATAGCGTGTTTTTCATGCGGGGCTCAAGACGTCGTTTTGTTCGTTTCGGACGAGTTGTTTCATTTCCTTCGAGCCACTGCCTTTGGAATTGCTCCGGTGCTCTAGTGTGACGCTCAATGTGTATGCACTTAGTCGTTTTCATTAACATATTCTGCGAAAAAAGGCGTCTTCACGTGAATTTTACTCGGACATATTCTAGGATGCAGAATACGTCGTTAACTCCCAGTTTAGGGATCCTCTCAAAATTTTGAATTTCAGCCTTTATTACCCATTACCTCAACCTATCACCTATTAATTATCTATTATTATCCTGTTATTACCTCAATCTACTTTTTTATTCAGATTCTTACCATGCCTCCACGAATACTTGAGAAATGCCTGTTCAATAGCGTCACGTCCTAAAATCAAGAATGGTATTGTATTGCGGTAGGCCTGCCATTCACGAAGAAGAATCAATTCTCTTGAAAATTGGTGGATTCTGGATGCAAACGAAAACCCACGCATTCTTTGGTGGATGAGAGACAATTTATTCATTTGGTTCCTTGATTACTTAGGATTAGGGTGCTGCATAGGCAAGAATTTCATAAAATATACTCTTTAAGGGAAAAATATGCTAGTTTTTCCAGGGTTTCTTGGACTTGGGCGCGTGTGGCGCAGTGGTAAGAGGCTCGCTGCGCACGCACACGATCGATGGTTCGATCCCGCCCGAGGCCAACCAAGCCTTTCATCCCTCCGGGGTCGGTAAATTGGTACCAGAGGAGTCTGGGAGGATGAAGCACTGACTTGGTACATCGGGTGCCCCCCGCAAGTCATTGTACAGGGCACATACGCATTCAACGCCTCTACGATGCTCAGATGAAGTCGAATGCGTGGCGCATCCCTCGTGACGGGATTGATTAACGCCGACCACTTTATCCTTTATCCTTTTTCTTGGACTCGAGCCGAATTCTAAGGTTGTGCACCAGTGCATTATTTTCTTTGTTGGAAATTTAGGTAACTAAGAGATTACTGATTTATTTGTTCATGTAGTTCAATGATTACTTATGGATGGTGTTCTGGCAAGGATTTTGTTGAAAATACTATTCAGAGGGAAAATATCCCAGCTTTTCAGAAATTTTTTCGTGAAAGTGATGAAAAAATCGTATTAGCTTGTTTTTACCTGCATAATTTCGCTCCTATTTTTATACATTTACAAATCTTTGAACGATCCAACTCGAAATTAACTTTATTGGTGTCATTAATCCGATATTTCGCCCATCAGCACCCCCCCCCCAAAGGGTTGGTGACCCCTTCTTTTCCTTTGACTCACTCCCCCCTCCCTCGGTGCCTGATAAGGTAATGAAAAGTGTGGTCGAATTACATGAGCAATCGTCAGGTCATTGCCTTTTTCTTTCGAAATGCCGAAAAGCCCATTGTTGGGGTCCTTCCCTCATATCGTGGCACCCTCCCCAGTAGGCAAATGGCCACAAATTTGTGCTGAACAAGTTCTGGGGACTAGTTCTCGTTCTATGCTTTTCGAAAAGAACAAGTTTATAATAGGTTGAAAAACCAAGTTCACTAAGAAAAATTTTGCCAAGGATCCAGGAGCGAACAGATTAAGGCGAATCGAGCGAAAAAATTACGATTTTTGATATGAGGAGCATAAAAAAACCTGATTTTCCTCGTTTTCATCTCTTGGAGCAATTCGGAACGAAGCTACCAGTGACATGCGCGAGGAAAACTCAATATATCGATTTATTTGAATGAGCTTTGAACCTTTGAATTAGTTGGTGGTTTATGGTTTGACTTTTCTAGTTAGGAGCCTATCGATGGCAGCGAAAAGAAAATCAATAAGATTCTCCGTCTCATTTGTGGAGCTTAGCGTAATATTTACAAAGCCAATTTGACGGGCGTTTCACTGTTTTCTTTTGCTTTTTCTTATGATCCATCTTCTTCTCCTTCCATTTTTTGGTTTTTTTCTTCGTCATATTTCACGCCTAACTCGTACGACCTTTGCTTACTTTGAAGTTCAAATAAGGTGAATTTTCCAGTGTTCTCTTAAATTGTACACAGGGTGCTCACAGTGGCAATGCTGGATAAAATCCAGAATATTTGAGCATCAAAGATGAAGCACGGTGCTGAATGTGCCATTTGATGATATCGACACCCGTAAAAAAAGAATAGCGGAAATCCGATTCTCTAATTTGGAAGCACCTACGTAAATCCAGACGCTGTGCTTCTAAAACCAATACTTTTACGGATTTCATCTAAATTTCCCATATCCTGTGCTTTCCTAAACGCATCATAAGAAGATGCTCCTTAGATTTATTATTTTTTATAAATCTATGAATATTGGAAAAATGCTTGTTTAACAGCTCCAAATCCTAAAAATCAAGAGTGTTATTGTGCTGCGGTAGTCCTGCCAATCGCCTAGAAGTATCAGTTCTCCTGAAGATTAGTGGCTTCTGGATAGAAACGAACGGCCGAAGTCAGCTAGCACTTCGCCACATGCAGCTGTTCGTGTTCATTCTTCAGCCAGAGGCATAAAATTCGTTGCGTATGCATTTCCAATGAAATTGTTATATTGAGTAGCTGAATGCTGTCGTTTGCCTCATGAACGTCACATTTCTTAGGCGTTCTCATGTAATTACCTAGGTTTTGTGGAAAATCCCAGGAAATTAATGAATTATTTCTTTCTTCCTTTATTGATGAACTTCCACTCAATTGAATATCGTTGAGTTTATTCTGTGACTTTTCGAAAAGCTCTTTACTGTTCTACCACAATACGTCTATCGAACATTTCCAGTGGGAACCAGGGTCTTCTGCCTTAAAATCGTTCTAAATCTGCATAAAATGCGCTGAGGTTGTGGTGATATGGCGCTCCAACGCCACTACTTGCTCCATTTAGATTGCAACTTTCGACATGGTTGAATTGTTTGTTGTCTGCAATTTTTTGCTCAGGTCTTATATCCGATGAACTGCGGGCATTTTCTCCATATCTCCCAATGTTCTTGAAAACGTCAATAAAAATTTCAATAACGATTCAGAAAGAAAGCAATCACCTCTGAGACCAAAATTGGCAATCGAGCACGTTATTTTCCAATTTAGCCAGGGTTCATAAAGTTTTCGTGGGACAGGAATTGGTGAACAAGCACCTCAATCCGTCAACTTTTTCAGCAATTTCGCCCTGGGCAGCAATCGTTGACGTTTCGATTAATTTCCAAAATTTTTTGTGTTTTATGTACCACTCTACGGAGGTGTGCAAAATCTCCGAAAGGGGAGCGGAATGAGAGGAAAAATCGTAATGGAAAAATAACTAGAAGATGATAAATCAATCACTACCGAACCGACTATTAGCACTTAGAAGTTTTTTGTTGTCTGACATTTCTGAATGAAGTATGAACGTATACTATACGAAGTGTCATAGCTTCACATTCAACATCTCTGGATCTGCGAGAAGTGTGGAAGTAGCTTGCGTTTATGATGATTTGACAAGGGCTTTTTTACACTTTGGTTCGACTAGTCCTTTATCTGAAGCAGTTTTTGCCCCTTATACTGCAACAGGTTCTTTTTATAGAAGAAAAAGGGTTAAAAAACGCGTTCGTAAAAATTTTTGTGGGATATCCATGCCTATAGTTTTTTTTGCTATGTTGGATTTTTACATAACATCAAGTGCACTAGTAAAGAAGAGCCGATACACTTGGAACTGTAGATCTAGTGAGAACCTTTCCGTATAATTATTCAACGACGTTAACCCAGACAAACTTTCGGAACTTCCGCGGAGCTTGCCGATTTCCGGAACTTCCGCGGAGCCTGATTTACTACTGGAGCTCGATTTTCGGAACCTCCGCGGAAATATGACGTCACTCGTCGGTTTTTTCGGAAGTTCCGCGCAGGTTCCGCGCAAGTTCCGAATGGAGACGCAGAGAAAAAAGTAGCTTCGGAACTTCCGCGGAGCTTGACACTTTTCGGAACTTCCGCGGAGCTTCGAGAGAGATGGAATGATCCAAGAAACTAACAGATCAAATGGCACGTTTTCGTCTAATTTTTATAGTGATATGTTCCTGATTAACTTCGGCTAGCCAAATAAGAAACCGTGTAGAATACGAAAATTTTTACGCTATTTTTTCCTCGAATTTCACTTCGGTATGCCCCAATAATGACATCCGTAATGTCGAATTTCGGGTGAAGCTCGTGTCAGATAAATGTACGCCTGGGATTATTCCCATAAATACGAAAAATTGACAGATTTCTACCAAAGAGGAATTTTTCCATGTTATCATTGATTTTGAAACCTGACGCAGATACGTAGCACAGTCAGAGGGCAGACCTGCTTGAAGCTCATCCTCAGAAAACACAGCTACTACATGCGCAATTAGTGCTACGTGGTGGAACGATCTGTGCTGGGATCCATGATCCCCGCGATTTTTGGCATCGGGACGCCTGGAGGTGTTCATCACTCCATGTTGGTCCATTTTACCTTATTACTCGAATTATGATTGACTCTATAATGCACGAATTACGTCACTCCTGTTCGATTTCGGAACTTCCGCGGAGCTAGTTCGGAACTTCCGCGGAGCCAGTTCGGAACTTCCGCGGAGCTTATTCGGAACTTCCGTCGGGTCACCCGCGCAAGTTCCGAACAAGCTCCGCGGAAGTTCCGAAAGTTTGTCTGGGAATGATAATTAATGACGTTTTTCCTGGGATTTATGACTTTACTGCTCGAATCAGCTGCCATCTGGCACTCGGGACTTTTTCGGCTTTTCATCGCTATCCGTAAACAATTAGGTGGATCTTGCGTCCTAATGAGGCTAAGTGTAGCCAAATAAATAGCTGCAGTAGCTAAATCAAGCTGTTTACGCTTCATTACTCACTGCTAGTAGAATGTGTCCTTACTGCTTATTTGAGAGTTTTTCGCCTTTTAAGAATTTCTTGAAGTTCATAGCACCATGGAAATAACTGTGCGTTTACATTCCTATCCTTTATGCCCTTAGAATATAACTTGCACTATTTTAAAATTTATAAAAAAACTGTAAAAATATTAGCTGTGAAGTGTAGTTCATGATCGGTAAAGCACATCCTGGACATCCTGGATTCTACCCGATGTCCGCGCTTACTACGCTCTATATTTTTATGATTTTCCAGTGGTTGAGTTGGGTAAATATTTTCTATCCGACAAGTTCCGGCGCCTTCTATCTTCCTGCAACATCCTCTGCCCGGCTGTAAAACGTTTCACCACTTCTTTTGGTACACCTCTGAATGGCAGGTGATTTAGGCCCTAGTTCTTGGCTTGGACTGAGGCTACATGAAAAAAAATTGAATTTCACGCCATCAGAAGTTATTTTAAAGTTATTGCCTCATTCTATTTTGGCATATCTTTTACTTGTGTATTCGATTGTTCAATTATTTACTTTTTCCCATTCAAATCAAGGAAGGTCCAGTTACTCTTAACTCAACTCAATTTTGCGTCCTTCGCCGGTGCCGCACCGCATCCGCCGCGCAACACTGCCGCGTAGCGGTTCTAGCGAGACATTGCGCGATTCTGACACGTTTTGACACGCATTAATAGTCCACTTCGGCGAGGTGCGTGTTCGGACGCGTTAGAACCAGAGTGATCCTGTACCGACGCTGAGTCGCGAACCTGCGCAGAGAGGTTTATTTATTTTATTCATTATTTTGATTTTTTACGTCAAAGAGTCGTGATCTTAGCAGCAAGTAAGATGAAGAAAACTAGCAGCAACATAGGCGATTGAATAGCATTCTGAGAAAAAAATGCTTATGATTCAAAATTGAAAAAAAGACGACTTACGGAATAAGCAAGCAAAAAGTCCATTGATTTCACCAGTGACCATCGTTAAAATTTACAAAAAACCTCAAAGACATTCATAACCTGCAAAACACTCCCATGGCCCCAAATCTCCAAAATCCACCTGGTTCCACTGCAATTTTCTCCTCTGTTATGTAGCTCCGGCAATGTCAGTGAAAAGAACAAGAAGCCCAAGTGAGTCTGAAATGACTCTGCACTCTTCCGTCGTCGCGACACACTGGCAAGTGCGGACACATTTCGTCTCAATGATTGGCATCTTTAGCTGTGGAAAAATTGCTGCTGCCGCCGCATTCATCCGCGTGCACGAGCTCCTTCAGAAGTGCCCGGGATTCGTACGCGGAAACTCGAAACGACGCTTGAAATATGGGACCTCCCAAATGAGCTGAGCCGTGGCTCAGCTCATTTGGGAGGAAATATTGCTGTCGTTCGTGGAGTTTCCCCCTGGATGAGGTGGACTGCACCTTGCCACATGGTTTTCTTGACGAAGGGCATCTTGACACGGCGTGGTTAGTCTTTCAAAAATTCCCTGACGTCAGCTGATTTGTTAGGTGAGTTTTTGCTGACTCCTTAGCGGGTGCACACATTTCCACATCTGGTGCCTCATTGTTAGGGACGCAGGAGACGGATTTTTGTCAATGGACTATTTTTACCCTGTTTCTTTGGAGATCTAGGGAACAGACTGAGGATTGGCTTATTCATCTCGCGCTCTCTATTCGTGTCAGCGTGCCGTTACAGAATAATTTGGACAAATTTTATGGCTTAACGAGAAAAGGGGCGGAGCCACAACTGTTCTATTGGTCCATTCTTGCTGAGTACCATTTCGCTCACTTTTTATGTAACTCTAGCACTAATTAGCGCCTATCCCTTGATCCTTGAATGGCTGGGACTTCCAAAGAACCTTCATATGGTTCTAGTGGCGCAGCCTGTGGAGCATAGAGAAAAATGACCAGATCAGATATTTGGCGCAGGATGTGGTGATAAGTTGTTCTAATATCGAAGGCAGGTAAGTCCGAGTAAATCAGGTCTTCCTGACATATTTATTACATCATCAAATCTGCATGTTTTTTATTATCAAACTTCTGTTTTTTCAACATTTTATGTAACTTTAAAGTGAATTAGCGCCCACTGCTTGGTCCGTGAATAGCTGGGACTTCTAAAAGAAATTCGTAAGAAATTTCAAGACCTAAGACGGCGTTTACATATATTTCATTTTCCTCATCACTTTGACGTACGTCGCAGCTACGTATATTTGCAGCACTTTAGCAGCAGTTGCTGCTGGCAGGATGGAAACCCTGAATTTCCGAGGCTCTGATGGATTTTGATATAGTTTTTTTTAAAGATACACTTGTGCATAGTGATATAGCGGGCAAGTATAATTGTTTACCATGTGGGACATGACAAAATATCCAGAAGAAGTCGTCATAATCTTGATTTAGGCATTCATGGTGACGCTTGTGGCCAGAAGTTTTGGGAGCCCTCGAAGACGAAAAGTGAGAAATGCTTATGGCACTCACTATTGCAGAATTTTCCCCCTCGAATGTTGTCTAAACATGGACATCTTGGGAAAATCAAAAAATTTAAAACTATTAGATTAATACAAAAATTTTTTTTCCAAGGCGCCATCTTTCAAGGTGTGTTTTTCTAGTTGATTTTTTAACCTGTAGTGGATAAATTCTCGATCTTTTTCAGCATAATGAACAAATGCGAATAGGACTTCCATATGGGTTTTAGAGAATCTTGGGAAATACATGTTTTTATGGGAAAAGAACCAGCAAATCCCCACGTTTAGTAGGCGGGAGAGCATTGTGGAAAAATCCCTGCTGCTTTCATAGTGACCTAATCTACTTACTATACTTGAAATATGTCTTATTTGAAAACTTCAGACATGTGAACAGCTATCCAGATGAAGTGTGTCTCGCCCTGTTTTGAACAGAACACCTTTGGAAGTGTTTGTAATTGTTCTGGACTCCATATGGCGTCGGAATTACAGTTACTTTAGCTGGTTAATCTCCTTTTTTCACCGCTTGCTGGGGCTTGTTAATCTAAAACATTTGCCCTTTTTCGGCGTACTTCGACCGGTGGCAGGTTTCACGTTTCACATATGTACACCGATGTGTTTGGCTTTGTAGGCATTACTTCGATTCTAGGCAGAATGTGTTCATTCACATTTTATACTCTTCCTCACGTGAACACGTATTTTCACTATAGTTTATTGAGGTTATTAACTCCCATTGATTTTTAGAGTACTCCTTTTCATTTTTCACATTTTCCTTCAATGGCCGTACTTCGGCTCTTTACTCTGAATGCTAGGAGGACAAATCACAGGGCAAATCCATCTTTTCGTTCCTGAATCAGCACAGGTTTGCAAAGAATAAATTCGCTACCTTTCACCTTTGTCCGTTGCATTTTTTTTTCAATTCCAAGTTTCCTTATCCACTTATGCAGTCGAATCGGTGCCGATAAAACAGGTTATTTGGATTCTCTTCAACGCTACATAAGCGACATTGGCACTTTGCTTCTATCTACCATCGAAGCTGAAAATATGTATTTTTATCGGGGTCTATCGCGTTTTTTCTGTGATTCACTACATTTTTATCCTTTGTTTTTTCACCGTGTTAAATTCTAATTTCCGTTTCCTTTAATCACGCTTCTTTTCTCTTATTCCATTTCTTTGCCATTTTTCACAAGCCACTTACCGAAAGCTCTACCTGGATTGGTAAGTCATTCGCTATCAGTTCATTTGAGGTTTCGTGCCAGGAAGTTGTGTGAAATTTCATGATTTTCCGCGGAAAAAAGGAGAGAACGCATTGAATTGACATTTTTTCGTGACAGATCGTTGCCCGCATACGCTCTTCTGAACTGAAATTCAGTATTGTGGTTTGAAAATTCTTGAAAAAATGTAGCATCTATAATATGTTTGCTCATGCTTAGGGGTGGGTCCGGAAGACTCATGCGGCTTTCAGAGCTCTGACGGCGACAGTTTCGTTAAGGCGTTGGATCAATAAGAAAACCATCTTTCAATATTCGTGTAAAATCTTCTGTTTAACGATATCCGAGATCGATGAACTTCTTTTTTCCTTCTCAGCCAACGTTTCGGCTTATTTCGCCTTCTTCAGGCATCTTTCAATAATTTATTATACACATATTTCTTATTAATGATGCGACTATAAGATAAGAACTTCGAGTCCCTGTAGTTGTTGAGTATGTGGAGTGGAGGCAACCGTTATGGAGCAGAAGCGAAGGCCATGGCTCCATTGCTTCCTCTGTTTCTTACATCTCAGCTTCCTCGACCACATAATGTTCCGATCGATAAAGACAAAGCTACAATATCCCTTACAGTTGTATATTGCGTATTTATACTGGTACAAATTTTCTGCTTTTTTTCAAATCCATTCTTATGTAATCTTTATTGTATGGCGAGTCATTAAATCATACAGCTCGATGTAAAAACCACTAAATAGAACAATGTAGTTGTTAAGGCTCTAGCTAGGTGGGCGTTTCGTCAAAAATCGATCCAAAAAGGAAAGCAGAGAACTTCAATACTACGTTGCTTCCAGCAATGATATATAGGTCTGAAACATGGGCTCCGAAACAGAGGAAGAAAGAAGACTTGGAAAATCCGGAAGAGCTATTGAAAGAGCTATGCTAAGAATCACGCTCAGAGGCCGCATGTCGCAAACGAAGAAATTCGAAGGAGAACCGGGATACGGAACATCATTCAAGAAATCACAGCAGAATAAAATGGGCAGGACACATTGCTCGCGCGAGCGATTGCACAGGGACTGCGAAAATGGCCGAACTGGTATTCAGGGGACAGAAGAAGACCTCAGGGTAGACCACCAAAACCATGGCTAGATTTAATCAACGTCTTGTGTGATCCTGCATGGAGCCAAAAAACGAAAATCAGACAAGAGCTGTCAAAGATCATGGAAACCGATCATCGCGGACTCCATCGCCGCTAAAGAACGATCGCCTAAGGTACCTATCTAAGGTAATTAACTGAAAAGTTGCTCATGAACACAGGGGAATTTTCGCGTCTTCACTTTTTTCTACGCTCGCTACTTTCGTCAGCAACGACGTCAGCACTGCAGAAACTTAAATTGTTCGTACGTCCTGCTTCCCTCAGCTCACCTCGTTCGGCTCTATGTGTTCGGTGCCTTTGCTGCACCAGCAAAAAGCCACCAGCTATGAGCCCAACACACCTCGTAATACTCGTAATGGCTGAGTGTGAAGTCATTTCCGCTCTATTCTCGGTTTCTCAGAGCCAGGCGCGTAGTCCTTATCCTAGAATATGAAGGCAGTTAGCACTGCCCGAATTTGATAGGTTTACTACTCTATTTTTTTAAAGATGTTATCCATCCAATACTATGTATACCTCATTTAGGTTCATCAAAGACAAGGTGATTGAATTTTGGTCTCAGTTTTGTCGCTTGTTTGCTAACAAGTCCCGTCGCTGCTGCGTTTGCTATGTTCCTCAAGCAATAATGTTTTTCAATACTTGATCAACATCTGAGGTTGCACATCTGCCCACCGCGCTCGCAATACGTACCTGTTCAAAGAGATGAAGTGACGAAATCAAACGATCTATAATCTTGTTGGTGGTGTTGTAGGATATTGAATTTGGTATGGTTGAGGTGATCTGGAATGTTTGATCTACTATCGATCCGTTGTGATCTACTCTTGAAACTTACCTCCCAGTGTATGTAAACCTCACCGTTGTTGCCGTACTTCGTATTCATACGCCTCGTTTCGTATTCACTCACCTGTGCTACTATTCTGGTTCTTCTAATAAACGGTTCAACTAATCCTACCGGACAACCGCAACAGCTGAGTGCCATTTCTTTCACATATTTTGTTGCTGCGATTATTATTCCTCATATCGTATGTTTTCCACCATTCCCGTAACATTACGTGAAATTTTCGCTGTGTAGTTGGAAATGCCGCTGAGTAGGCGCGCCAGGTGCACTTACAGCATTGAAATTTTTGATTCATGTCCGCTCATGCACCAATAAACTTCGAATGTCGTGTAAATGTTTTACGAGCGCCACCGCCAGAGCACCACTGGCCCTCAACTAAGCAACCGTCGCTCCAAATTCGATCACATACCTGCTTCTATAGTTGCTGGATTTCTGTGGAAATTCCTGGTTCATTCCAGGATTTCCGACATATGGTGAGGAAAATTCGATGATGGCATGTGCTTCCGCATCTCCTACGCTCACTTCTCTAATTGGATGTGTTTTGCGGTGTGGTCAGATGGCGCTTATACGGCGGCAGCTGCTCACTACACTAGGATTCTAAGCTGGAAGATTGTTTTCCACTTTCAGAACGGCCCTGAAAATCACAATTTTAGCAATTTTCCGAGCAGAAATCCAGAAAAAAGTTTGGAGATTACAAATATCAAATAAACTTTCTACTAGTTTATCACAATTTTCCAAACAAAAATCGCATTTTTTGCAACTCAGAGAGATCTTCAATTTTTTTGGATGAACGCGCAAAAGCGAACATTTCATGAGTTTTTTTTGCAACAAATAGTTCATGAGTTTTCGAGTTTCGTTCATTCATTCATTCATTCGACTCATTCATTCATTCATTCATTCGACTCATTCATTCATTCATTCATTCATTCATTCCAATTCATTCATTTGTTCATTTTTCGCATCTCTAGGACAAGCAATTTCCGTGATTTTCTTGCCAGTTTTTTCCATTTCAATTAGTTTTTTTCTGTATTAGGCTCTTTGCCAGTCTTCACTAACTGCAACCTTCCTAGCATTTTCCTTTTATCTCGTCGTCAATTCGTATTTCTTGCGTGCTTCCGTCAAATATTACGCAAATCATCCGGAAAGATTCCATCCGCTACTATCCTCCATCAGCAAAAATTCCAGAGTTGACTCATCGTACTGCTTGTTGTCGTTCGTACCGTCGTCGCGTGCCGTCGCTGAATGAGGCGAGTTTGTTTGTCGCGCTACGGTGGGGCAAAATCCAGCGCCTACCGGCGCCCGCGGCGTTTCGTGGCTATCACATCATGAATTTTTCATCGGCATCTATCAAAACAGCTGTGCCAGAATCACGGAAACATCAATCTCGACAGCTCGGCGCCAATTAATCTGTCAGAACGCCGGCCACACACCGGCAATTGCCCCGAAGGGCCCCGTTCAGCAGCTGGAGTTGAGCAGCTAGTACTTCCTCAACTTTGCCGTCGTCTGCTTGGGTAGGCAGGCGTTCGGGATGAGGTGAGGTTTTTCCCCTGGAAGAGGCGTGGCAAATCACTTCATTCAGACAAAATTGGGCAGGCTTTGCATGAAATAATTCGAAATTTTGCATTTGTGATAGGTACCGAGATAATTTCCCAGTGAAAAATCTACTTTTGGTTGTCAGTCTTTCCCATGTATCTATGAGTTCTTTTCAGGGAATATTTACGTCATCTCAGTTGTCGTCACTCCCTCGATTGCTCTTTTTCTGTACTCTGAAGGCATTCGCACGTTGCCACCGCAAGATTTTCCAAATAGGAAAAAGCGAAACATGAAATTCCGGAAATTAGGTCTTGTTGGCGCTGAAAATGACTTTAAAAGTGGAGAATTTGGTCGAAGGGCTTGCATTTCTATTCTTAAAGTACTTCTACAGAAAAGCTGGTGGTGGCTTCTGTATTTTCTATGTTCCTTTTTTTCAGTCTCAGAGTTTATTGGTCTCTTTCCTTCAACGAGCTCATGAGAATGATTTAGAAGGCTCTACTTGAAAACGTATTTTTGCAGTCATAATTCAATTATGGTGCTCGAGTAATTGTCCTAGGAAATCCTAGAAAAATATTAGCAGCGTTGCTTCACTAGAACAACTAAGGAAAATATAAAGCCCTCAGGAAATTGAAGGTAGTTGGAGCGCGTTGCTGGGAGATAGCGGCGCGATCAAGCCCTGTGATTGGTCCACTCGCTTGAGTGGCCAATGGCAGAGCTTGCACACACCTTTTTTCTCTGGTACAACGTTGGACATCAGAACTTTTCTGGTGTTGTTTAACGTTGGCTTCATTTTCGTCAGTTTTCTGGAAACCAGAATAATTGGAAGAGTTGTGCTGTAGGAATTTTCCGCTGGAATTTGGATTTCATGTTTTCTGCTTGTCTTTCTTTGTCTTAGTGGTTTTCCACAACCCTTCACCCTGTTTTGTTTCCTTGTTTTTTTTTTCAGAAATCTTCTTGTCAGCTCTGACATTCGACACGATATACAGTTGTGTAGTTAGCCGGGTTGATCAAAAATGTCTAAAAAAATGCGGAAATGGTAAGAGTTTACGGTAATTTTAAAGTATGGTGAGGACGATATAGTGAAAAAAGTGAAATATTCACGAACAGGTATCTTACCTTACAATAATACCGCGGATTTTCTAGTATAATCAAATTTTCCTGGAATTATATGGACGCCTTACGAGCATCGGATGTTTATCATTATTTTTTCATTAACTACTGGTTACAGTAATTAGTAATTGTTTAATTTTCTTTTCCCATGAATTTTCACTTTTTTACGCTGGTCGTCCACAAAATCATACGCACAAATAACCGGAATAACTATCACCCCACTATATTAAAAGATTAACTGAATCGGACTTTATTCGAATACTCATTCAAAAATTCGAGAAATTATATCTGTTTATAGTAATGTAAGTATGTATTACAAAATAATTTTCCCCTTATTCCTCATTCCTGGACTTCGCTGACGTTATTGTCTGGTACACCACGTATATGGATATATTCGAATATTCGAATGATTCTTCGATTTGCCGAAAAATTTACACTATGTGTTTTTGGGGTGCATTGTTGTGGATGATCCTGTATTATTACCAATTGTAGAGACATAAATGTACCTCATTATTAGTGCAGATAGCATTTTAATGTACACTTTGTCGTCCCATAATTTTGTGTAATCACACCAACGACACCGTCTCCCGCGCAAATGTCGTTTTTGCGCGCGCGGCGGTCGCACAGCTGTGGCAGTTGCGGCGCGTTTTTTCGCGCGCGCGGCATACTCGCAGCTGTGCTAAATTGTCTGTTTGTTTTGCAGTTGTCTGTGTCGTTTAGGTATCCACGGACATGTTGATTAATCGACGCCTCAACTTGGGAAAAAGTGTTTGTTGGCTTTTCGAAATATTTGCACACATCCACACTGACGTGCCGGCGATGGCGTCGCAAAAACGCGCGTGTTGGCCAGCTGCGAATCCGGGGTGTTGGTCTGCTTGTGCTGCTGCCACTGGTTGAGTGCAGTCAATGAGGCTTAGCTTTGTAAACTCGCTTTGTTTTCCGTGCGTCACTTCGTTTGCCGTGTTCATTTGTCTTCGTTTTCGGGCAGGCAGCTTCAGATGTGCTTGTCCGGGAGAAAAAGCGTAGACTCTCACTTTTTTTGCTGGACAATCCCTCTTCTCGTCGCGTTATTTCCGACTTTGCGTTTTTCTGCAATAGCTCACATATTTATCGTTAGGCCCAGCGAGTCCTTATCTTTTTGAAACTTAGTATAAACTTATGGCGCGACATAAAATTGAATCACTTGGATGAACTGCTCGCCGTATGTAATTTAAAGTCTTCTTTTAATTGAACCATGTAAAGAGTGCGGAAGAAGTACCGATAATTTTTTCTTCATTTTTTATGCGTCTTCTAAATGATGTGAAATTATTTTTTGTGTCCTCACATGGCTACATCCTTATTTTGGAAGCAATCCATGCTCCAACGAGATTCAGTAGCACCACCATAATACTCGTCAAATGTAACAATGGCGCCTTTATATATCCGCTATTTCATTTCTTCTCAACAATGATCACCGAATAGCTGGGATCCAGTTGATTACTTTGTGGGGAGTGTTGCTAGCAAGGGCTTGTGATAATTCCCACAAAAACATCGCTTCTTCTCAAGCTGCTCCGATCCGGGAATGGAACAATCTCGATACCTACCTGCGGCGCACCGTGGATTCCTTCCCACGCCGTCTCCGCGAGTGTATCAAGACAAAGCGAAACGAAATTGAAAATGAATAAAAGAGTGTCAATTGTTACTTAGTTGTTAATCTTTCTTAATGAAAATTATTGCGATAATTACATCTATGGCATTTTAATACAGGTTGATTTAACTGTCAATGCTTTCTCCACACCCCGTATATACAAGACTCCGTAGTATGTCTAGGTTAAACCATGCTGGAAAGACAGCCACCCTGCATCATTTAGATATCTTGGTTTCACATTTCATTGCAGAACACTCCGAAAAGCACCTGTAGCAAAGCCATCGCTCCAATGCACAGGGAAGTCAAGGCACCGTACCAGTTATCGTATCATGCATGGGCAGTTGTAATTTGAACTGGACTATCAGCTATAATTATTAGGTCGTCAAATGGTCTCTATCTTCTAGATCTCTTCTCATCTTTATTTTCTTTATGGAGATAATCCTCCTCCTTTCAAAATCATCTCCTGGCTTTGTGATCAGTTTTCGAATTCTTGTTTGAAAGCATTTTTTGTAGAACTACTCAAAGACGAAAAATCGTGTCGTTTTGGAACATATGTTCCATTTCCAGCCATTAGAACTGAGAAAGCTGGGAACATCAGGGTAGTGTTAAGGGACACTTGGCTAGTAAATGCACTGAACAGCGTTTGCTTTTGAAGTTCCGCTCAGGTGACATGAAGCTCCAAAGTGAGCCTTATGATGAACCTGGATATCGTTGAGTTGGAAGCCTTAGCCGAAGCAGATAGGATCCAAACTATTTCAGACCATTAAAAGTGGTTCGGTAAACGGATTTTTCCCAGTTTGATCCTCAAAAATGGGAGCCAATTATTGACCATTTTTCACAAATCCACGCTGCTTAAGCCGGAGGAGCAGGGGTGAGGACCCACCTGCCACTCACTGTACTGGGCAAACCTTGCTCTATTTGACCACAACTCCTTTCAGGGATTAGCTCACTTCATACTGGAGAAAATGTTCAATTGATGTTGAAAACGCTCTTCGCCACTTGATTGCTACTAGCTTTCCATGTTTCCAAGCTGTTGGCGCAGTCGAGCTGCAGTTGAGATGGCAAGGCTGTGGGGATAGTATAGGAGCATATTCGGATATCTTATACTGTATCTTGCTTTAGAAACAAAACTCGAAATCTTCTTATCCAAAATCGGATATTTCATACTTGACGACCTAATAGTTTCGGCCAACGTGCGGCCTCAGTCTCTCCCTGGAACCTTCCGCCGGCGGAAGCGTCCTGTATTTTAACCTCGTTCACTTTTTGTTCTCTTATTCCGTATTCACGGCACTACTATTGTACTATTATACATTACTTACTACATACATCATTCTGTTCGCTAATACATCGTGCTAGTCACAGCTCACCTTTCTTCACTGCATGCTGATATTTCTGACCAGTCATGTTTTCATTCACCTGTCCCTCGATAAGCTATGCTATAATGACATTTAATAGATCTTTTTTAACAATAACTTTACTCTACCTTACTAATAGTTTTCCATGTAATACCTATTTGATCCCATTGCTTTCACTGTTGCTCAATCTGTATTGTTTTGGATGGTTGACCGGTTAAAGCTACTGACCCACCAATCTGTGACAACACCTTCAGTATGCCTTACCAAGTTTTTCTGGCGAATTCCTGTAGAAATCGTTCCTCCGTCACCTCATCACCATCCACTCGGCCTGGGGCAGCAGTTGGGAGGAGTAAAAACTTCACTCAGCTGTAGCTGCTGGGCACGAAACGAGCATGTTTGGTCGGCATAAAATTTTATGGGCTCCAGTCGGGTGCTGATACTGAAAATCACCTAAAATTGCCCCCAGCAAGTGTTGAGTGTGCGGGCGCGTTTGCCCGGATATTGGCTTTGCACAAGTGCTGGATTTGATTCCAACTCTAACGGGGACTATTCTTAGCTGTGATCTCTAGTCCTTCAGGGTACAATTAGGCCCTTTTCTAGGTTTTTTCCTGGTCCTTGCTGTTGTTGTTGGATGTTTAAGTAGGGCGATTTCGCTCAAAATCGCTGTTTCACTCGGTTTTCCACTTCCTCTCCGCCCAGTTTCCTGAGCACAACTGGGAATTGGCGTTTTTCCGCGCTCCATTGATTGTCCTTTCCAACTGAAATTAGTCCAGTGTTTTCTACTCCTAGTGCTAGTGCTGCTGGCTGCAGATGGTGGTGGTGTTTCAGGCAGCCAGCCGCATTCGCCCGCCAAGTCCCCGGGGAGTCCTCCCCGGCTATGACCGACCCGCGTTTTTTGATTAATAACCACCAAACTATCTATGGTCTCGCCACTTTTTTCGCCGCCTCTTCCCCCCGGCACCACACTATGGCATTCCTTGGGCGGAGAAAAAAATGGGCTACTCTGGGGAGTCTTTAGCTTTTCTTGTGCTTTTGGGAAGAAATATAGTAGGAGGATAGCTTCGTTTGCCCACTTGTCTGGGAAATTTTATCCAGAAGAAAACTTCTTCGTGAACACGAGTTTTCCTACGGCACTTTCTTCTGAAAAGGGCCGCTATTGCATGCTTATCCCAAGAAGTGCAAAAAAAAATTATTTCTAGGCAAAGGATCGGGTCTCGAAGAATTTATCCTACAGTAAGAAAAAAAACCGACGAAGCACCAAAGTTCGACTTCCAAAGTGCAAATGCTTCAACCTGCAATTGCACTTTGGTGCGTCACTACATTGGTGTGTTTATACCGAAATGAAATGTCATACCGGCATTTCTGGCCTTGCGGACAAATGTTCTGAAGGTCGTAGGCTGACGCATCGTCGGAGTTAACGTCACGTCTGACTCAGGCTAGGGTTTGGTGGACCCATTTTCTTTCCTGATAAGTAGGAAGTCGCAGTTTACTGTTAAAGGCAGCTTACAGCGCTTTCTATGCAGAACTAAACTCAAAGGCGAGAGTAGACATACATTTCGCCTTGAGTGGGTTTTTTGAACGTTTTAAGTCGTAAAAGAGAGAGGGGCGGAGCCTCTATCATGCGATTGGTGCACGCAAACGAATCTTCCCTCCTTAAAAGTCAACCGGCTACCCATTTGAGTGCGATGACACTAGATGGGTTCAAATTTGAATAGGTCTGACTGCTTCAAACGTAAGTGCGTGAATGGACCAATCGTGCAGCAGTAGTACCGCCCCAGGCCCCGCCTTCGACTTCGCGATGCAACACATTGCGTTTTGTCTCAGTGGTCTATGGGAAAGGAATTAAAACCATTAATTTATCTTATTTTTCTCTAAATCTATTATTTTGTGTTATGTATTTTATTTTACCGCATTTTTCTTTCCTCCCTGGATTTTCTCAAAGCTAAATTCCCCCTTTCCATACCGCTTCCGTTGTTAGGATAAGATAATTTTTCCATTTCCTAGAACATTTCCCGAAGATGCTTGTTTCCGCCAAAGTATAACGCGATTATACTCGCCTACCTCTTAGCCGCTCACTCTCTCATTACAGAATCCATTAGAGTTCATTAGTCGCCTCTGCTGCTGCCAAAGAAACTCATACAATAATTTCCATATTTTGAGGTTTTCTTCGAGAAATTTCCCCTCTCTCTTGGATTGAGCTCGATCCAGTATCTATTAGTCATTGATTCAGAGGTTGTTTTGATCGCTGCGGGACCGAACGGACCATCAATCACAATCACTGCTTCCCATATGTTTTTAAACGTTGATTAGGCTACTTGCGACGTGAGCAAATGGTGCTTTTACACGCGTCCCCACCGTCTCAGAGGTGTTTTGGCATACGCGCCGCTAATAGCCTCATATCCGTACACTTATCCGTGTTTTTTGAACGAGTTGCTTAGGTTTCCAATGAGGTTAGGGGCTTGAGCTCTGAAAACATTAGGAAAACATGTGTTTTATTCAGATATAATACACCGATTCAAGAAACCTAGAGCTAGGGAATATTAGCTTACAAATTAGATTTTTCGCGATGTACAGTGGTACTTTGTAGCGCTACAGTTTCTGTGCTTACTGTAGCTGCCAACCAATCACAGCCGTCTTCACTGACCAATTTGAAAATCGTACTGATGCACGGAATTTGTTCATTATCTACGTAAGTTGAAATACTGTTGTAATAAAAGCGCATCTTAGATGCAGAAATCAAATAAACAGGCAGGTAAATAAATTAAATAATTAGTAAACAAGGTAAAATTATGAGAAGGCACTAGTAAGAAAAAACGGTTGATCAGCCAAAAATAGCTAAATTTACCTTCGATAAATACAAATAGTGTGGTATTAGACACTACGTGAACCTACGAGAGTGCAGAACACTCAATACGTTTGGTAATTTGACTGGTAGTTCCGCAATTACGACCTTATTATGAGTGGCAGTATAATGAGTCAGACAGGGCGTAAACAAACGTGTTGTGGTGTAAAGTCCATAGGGCAAACAGTGAGGCTCGTGACGCTAAGATGACACAGCGCTAAATAATATGAATTAGAATATAATATGATACTATAAAATCATATAATAGAGTACTATAAGAAACAAAAAATTGATACATATTTCGGGAGAATGAATATTAATATGGGTAATTAAATAATCATATAAATATCATTACAAGGAAAACTAAAGCGCAACCAGGTGAGCTGAAGTTTTCAATTTCAGATCTGGAGAATATAAATAATATACTTAGGACCGGATAAAAATCGAATAACTCAATTTATTCAATTATTTATCCAGGACTAGATGCGAAGAATTCGAATGTTCAATAAGATACAGGCCTAAACCCCTTCTTATCATTCCCAAAGGATGGTATTGCTCCCTACTTTTGAAACATCCAAAATATAGACCTATGTATTCGAGATTGAATTTTTGAATTTCGAATAAATTGATGGGTATCCAATGCATTATTCTATCTTAACCAGTAAATAAGGCACAGTTTTAAATGTCTAAACGTCTAGCTGCATATTTTTTTCGCAGAATTCTCGCATGGTTTTGGAACCACATCCAAGCTGCGATGCCATAAGGAATTCCTTCCTTTTTAAGGTGATTGCTGTTGAGAGTTGAGTATTTTTCATTTTTCTGCATTTCTCGCCCATCTCTCCGAAAACAGCATAATTTTCCGCATCCTCTCATCCTCTAATATCTCCACAACTATGTTCCCCTGTGAAATGCACTATAAGTGCTGTTTTCATCGTTCATATATCTAACTGCAGAAATTTGCCTGGGAGAATTTCCAGTTTTCTTGACAATTGGTTCATTACCCCACCCCTCTCCCTCCCAGCTCCCTGCTTTTCCCGGCAGTGACTAAAATTCCTAGATTTTTTCCTGAATTTTCATGCAGTCGTTAGAATTCTATCTTCTTATTGTTGTTGATTCGCACGACATCACCCTCCGCTCTATATCATCGGCTCACTCGTCGCGCTCCGTTTGCGTATCAATCACGTCCGACACTTCTCCGATATTTGCTTTATCATCACTTGATTTGTGCGTTCTTGCGCTCTTCAATGCTCTTAGGAATTTCCCACGAAGTCACAGGTTCTCATCGTTAAAATTAAAAGTGGAAGGCAACTTTTTGGGGACACTGTTTTTCACTAGTTTCTTTTCTGAATTTATTTTTCTAACAATTCTATTTCAAAAATTTCTACCCCAGAGCAACTCAGAACCCAGTTTTCTTCTCCCGTCCTTCCCCATGTTTCGTTCACCTCCGGGGCTCTGACTCCTTTACTGTTTTTTGGGGTTTACAGTGAGAATCGAGCACGAGAAGGCCAAGGAAATTTCCGTTATTTTAATCACCTGGAGATTTTTAATATTTGGTATGCGTTTAAATAATTAAATGAATAATACCAAAACTGGCTTTGTACTCGAGCCAGTCCAAGAAAAAGAAGCATACTGCAGGATTTTCCTTTTCTGCTCTCTATTCCGGAAAATAATGCTTCTGAAATATGGCGCATTCCGGCCATCCTGAAAAGTCGTTTTAGATCGATAAATTCGTGCAAAGAACAAAAATCGATATATCGATCGTTCAGCTTAATCATGTTGCATTAGCATAGTAGATTGTAAATTATATTACAAAAGAATTGTAAGTTTTCTGAGTAAAAGTGTGAAATTCTCATGTTAGTTGAAAAGCCTAATCGCATTATCTCAAGGCAGGATACCTCCAGGAATGTGTGGTCTGTTGATGATTTCCTGAATTTTTTCTGAAAAATTTTCTCCCATTGTATTTTCCAGGTTACAAGGGGGTTTTTCTCGGGCAAACCCTTTGGAAGAAAATTATCCTCGTGCAACCGATATGCATCGCTTGGCTAAAATACGCGCTCTTCTGCCAATATATGACCCATGGTCAACCTGACCAGAGAACCAAAATTTTAAGAAGCCCTTGCTACAGTATGCCATTAAAGAGCGCAAGTTTTGATGTTTACCACTTCCTTTGACCAAAGAGCCAAGTCAACTGATGCGATTTTCTGGAAAATTCCAGCAGCCGTCGACGTCTGTCAGATCAGCGCTCGTCATCGCGGCATATCCGTTGCGCCTAAGAGCTCTCCACATATGTGGATAACTGTTTTAATGGCTTTCCGGACAAGTACAACTAGTCAGTAGCGGCGGTGGCGGCGGCGCGTCAGTGCTTAATTCGTCGTGTTCGTGTCGCGCGCCGACGCACTCAACCCCGTCCGCACTAACGCGGCTAATCATCCAAGTGGCTTCCGGGCTCCGTCAGTCTTTTGCGCGACGACGACAACGACGACGACGACGACGACAGCGCCACGGACAGCTTCAATCGCCATCGAGGTATTTTTATCCATGAGAAAACCAGGATTTCGGCGCGGCTCGTGGCCAATTGTCCTGGCTGGGCGGCTTTCAGCGGCTGCGGCTAGCGCGGCAACAACTCCCCGGGGATGCGTCAGTTATGATTCGCCTAGTTATCTGGCGTCTCGATCTCAGCAATGACCTGGCAAACACTTGTCTTTTGCGACCAGCGGCGCCGCGGGTGACAAACTCGGCCGCCGCGCACTCAATTTTCGACGACCACTCCCTTAGGGCGCTGCGGTTTAGGCGTTAAGCCAGGATTAATCCAGCCTGGGCCTCATATCAAATACGCAGTCCATGACATTCTCTCATAATGCAATAATTTAAACGAATCCTTCCCAATAATTCTACAAACTGAAAATGTTCTTCAGGAACAATCCTGGAAGACTTACGTCCTGGAGAATTTTTGTCTTCACTTTTTTCTTTTGTCTGTACGCTTTTTCGTCCCCTCTAGGTGACAAGAATACTCACCTTCTCCTGTGGAATTTACCTATTTTAATATGCCTGACTGAGAAATTTCTCATAGGAAAACTTACAACGGCTCCCAACCCACTATGCTTACTTCGACTTACCTAAATTTTCTCGGGTTGCTTTCGCACGTAGTTTTGGCTTTTTCGGCTTTGAATGGGGCGTTATGTTGTTAAATAGTGACGTGGTCCTTGAAAAAACTCAATAGCTTATCCACAACATTGCAACTTCTTCTCTTTATATCTCCAAAGCGTTATTCAGGCGAACTTTTTAGTAATTTCATATATCAGTTGTCCAAAGCCAGATATTTCGGGAGAAATCATCAGACGCCTTTTGATTTTATGGTTTTTTTTCACAGCTTCAAACTTGCTATCTACTGCTAGCATTTCTGTGCTTTACCTTCCCATAAACTGTTATAAGCTGTTGGGTCGTGGGCTGAAGGTCTTCCTGGAACTTTTCTCGGAATTTTCGAGTATTTCTTGGGGTCATCTGTAGAGATAGCATTACCTTGATGTTTCCAACTGGTGACTGCAGCTTTTCATGCTAACGTGTTTCCTCTAATTTTATCTACATCTTACATTTGTACTCTCACCTACAGACTTATACTTTATAGGGGCTAGAACTGCTAAGACCACATAAAGCATGAGAATGGAGTCACTCTCGCATTTCATTTGGTCTTAGAGCTTTAGACGCACCTGCACAGATAACTATCCAATTTTGTGACGCATGTGCTATCCGTAATTTTGACCTAAGCTTGTGAGGGAAGGCGAAAGGCTACAAACTCCATATCCAAATCCACATTCCCCGCAAGTTTATTTATTTATGCGTGAGGATTGACCACTTCCACACATATTTATAAAATTTGATCCTGTGTAATTACAAAAAAACCATGCTACTCGCGTTTATCTATTCGTGGTTGTTTATCTGACTTATCTATATTATTATATCCAATACGTCTATTTTTTATTCCTCCGATATATAAGAAAATTTATACTGAACGGGCACAAGGACTCTGGCTTCGGCTTGGGCTCAAGCATAGGCTTATATACCCGAGCCTTTCCAGACAAAATTATCATCGACAAATCGGTAGTCCTCAATGAATCTGACCCGTCTTATGTTGGCGATAATATTCACTAGTCAAAATGATGTTGTAAGACGTACAAGGCGCATTCTTATCACTTTATTCACTGTTTACTACTTATTACAAAATCTTTCTTTACTTAATGTTATTTATTTATGTACTATGTACTCACTCTTTTGTGTACAGTATCTCTATGTGTAATAAAAATGAGCTTAGAGCCACCGCATTCATCGCACAGGCGGACAAAAATTCAAGAGTCTAAGGTGCCACCAAACTCCAAATAAGTTCCACACAAATCATGCTTCTTTTTCTTTTTTTCTTTTCTAAGCCTATGACCGCTTTTTTGTTGCCTCTCCTCTCCCCAACCCAACTTTTCCCTATGCTAACTTTGTTCTGGAATGAAGTCAAAGAATTCTTAGGCATTTCAGCGATGTAGTCTTCCATTTTCTGCAGTAATCCTCATCGTATACCATTCTGCAGTCGCTTCTCGCTTTCCTTTCAATCTCACTAGCTTCATGCAAGCATGCTCCGATTCTCTCCTTCTGTCTTTATGCCTTTGTTTCTGTCTGTCTCCAAATAACTGAGTCATTCCTTGTTTTTTTTTTCTTAGCAACCGCTGGAAATTATTCCAAACTAAAGTAGTTATTCTGGTAAAGTTTTCGTTTTACCTGAGGTTTTTCAGCGAACGTTCAGCCTTATCATTCGGCAAGACTCTTTCTCCAACGTGAATTCCCAGTTTTTCGCCGTCCTCACGCCTCAATCGGCCAACGTTATTACCCAAATTTGAAGCAGTGCCGGCACGTCTATCGCTCTTCCATCAGCTTTCCAAACCTCTCCTTACTCGCTGGCCATGGCCTAGAATTACTTAGAGTTAACTCCTAGTTTCCAGTTTGCAAGCGAAAATTAAGTTCTTGGGTGAATTCTTTCAGAATTTCCAATCTTCTTAACAGCCTTGGAGAGAAACATGGGAAATTTGCAAATTTCTTCGCCTTTTCATGGAATAGAACAAGAAAATTCTCATGGAGCGGCGGCATTTTCTCTCACCTTCTCTTCAAGCTCTCCGAACATATGACGTCTTCCAACCCTCACGTTTCTCCTATGTTAGCAATATTTTATAGTTCTATAGAGCGAGAACTGGTCCCCAGGAAACTATCAGTGGTTTTCGCTGCATGGAAAAAGTGCATAGGTAGGCGGATAGAATTGTTGGTCTTAATGGGTAGGTGATATGAAGTTTAGCCACAACTTTAGCCGCAGTTTAGCCGCATTCGGAGCAACTTGGAAACACCTATGCCTGGGGACCAGTTCTCGTATGATTAGAATTCAGTCCAGTAGTAGCCATATGTGTGAATTGGAGAATGGAAAAGTTTTTTTGTATGTATGGGTGCACTTCTTTTCATAATAACGTGTCCAAGCGTTTACGATACCTTGCTTAAAGTGACGAGAACTAGTCCCCATAAACTTTCAAAGGGTTCACACAATTGCTATTTGTGGTTAATAACTAGCAGAAGCAATTTATATTATATAAGAGAAACGGCGAGCAGAGAAGTAGCCTAAATACTCGGGTTGACCAATGGCGTTACCGCGATTTCAAAGAGAAATGTGATATGAAGAGTGCGGGGACCAGTTCTCGCAACAAATTTCGCACCTCTGGCTCCAAATTTCACGCTGCATATTTTTTATGGCTTCTTGATTATTGTATAAAATAGGCTCCTTAGCGTGTATTTCGAGTTAGAAATCCCAGAAATTCTCTGGAGTTTTTCGCACAACACGAAGAAGCCCAGGGTTTTCCCGTTTTTTCCAAAAGTTTGATATTTGTTGTGCCAAGAAGGCCAACAAATGCCCAGCATCAATCATCTGTGTAATCAGTAAAATGATCGATGATTGTGGCCCCAGCAGAATTTTCTAGAGCTTTCTCTGCATGTTGCCGCTGACAGCACCTGGCCTAGGGACAGGTGCTAAGAGGTGCATGTGCATACTGGAAATGAACTTGTGACGACCATTTCTATTTATTTGCTTCATTTTTAGCGCTATCGGAGTATTTTTCAAAGTTTTCTGTACTCATGAAAGTTAAGTTTTTCCTAAATTTCAGGGGTGTTTCTATTGTTTGATCTGCAAAGAGTGGTAAAAAAACTGGCTTGCTGGACGAGTTGTCTCGTTTCTTCGGTACACATGTTTGTAAGCATGATTTTCTCATTACTATATTATATTTTGTCCTCTACATATCTATATTTAGCCAAATCCCTTCAATATTTCTTGTTTATACTTGGACTTCGTTTAGTTCTTCATAATCCCACCAGCAACAAGCGCTCGAATATGTGTTTGCTCACTCAATACCCCATTCCAGGCGACAATCATCCCGAAAAAAGAGACCTACTAATACTTGCGTAGCCCAACTCCTGCCGATTTAGGTCTAGGACCGCCCAGATCGTATCGGAGGTCTCTAGGGAAATCGAGTCGTCCGATTTGCTACCTAGCTCAGCAATTGACACTTGTTATCAGGGACAACCTCGCACCGCGAACTGCAATGTTTTGGAGTCATGAGGCAGGTATCATACAGGAATGGACTTTCCTTTGAGTTCTTCCGATATTGGTGTAATTACTCTGACTACAAATCCTTATAATAATTATAAATATAGCGTAATTAAAAAAATCATTGTAAATTTGCTGGCAAACTGCCAGTCTCTCTAAAGTGGCAGTTCGGAGTCGACTTTAGTTCTAGCGATATTTTTTCACACTCATCTTCTTCTTGGCTCACCATCTCCGATTAGTTCTGCTTCCCCGTGGACTTTCCCAGCAATTTTTTCCAACTATGAGTAGGTACGGGCTGATTCAATCAATTTATCCTGAAATCCTTCTTTCTCTACTATGACAAATTACTTTCTACTGAAAACTAGATAAATGAATGGAAGGTAAATAAATTCCCCAAGCTCTAGCTTGTAGTATAGGCTTATTTTTATTATTAATTCTTAGTATTTTTCAAGTACTCATTATTAATTATTATTTCATTATTTATTTGACTACTTAACCTGAGGGGTTTACCTGGAAGGAGCCGGTGTGGAATCACCAGAGTTACAAACACAAACAATGACACCCTTTCCTTCTTTCTCAGTTATATTTCCTCATTCCTATATTTTTCCATGCAAAAATATACTTGTGGTACTTTTACTGCTTTGTTTGGAGACGTACGGGGAGAAAAACAAGAGGAAAAAGGAAAAATATCTCCTCCTCGAAGGATGTTGACCTCCCGTCTTACCCATGGACCATTGGTTTTCTACGAGCGTCGTTGAATATTTGCTGGATGTCTTCAGGAATTTAATATAAGCCTCGAGAAAGAACAGAATATTTCAGTAGAAAAAGCCAAAATTAAAAAAATTTTAATTCGAGCCGCTCAATGTCGTTTACTGTCCATGTTGACGCACACGTTCTATTTTTTTCTTGTTTTTTTGATTTTTCTTGGAATTACTTATTAAATAACCACGAATATAAAGCAAAGTATGAAAGAGGTACACTTTTGGCGATATCAAGGTGGGCTACTGAAAATAATAGTAGAGATGCAAATCACAATGGATTGGTTTGGACGTTTTTTCAAAAAAAAATCCTGTTTTGCGCTTCTTATGAAAAGAAAGTAAGGGCGTGCAGGACGGTGGTTTCACCGACTCTGCATAGTTTGAAATTTTTCCCTATTTTCTGAGAGGAAAGACGGCGGTTTAAAACTTCACGACTCCCCCTCCCCTGTAAAGTTTTTTCTTTCATAATAAGAACAAGCGATGAGTGCCAGTAACTCTTCTGGCCGTGCCCCGTTCAGCAGTGCTCCAGATATGTAGTCGATTCCTTATGGCGAGACAAAGTTGCTCTCAGTCCCACTGGGTTAGATGCTTAGGCGGGTAAAATTGTAACCTTGAGGTCCTGTGAGCGATGTCCCGATCTATACTGTCATGTCATGAATTTTGTGGGCAACGACGGCCCACGGGTCCTAAATAAGGTGAGGATGGCAAAAACAGGCGAATTAGCTCATGGGGGTGACAGTGAGTTAGCGGTGAAGGTGGCAACCCCACCGAGGCCATCTGAGTCTTACATCTGCAATTCCGCAGCTGAGAAATCTTTCCTCATTTTCAACCTCACTCCGCCAAAGTGACGGCAAAAAGAAAGCTGCACCCTCCTTCGTAAATTTGTGCACAAATGCAAGGGCGTCAGACGCCAGCATGTATCCACAAAGGATTTTTTCTTTGCTTTCTGATGATAACTTGGGATGAGCTGAACTCAATGATGCATCGCTTCGAGTTCCACCTTTGTCACGACATAGTTTCTACTGATTCCCCTGTGCATACTAATTCCCATGTGCATCTCGTGTATCTTCATAATTCCAACAATTTCGCCGTCTTATCAGTCAATTAAAAAAATCTCACAGTATATATGCATAAATTAATCTGTGAGATGCGACGCATTGTAGGGGATATTTGGGCGTTAGCACAGTTCTACGATTGGTCCATTCAAATCGTCACGCCTTAGTTTACGCAATACAAAATTGATATCAGCATCCTTCTGCTTTTTTGTAGGTGGGCGTTATGTGTGAACGCTTGATGTGTTCACGGAGTTAGTAGGAAACTCCGCTCAAGTGAACCAATCGTGGAACAGTGGGACCGCCCCATTTCCCGCACAAAGCATTGCACCCAATCTGAGCGGTTTTTCTTACTTTTCTAAAAAAGGAACGCAATTTCACCTGCATATTTTTCCATAGTTCAGGAAAATTCGGCAATCCACGTCAAAATCGGCAATATTCAATTTATGCAGGTCCAACGTACGTAGCTTGATAGTTTGATAGCTCATTTGCCGACAGGATTTCAGGTTGTTGAGCCCACAATTTCACGACTTGCAGCTAAACCACGCCCTTTTGCACTTTCACCCAGTGTTTATCTTCTAACGTGTTTTCTGTTGCCACGTCAGCTGCAAGTGCTCGCATTTTAAACTGAAATTCCAAGCCAGTCGATAATTTATTATCCAGCAAACATCTGTTTCTGTGGCGGGCCTTGCTGTTCAACTTCTTTGACCTCAGTTTTACTCTGTTTCTCTAAGTTCTCCTTCGGCGAACATTCATTTCCCCAGCACATACATAATTCATCGTTTCATCACACCTTCAGGCCAGGTGCTACTCAATCAGCTCATTCCAATGCCTACTTCTTTGCTTTTCACTGCTGCCATTGAGACTTTGCTATGGTTTCCCGATCATGGCCGTCAGTTTCATCTATTTCCTTCTTACGTATAATTTTTCCATTCTACTCGGGATGCACTAGTTATTTCCTTGCCTCCAATGATATCTTTATTGTTATACCTTCGTTTCAAAAGCAAAACTGGTGAAAAAGAATCGAGCAAAGCGGAAAAGCAAGTTCCTCGAGTTTTTTTGTAGTAATCTGCAGAAAAATGTGACTTATTCCATTGAAGCGTGTTTTCACACATAATATTTTTTCGCATGTGACATTTTTTAAATGTAATTATCCAATGAAGAACAAGAAATGAAAAAATTGAAGAAGACCCAGTGTATTCCGTTTCCTTTCTTAGACATTATTGAACACTTTGTCTTCTTCCGCGTTAGGAACCATTTTCTAATGTGACATCTTAGTACATAAATATGGATTTCCTTACTCAGGGCAGACACTCTCGTTGTCTTACACGTCGAAAGAATAATCTTAATCGAATTTAATAAAGATCTCACTTGAAATTGTTTCATCTGCTTCTGGCGTGCATTAGTACTCTGTTAGTGTTCAAAGAATAGTGACTACCAGCTTGGAAAATATCTATTTATTATTTGCACGCATGCCAAATATCAGTACACATAGTAGAGGTGTTATTAAAACAGACAGAAACTTTCTGTTGTGACGTAAGGGTCAGTCTGTCGTGTCCAACCTGGGCGTCGGTGGTAGCCAATCAAGCTCGACACGGCAGAAGAGGATTTTGTGTGAACTCTCAGGGCTACTAGAGGGTAGAACCGCAGCTCATCAGAGAGTGAACTCGCGAGCCAGTGGGAAAAGTATTAGAGACGTACTATTCTAACTCAGCATACCTAGCGTAAACTATCCGAAACCTAAACCATTCCGAAGCCTGTCACACAACTAGTTTCTATTAATCGGATATGTATTGCCAGATATCTATGACCTTCACAGCAGCTCGGTGACAGCTGCTCGACATGTTCTTCTGGAGCGTTGACTGAGCGATCGTGGAATCCATCGAACAGCGGATTGGCGACCAGCATTATCGGTGGAACCATGGACCATTGCGATTGAGCGCCGTTGAGGCGAATTGGACGAATGAACTCATGAGAACACGATGCGCCTTTTATACTGCTGCGTGTGGGAACGGTACCCGAGGGCACGAGCGGTCTTGAGATAGTGCCGTATCCCATGAGAGAGCCGATGGGAATGGCGCGCGCACGCGTCGTAAGTGTATTTGAATCGTTATAGAATGTCGATTCACATTACGCAGTGGACTCAGACCGTTATGGAAACATCGGTCGTAGAAGTCGTTGAAAGGAAGTAGACACAGTCCGACATCTATTTCTTAACTCACTTATTTATGTATTTAATATTCCTGCGGACTCGCTAAAACTTTCATGAACCTAACTAGAGGCAGTACTCTTATTTTGTCATGTTGAATTTGTACAAAAAGAACAGGAAAAAAATGAAATGACAGTACGAGAAAAAAATGTGGAATTAATGAAAAATAGATGCTAAGTATTATAGTTATGGCAGGGATACGAAATTCATATCGTCGAGAGATTACAAATTAAGCATGGGATGTTGTAAACAGCTGCTGGAAACGAAAAAAACCTTTGCTCTATTCCGTTGAAAAATTCAATTTTCAAAAAACATTTCCAGAATTCCCTCATCAAATTTCTACAGTGTTAAAGGACTGTAAAGCATTTCGTGGTCTACCAATCTGCCGCGAGGCTCTTCCTGAACTTCCGAGTTCATCCTTATTTTTTCCACTAATTTTCAACTCCATCACCACTGCTCATTCTTCTACGTAGTGCGTCATTTCCTTGTTGTGCTTGAAATTTTGCCGCATTCTTCATGCTTCAACGCAGTTTTCATTCTCGCTTAACACCGAAAATCTCCCGCTTTTTTCGAGAAAACTTTCATTTTTCGTTTTCAGAGATGTCATGAAGTGTTGCTTAGGGCTGATGTTGTTTCTGGTAGGAGCAGCGCTCGCCTACAATAAAGAGTACGCGAGCAAAAACTGTGAGTTAAATTAAAAATTAAATTACATAATAAATATTAAGATCATGAGTTTGCAGGTTTTTGTTTGCTCTTTTGAATTCACTGAAACCACATCAGTCTTCTTACAGTTCTGGATAACGTAAAGCGTTAGCCGGGAGAGTGAAAATATGTTTAAGTGTTGAGAAAAAAAGCAAAAAAAAAGAACACTAAAATCCTCAAAGTTTTTGGATGACCCCAAAATTTTTAAAGAGAATTCCCTTATTTTTCCCTTATATAGTTTTTCTAGAAAAAATATTTCTGAAACTATTTTTTGCCTTTTTAGTGCTAAAAATACGGTGTTACCAGTGCAATCAACCGTATCAGTGTGGTCACGGCGTTTGCTACGGAGATCTGTGCGTGAAAACGTCAAGTAAGTTTTTGAGATTTTGTAGAAAAATTGTGTCAGTAAGCAGCTTTTCCGGAGCTACATATGGAAGAAGAAATCCAGGAATTTTTATTCCACAGATTTGCGAAAATTTCAGACTTTTCTGCTCGAGTTCCTATTATCCCTGTGCTTAAAATTATACAGGATTTGAACCCTTACCAATGCCTTTATGCTATTTATTTCATGTCCTTAAAATCATTTTCAATCCAGAAAATGTTGATTCCAGATCTTCTATAAAAAACAACATTATTTCAGTATCCCAAAACAACGCCTATGTGAGCAAAGGATGTGAAAATATCACGTGAGTTTACGTTTTTTAGAACTGTCTTTGCTCTAGGTGCGTGCGTGCGTCATACGTTTCGTCGCAAAAAAATTTCTCATGAAGACGAGACAATGCGGTATACATATCAAAGTTGAGAATTAGGAGCGACCGCACAGAGCGTTTCGCTAGGCCGCAAACGAATGCGTCACCCCTGCGTCGGGACTGCGTCAGGAACGCATTTTGGCTTTGCTTCCTCTTCGTCGCATGCTCGCATGTCTGAGCAGCATAATCGCTACTGAAGCCATACAGTACGAATAGCTTTTCGAGGAGCTGTCACTTAAAGTTTGGTACACTGGCAGTTACGAGCAACTATGATGAACCTAAATCTCAGTAGATGAAACGCATCGATCGATAATCGATTTTTAGTGCATCACTGGTACACTGCGCACGTAATGCAGTGCTTTTAATGGAAAAGCGTTTAACTAATTCTAAATCTCCAGAGTTCTCATGCAAACTCTCACTATATTTATTTCTAGCTGGTTTAAGTTCTGGTCGTAGGATGTAGGATGCATCACGGTCTCAATTAATCTCAGGAGCATTATGCCTTAGTAACTCCGTAGCACGAGAACTGAGACCATAAGGTAGTTCCGAGCTTTAAGACCATAAAATTCTGAATTAGCATGTAAGCATCAATTCTACCGATTAGGCAAAGTTTTCTGCTTCTCCCTGAGATTATCTTCCGTTTGGATCCTAAGGAAACTGTTCTGATATGAGCTCAAACTTGTCCCATCACAAAGATTTCTTGCGAATGGAATATTTTTCGGGCTAATGGACTTTTCTGGTATAACTGGCTTCTTTCCAGATGGACGAGGGCTAATCCTCAAATGTTTTCGGATCTAATCAACATAGTATTGGGGTTGACTCCATAACGTTTCGGACTAGGCTTCGGTACTATTATATTAAAGAATCCGCTTTTTTGTTTTTGCGTTAGCACCTTTGAATGCTGTGAGCCAGAAACGAAACGACAATAATTCGTGATGAACAGGAACTGACAAACAAGGCAATTTTTGGATCTGGAGATGTTAACGTAGGTAAGACACCACCGTCGCATAACTCAGTGGTGGTGCAAGCAGGTTTCCATCCACCTGTTTTGCATTCAAGCTCCATGTGAAGCAGAGTTTTATGCCTTTTAGGTTATAATCCCCACTGTGGTGCCAGCACTTGCTGCTATTTGGCTCATAATGGAGGTGTTCAACATTCGTTCGTGGGTCTTCGACACCGGCCAACACTCACTGCCATACCTCATTGCCGGGATCTACACCTTTCAACACCCTCGAGCACCTTCGATCGCAGAGAACTCCTGTTGATTGATCTGAACTCCCTCCATTTCAACCATGCGCAGGCAATCCGTCCTCTATCTGCCGCATCCACTGCCCCCTCAGCACTCAAGACGCTTCCCAAATACTGAAATTCGTAAAAAAGTCTGTTTGTGTCTAGAACATCGTCGCCATCCTGTATACTGCCCAATGACCTCGGTTTTCTTTTGATTCTACTTCAGACCCGCCTTTGCAAGTGCTGATTGCGACATGTGGATCTTGAGCTGGAGTTCTGCCCTCAAATCTGGGACTAAAGCGACGTCATCCGCATAGAGCAGTGTGCATGGCGGGCCTTCCAGGACATGTTCTGGGAGATGAACGAGTAGCTCAATCTGTAGAGTAGCATAGGACTATTAACCTGGCGCTGTGCAGGTTTGAGTCGGGAGAAGGTCCAGAGCTTAGGAGCTTGCTTCGTAGTGTTTGGGATTCACTATTGAATGCGTTCCCCTGAGATTTCTACCACAGCTCGCTACAGTATAAAGGCATCCTGGATGGAGATAACCAAAACTCTCTCATTGCTTTGGAAAACCAGGAAAGTTTGGTAATTTGGACCTCTTGAAAAGTCCGGATCCGTTGATGTTGAACCAGCGGGCAAGGAGTGTGGAGCAGGAGGGGGAGGGGCTGGTACCTCTACTTGGACGGGGTCCAATTTCGATGTTCAACGTGGGTTGCAGCGGTAGGTGGGTCGAAAGATAAACAAGTCAGGGATTAGCCGGGTTTCATTTTCAGCAGTATGATCGATGATGAGTATGGCCTATTGAAGACTGGCATTTACCAATATGGGGTTGCGTGATAAGAGCTACGTCGCCGGGTTGTGATTGGTCGATTCGTGTGCGCATCGCGGCTGTGGGGACCAGTGCTGCGGGGGATGAACAAGTTTTGTAATCTTGAGTGGAACAGATGAATGCTATCGAAACCCACACACTGTAAAGAAATGATCACCGATGTCATTTAGTGCACCAAGTTTGAAGAAGCAACCTGGATCCAAGAAAAATACTTGGGCGGCGCGGTGGCGGCGCGGCCTACTGCCTCCCCCAACATGGGCATTTCTACAGGAGGGGAATGGTTATCTGTGGAATCACATCGTATTCGTTTCCTTTGAGTTCTTGTTGTTCTAGCAGATACGAGTAGAGTAAAGCGACATGCCTGCAGAAACACAAAATTTTCAACGCAGTAATTTGTGGCAGTTGTCCGGGTGTTTGTGAATGTTGTTGCGCTACTTCTACTGTTGGGCCTAGGCTTCAAGTTCGACACTAAATCTGAAACCATGCAAGTTGTACGACTTCTGTGGTTAACAGTGCGACTTATGGCAACTATCCGCTGTAACAATAGCAGTTGTCCATGCATTTGTGACAGATGTCCATGCGTTCACACCAAAATACCTGAATTTCAGGCATGCGGTCAGCCATTACGAACCTCAACTAAAGCTGAAAAGTTACTGTCGTACGGAGGTGGTGTTCGGAATCGAGAGCACGATCTGCTATTGTCGCGACGAAGACTTCTGTAACGACGCCCCAATAGCGACGCGGACCTCCGTCGGTGTCTGCCTTCTCCCGGTCCTCCTACTTCTGAAAGCCTTGTGACAGAGTGTATATGTACATAGATTCTATGAACTTCTAGTCCCGCCCCTTTTTGATAGCACACTCCGCCCATCCACCGTACGCACTTTACCCCGCCATTTTCTTTGTTCTTCCTTCGTTAAACCACGTATGTGCACCAAACTGGTCGTGTCTTTCACAGTGATCGATTGAATTGATTTATTGATTTTTGTTCATCCCGCATCGACATATCAGACCGTGTATTATGGCTAAGAAAACTCTTATATACTGTTCTTAGACATGAGAATATTATTATTATATATGTATGTTGTTAAATATGTATGAGAGAAGGAAATAACACATGTTCCTATTTTTCGTTAGCAAAAAGAAAAGAAAAACAGAAAAAAAGAGGAGAACATACATCACAGTTACTGACTAGTACATAATACTATGCACAAAATATTAAAATATCGAGTTATTGCCATTTGAGTGGTGGCGGCGGCGAAATAGCGGCCGCCGAAGAGACGCAGACGACAAACAGCAACTCTGATTGGCTGTAGATAAATTACATAGATAAACACACAACCGTTATTACACATATACTATAAGTATCACGAGCACCTGATTCAATGTATAACAATAAAAAATAATATTAATACACAGTGAAAATTAGCAGTTATTTGGCAACGCTGGATACTGTACTTTTGTAGGTCAAAAGAGCAAATGCTTGTGAAATGTAGTGCGAAATGCGATTTGTTTGACACAGAAAACCGGCAAAATCACAAATATACAACAAAAAATCACTAAAAAAACTAAACAGTGCGGCGCACACGATGTGCGTCAGCGGCGTCGCTAGTTGACGCCGATTCGGTGCCACATACACACAGGTAAGCCGTTCTTTCTGAGCATTTGTATCCAATGTGCATGACCCGTGATGTCACCCATTCGACCGATCACACAATGGCCCACGGAGAGCGGTTGGCCGGAAGTGTCGTGGTCGAACATCTGAAATTTCCGAAATCTAAGCGATGTTCTGGACTATAAACGGTTGGTTGGGTCAGCACGTGCATTCTATAGGTACTGATCGTTTGAGTACATCAATTCTGAATGAACGAAAACCATTATCCCATTCGAATTTATCAAGTCTCGTTGTAGCCAAAATCTCAAACCTATACCACTCCCTACAACTGGGTAAAAAAGTATCCAAAATGCGCGTGCAGGTCCCGCCTAGAAAACGAGTAGTAATGTATCTTAAACTCACCTCGATAACAATGTGACAGCGATCCAACTTGGACGGGGTCACGTGGAACAGGAATGACTCGGAGAAGGATGCATCACCGGATGAGGAACTGAGGGAGGAGGACACGGATGACGAGGATGGTTTGGAGGAAGTACTGCAAGGATACAAGAGTTATATATAGTAGCTATATGGTACAGCATAGTATAGAATAGTATAGTTCATATTGTATTAGAGTATAGTAGGACAGTAGAGTGTATGTAGTATATAGTACATTAATATAGTGTATTAGTATGGTATTGGTATAGTATGTAGTACCAATACGTTTTGACACACACATTTTTCGGCTTCACACTCTTCTATTTTTTGCACTCCATTTTTTATTTATTCATAATACTAATATGATAGCAGATAGTATACTATAATATACCCTCTATGTAATAGTAGTCATACAGTACAGTGCAATAATATAGTATGGTATAGCGGTATAGCAGTAGTAATATTGTAACGCATTATGCTTGCAGATTTTGCTCTTCTACTCTTTTATTTTCCATTTTCTATTTTTTTTGCCATTTTGAATGTTTTTACTGTGCGAACGATAATACAATATTGATAAGTATAATACTATATATAATAATGGACCTGCTCAAATGAAGACTTTTTATTTTACATTTTTATTTGTTTACAAAAGCAATATGACAGTAGTATAGTATGCTAGTATAGTATTATTATAGTTTAGTACTATAATATGACACAGTAGTAGTAATATAGTATTAGTAGCACATTTTTTCATTCACAGAGTTTCACTCCTTCAGTTTAATTTTTCTCTTTTTCCATTTGTTGAATGTTTTATGTAATTGTGTGAGCAATAATATCATATACATAATATATATTATATAATATATAGTAGTGGACTTACTCAAGTGAAGACTTGTGGCCTACAGAAGGATTGACAGTTGTCTGCTTTTGCTCCAACAACCGTCGACCGTCAAACAGCATGATCCGAGCAAAAGGTGCTGCAAAATGCCCAACAATAAGAAAATTTCTGGGCTGGAGCTGTAGTAACTACTACATTGGATTGCACTTACCATTATTATAGGGCAGTGCCTTTGCTCTCTTCACCGTGGCAGTAACGAACTGAACTTGAGGCGCGTAGGTGAGGATCGTCAGAAGTTCACATTCTGCGTCTGATGAGCTCTAAAATCAGCAGATGCGCTCGCTATGGTCTTTTTAGGAACTATGTGACCCCTAATGTTCAAAAACGGTGCTACAAAAACAAGAGTACTACTCAGTAAACTGAGACGCTATGCAGTTGTGTTGCTTAAAGATTCTCCAAAAAAGTATCGGTTGTATTGGTCACTTTTATTTAATTCCTTCTACCAGAGTATAAACTGTCATACAAACTAATAAATTATTTCTTCGACAGTAAATGAGTAACTGCTGCGCCTACAGCGTGCGAAGAGAAATGTCCGCAATTGCAGACCATAACAAGTGGACAGAAAAACTTATGACTAACCTTGCTAGCGTTGTACGCCATTTGAAACTCCAGATCATCAGCACTGATTCGTGAAATTCGCTCGGGCAGCGTCTCTTCTTCGGTCTGAAATCCGTACTTTTCCTTGAATTTTGTGGAAAAATACCAAAGAATCGCATAGATTTCCAGTTTTTCCCAAGTGGTTGAAAGGCGAGAAAATGCAAAAATTTTTCAGACGGGAAAAAAGAAGAAATTGTCAAATTTATTGTCCCACTGTTTTCTACTCACTGTTCTTCCATTTCCACAAAAATTCAGGCAAAATCACCTCTAAAAACTCGATCCTCCAACTCGCTGTCGAACACCGTCCGCTGTCCCGGGTCCTCATTGGACAGGAATTTCGTCCACGCATCTTTATGAGGTGCGACTTTTTCCTCTTTCAGCTCTGAAATGAACAGAATTCTTCAATAAGCCTGGATCAAAATGTAATGAGGACTTATCATTGAGATTAATCGGGTTAAATTTTTTGACGCACACTTTAACGACGGGTACGTCTGAAAGATGTTAGCACGTCTACCCTGGGTAATCCCAGGGATTCATGTGACCCCTGACCCACTAACATGGTTACCAATACAAAACATTGTCTATACCCAGCTGCTATCCGTGGGTAACCATACCAGAGGATATGATGTAACCTATCCTTCTACATGATGAAGCTGTAAAATACGTAGCACTCACCTCCATGGCGATCACCCCAATCCCGATGTTCATGCTTAGCAGCTCGACCGTGTTTGGTGCCGTTTGGTCGTGGATCCCTATAATTAGCTGCAATAATGGAAATTTCTGGATGCAAAGTGGAAAATGTGTATTTGTGCGAAAAAATTGGACAATAGGTATTCTGCAGTAAAATTTTACTGCTAAATACCGTTTTCTAAGCTAAAAGATCTCAGTTGGTCGGTTTCGGTTGGACCGCAGGAGTGAAAAGCAGTGAACCGATGGCTGCCTGCTATCGTCCGGAAAAAAGTGAATGAAACAGATGTGATTGTTAGTAAAATGTGGAAAACATATATCCAAGAAATCTTGCTTTACGGTACCGTATTACCGTAGAAGCATCATAAGTACTGTGCTGCTCCTAATTTACTCCTGCGGTCAAACCGAACAACTAAACTATGTAGTTTTAACTGCTGGAACACTGAGACAACTCACCGATGCAACCTATTGGCCCGCGCTGCTGGCGCGGGCTGATTCTTGCCGGCTCGGTTCATGTTCTTTGGCGCCCAGCCGACGGATGGATCGGCTCCGGCTTGGGATGGGGGCTGAAAGTTGTCAATTAATAGGAGAATTTAGGAAATTTTCACAATTTTTGTGGAGAAAATCCATAGAAAATTAGCTCCCATAGAGGGAAGGGGTTACAGAAGATGGAAAAATTCCTTTTTTCCTAAAAAAACCCCTCCATACATAAGAGGTAAATATGCAGGAGAAAAACGAGTCAACCCCCCCCCCACCCCCAAGATTCAATACTACTACTAATCTTACTAATGATACTACTAATAATATCACTGTAATTAATACATGTAGGGGATTTTTAGTAAGCACTAGCGCAATTTGATGCTCATCAGCTTCCGGAACTACCGCAGGTGACGTGCTGGTCACTTCACAACTCAAAAAAGCTTCATTTACTAAATAGGTGCGATTGAGTGCATTTTTCATGCAACGCATTGTATTGTTTGCGAAATTACTGGTTGTGACAGTTGTCCGAGTTCATGGATTTCGCTCTCCTTTCGAGGAAACCCACCATGTCTTGCGAAATTTTGGCACATTGTCATGTCTCCCAACCAATGAAATTTCTTTGTTCTTCCTAGGAAAATGCTGCTTATTTGTTTACAGTTAACCGAATTACACTTTAGGCATTTCCCCTTTGTCTCTGCATCCGGGGACCGTTTATACTTTTTGCACAGACGACGACAACGGCAGCGGCGGCACAAAGCCAAAGCAAGACGCATTCTCACCGTTTTGTGCAGTTGAACGGCTTTGTGCGGCATGTTGACGAACGACTGGTACTCGAAGAAGTGCTTAGCGATGAAGTTCATGCCCTGAAGCGACGAGTTAATTATTGCTCGAGGAAATTTCTCCGACTCTCTCGACTCTCTCTAATCTTTCACACTCTCTCGTCAAGTAAATAAACATTCCCCATCAGCGTTTTAATCTTCAAAATGTAGCGTTCGCACTTTCTGCTCGGTTAATCTTCGAAATGAGTTCGTTAAGGTGACTAAGTTGACAGAGCGAGAAATCCATGCCCTTCTCGGATCTTAGCCCTGTCCCTGAAGTATAGACTTCCCAAAAAAAGTCCGCACACGGCCAAAATTCAATCTCGAAATTGCCTGTGAAGGCTGCGGCTACTCAAAACAAGGACCTAATCAGGCAGCAGAGTCTAGCCTAGCCTTAAAACTAATCCAATCCACATCTTCCTGGCCGTGAGCTCAACTTTGCGCCGAGTACTTTCACCCCCCCCCCCCCACCCTCCCGTCAGCACAGCTCACTTCAATAGAGTCGAACCGGTCGCGACATTCTTCCGTGGAGCGACTCCGCGGCGACGAACACTTCCGCGACACTCGTGGATGTTTCTTGGCACGCCACCAAAACGGCGACACTTCCAGCTGCGTCTCCATATAAGGCTGGCTACGGTAGCGTTACGGTACGTGTACTGTGGCCGCCACACACAGGCACTATAGTGGTGATGGTGTGAATCTGATGAATATTCGGGTGAAATAACATAGTAGATAACAAGCTGACACGAAGGAGTTGTCAGTCATATGGATTGACGTAGGGAAAAATAGCTGTGGTATGGCTGCCACAGAAACTTTCGGCGATGAGAAAAAAATTTGTGGAAGATAATGCGCTCCATAGAGTGGCTGTAGTGGTACTGTAGCGTCCTTTAAAAATAGTATAATATTAGTAGGAACTGCCTGAGGATTGGTCAGTAAAACAGTGATCGTTTGAGCATCCTTAGAACTACATATAGTGGGTAAAGGATACAGTAGCGCTCTTTAATAAGCTGCCTGAGAGCCAGGTTGTGGAAAATGTAGTATAAACTGAATAATCCTGTCTTTACAGCGAAGTCACGCCGTGATACGGTAGTTACAGTAGGATGTCCAGAGATTACTATCTGTTATACTATCATTTGAATTGTCACTATCTGAGAAAAAAAGACAGCTTCAAGATCACCACAGTAACAAAAAACTACTGTGAGATACTGTAGGAAATGCAATGCGAACATAGTTACAGTAAGCACTGCCTAGGTACTGTAACTAATTTTACATATTTTCGGAGCAACAATTGCACTAAACGGGGTAGGAGGCTCTGTAATGGTACAGTACCCGATAATGGGATGGGGAGCGTTATACTTAGAGAGGGCGGTGCGAGTGAGATCTGTGATTGGTCAATTCTTCCGACTAGCCAATAGCAGGTTTTGGCGGCCTCGTCTTCAGGTGCAAAGCTTCACACCTTCGATAAAGCCATGGTATATCCCAATAAAGGATACTGTAAATATTTGCATATGATAGCTGCGCTTTTGTGCAAAATCTCGTGAAAAATTAGGGCTGTCCACCATACAGAAAGCACAGGTGTACCCGCCTCTGAGCACTTATACGAATGAGTTTGAGCGAAAATTGGTCCCGCAAAGAAAACGGATTACTGTAAGGAACCGCTAGCCAATTTTCAGGAAAAAAATCCACTAAAGCAAACGCTTGTCGGGGCTGTAATCGTTGAATAAGCGCGAAAACGATGAATGGGCGGCACCCCTGGGGTGCAATAATTCTTACTGGAGCGTGTTTTTGTTTCCCCCTAAACTTATCTGCACAAACGATATACATAAATAATCCAGTGGAATTTTCCAGAAAATTTTGCAAACTTTGGGTGCAAAAACTCGTAGAAATGCAGAGGAAATATGGAATCGGCTAAAAATTCTGCTATTTTCCGTGGGATGCACTGTTTTTAGTGCAACACCCGAACAAGCAGCCAAAAGAGACGGGTTTTTGAGGCGTTTGACGTGCACACACATGGCTGACGTGTTCATTTTTGTCGGTATTCGAAACAAGTGAAGCGAAAAGACAGTGGGCGAGCTGTCTGCTTGTCTGCGTCTTCTCATGTAGTGATAAAAATCTCTCTACTTGGAAATCACCTGCACGCAAGAAGGAGGACACTAGAACATAACTGATTTACCACTGCAGGCAAACGAGTCCACGGCTGGCCACGACCCTGTTCGGCCGAATTTCTGCGGGCCTTTTTCCAGGGGGTAAGGATTTTTTTAGCTGCGGCACTGCCAACTTACTGACGGCGCACTTTTGAATGACATAATTTTCGTGCGGCACTCACGAACAAAGCCACGCCGAACGTTTTGTTCATCTATAGCTCAGCGGGAAATCCGCTCCGCATTGTGGACGTGTTTCACGCCTCCTTATTTGGGAGAGCAAAGCCGCAGGAACAAATTGTGCCAACTACAACAAGGCAGAAGCAGAAAAACTATATAGAAGTTACCGCTCATCCGCGGACCCCGTGAACGACAGTCGCAGGCCAATAGCCCGCGGACCTGTAGCTTTTTTTATTATGGCGGAGATGAGATGAGATGGAGCGTCAGTCGAAGTGAATAATAAAGTTGTGCAGTTGTTTTTAATGAAATATGTGGCGAATGACTTGTTTTATCCGCTGGATAAACAGCTATAACGTCAGGCTATAAACAACCCTTAGGTAATTTCCGATGTGGTCTGTCATTTCCCTATTTATCGTATGTGTTTTTTTTTATCTCTTAGCCACTGAGACGGAATTAATCGCTGCACTTTTTCCGCTTTGTTAGGAAAGCCAATACTGAGCAAACACACAGCTGATTTTTCCGCTAGCAGTGGACAACTGGTCCCTGGATAACTGTTCCTTTTTTGATCATTCTTTTGATTCCGCCCTAGGAGCTAGATAAAATAGTATTGGGAAAAATAATCCTGGAAAAGCACAGCCACTTCTTCCAGCAACGGACAACAGCTCCTTGGACGAAAATATCTTTAAGGCAGCTGCTCAAGTCCTCAAATCCACACTTTTCCGAACGCCTTCTTGTTGATAAGTTGATTTCGCGGAGAAATTTGAGGGGACGTGATCAAAGATCAAAAATCATGAACATTTCATTAAAAACTACCCCTACCCCCATGTTTTCAACTTTAATCTATCGGCAAATTATTAATTCTTCGTTATTTGGTTAGAGTAACCTAATTTCAGCTCCTAGTAAGTTTAGACTTCGTTGGATCTATGTACATATTTTAAGAGAGAGTCTCAACCAAAGCAGGTACGGAACCTAATTAGGACCGAATAACATATAGGAAGTATTCGAAACCGAATAAATCGAAGTCAAAAACTCGATTGCTCTAAAAAGAGAGGGCAATACATCCCTAAGAAGAAGGTATGCAGAAAAAAAAAGAAAAAAAACTTTCTTCTTCTCAAAAATGGGAATTTCCGAGTAGGCCTTTGGATTATTAAAAAAAAAATGAATAAGTCAGTCATAGATGATCCTGAACCCGAAAAAGTTAGCTTTTCATCTTTTCCGCTCATTTGTTTACTTTTATTTTTTTATTCGTGGAATTCCTAGCCAAATTCGCAGGATTTTGTAGGAGAGTAAAGTGCACACCTCTAGGAGATGGAGCGTAGACCTAAAAGTGAGATTTTCACGCTGGAATTGGTATAAAAAAGAAATCCAAGCGTTGAAAATCCAGGAAATATTGATAAAACTTTAAAAAGGCGTTATAGGGCGCTTTACAGCATCCTTTTGATGGATGAATGGTGACTACCAGAAACTTCCGTGTAAAACTGCGTAGAAGTTTGTGAATGGCGGCGGAACAAGGGTGCCAGAAGTATAGATGAAGTCATATTTGACCATGCATACATGGGCGTTCGGTGAGAAAATTGGTCTCGTAAGGAAAATGATTACTGTAGGAAGCTTTTGGTCAATTTTCGAAAAAAAAATCCTTTGAAGCAGATGTTTGTCGGCTGTAGTCGTTGAATAAGCGCGAAAACGATGAATAGGCAGCACCCTAGGGTGCTACAATTCTCACTGGAGCATGTTTTCGTTTTCTTAAACATGTTTTTTTGCTGCACATTGCAAAGTACCTTTGGAATTCTACTGGAAAATCCTGGGAATTTCTGTAAAAGGATTCTGAAATTGAGATTCAAGGATTAGAAGGAAAAGGTCAAGAGAAATCCAAGATTTGTGAGCCAGCAGACCAGCACCGTGCTATGCGGCCCGGCCGTAAAACTGCCAGACCCATTCAGATCACTCCTTGAAATTGAACGGAAAAACCATCCATTCCTGGAATGGATTCTCTCGGAAACGAGTCCACGGCGTCTACGCCTTCAATCAGTGTCAATCTTCGTCTTGTGCACTTCTAGAGTGCACGAATAATGGCCTACGAGACGACGCAACGATGCGAATCGGTGACGACACCGCGGGCCAAAAACCACTACGGCCCGCGCACGATGAAGCGTTGACAGACGACCTGCATCGACGTGAGGAGGTTGCGTCCGGCCGGGGGGAAGGAGAAGCGGATGAAATTGAATATCAGAACGCAATTAACGCTCGCTGCTGGCTCGATGCTGCCGATGCGGGTAAAAGAGTTGCGCGAAGACATTGCAATGACCTACGGAACCTGGCGCGGCTCCCTGGGATTATTTGGACGAGTTTTCCGGGATCTTCAGATCATTTCTGGATCCACAGAGCTCCGAGCGGAGGCTGAAACCCTGCGTCATATCCTGAGGACTTTCAGCTCGCCCTCTATTGTTTTCCGCCCGCTCAAGTAATAGTGGATGTTTTTTTCATAGCCTGTTTTTAATGGGAAGGCTATTAAACGCCTCCCATAATCAGTAAAAAAGTCTGAGCAGTAATTTCGTTTCCCATATTCTCCCGGCAAAAGACCTCAACGAATCCAGAAAAACGCTCGGGCTTTGTTCAGTGGCTCGTCGTCAAGGAGCTCAAGAGCTACGGCTCATTTGCAAGTCAGAAACAGATCCTGTTTTCTCGGAGCAGAGCACAGCAATTGGGAAATCAGGCAAATCTTTTCTGATCGAAGATCTGAGATTCTTTAAGGATTCTAATTTCTATGCTGTTAGGTAAATAAATAAGCGCAAAAACTCTAGCAATATGTAGATAGTATATGTATGGAATACTGAGAAAATAATTTAGGATTAGTGCAAATTTCCGAGAGAATTTCATCTGTTTGAAATTTTTCAGAATCGAAACAAAAGGAAAAAAACAGAGAGAAAGCAAATTTCCATGAAAAATAAGTAGTAGAAAGGCTCCGTAGACGATTCCATGACTATAACCCAGTAATTGTTATACATATGATGCATCAATATTGTAACCCAACCAATGGAATTATTGGCAGAAAGGCAGTACTAGGTAGTATTTAGGTAGTACGTGACTGAATTCGCCTAGTCTCAGTGAAAATTATATTTTTCAAGGAGAAGAAAACGTAAAAAAGACATGTGAAAGTGGTTTCCTGTGAAAAATACGTCGCAGAAAGGGAGTTAGACTTCTCGACTTTGCCGAGACCACAGCTCAGTGATGAAAAGCTAAACACCATATGTGAATTACAATAAACTGAATGTTTATATCCACAAATGTAGCACCCAGCAATGTCCTGATAATCTCCAGAAATCCTAGTCCTTTTATGAAGGTGCTCGCGGTGCGTTGCAGTACATGTTTACTTATCATTACTGAAGGAGGGTTATCTGCTTTGCGTCAGAATATATGTATACAGCAAAAGATTGAGATAATCAAGGACAAATAGAGAAAAGCAAGAGGTCTGAAGCAATTTCAGGCAGCATCAGGAATAATTCATCCGATTTTTCTTCTCATAATCGATATTTTTTAAAGAAAAAGTGCATTCACTTATTTATTTATCTATTTGTACGCGAGTAAACCACGCGGCACTGACCTTGGAAAAGAAAACGTGAACAAGACGTAACAACTAAAGTCAAGGATTAGGCCAGAACATTAAATTACTGAACAGATTCTGGATCCATGGATATCATCAATTTTCCGGGAAATAAGCGCTCTACGACGCCAAACAACTTCTTTTCCAATCCGTGAAGAAAGGGTAATAGGAAAACGATGTATGAGGAAAGGAACTGATTGGATTCTAGGAAAAAAGCTTTAGTAATTTGAGAAAAAGAGGTTGGCGGAGGGGTGGACAAGTCTTTCCAGGATTTCCTCCAGAAGCAAGGCAAAATAAATGATTGTAGCAAATGCAGGGCAATGCGCAATGAGCTGTGTCTACATGCGACATCCGGGAAAAAGCTGCAGACGTACATTTACTGGGAGAGAGAATTTCCTGGATAACTTCTAGTCAGATCATATGCGATGGGATATGCTCAACCAAACAGTAAAATAAAAAAGTCCATTTATACTTCTTGTTGCTTTACCGACGATATGCCGCGTATCGGATGCTGGTAATTAAAATCACTGAGGAGCATAGCCCAAAAACGACGACGAAGAGCCCCGTGATGATGACGGGTTCAAATTGAATCGCGGCGGCGGCGACGGGGAAGGAGGCGTCGCGCGACACTTGAATCGCAACCTCTGGCACGATTGAACCCACCCGCCCCTCCCCCCCCCCCTTAGTGGATCATGCGCTCACAACCAGCTGATCTCGGTGGAAATTGAAGAATTGAGTTTTTCCACCCAGCTCTGGCAATCTGGATGAGGGCGGCGCGAGGCGTAGTTAGCCAGATATTGAAGAGGTCACGACGGCTCGATGATGACGTCCCTGGAGATGTGTCGATGAAACGCAGATGATTGCCGCGTACACGACGACGACGACGAGTGACTTTCGAACACTCGACTGGGAATAACCAACGCCCAAAGCCCACCCTAATCCGCTGTGATTAGGCGAGTACGCGAAAAAGCCTCATGTACAAGGAAAACAGCCTGAAATTACATACTTCTGACTAGCTCTAGGGTATGCGAGCAAAAACGGGGAAGAATCCATGGGTAGGGGAAGTGGTGGCGGTGGCGGCGGCGGCGGAGTGTCTTCCATTCATTTTGTTCTGTTCGGGTTCTGTTGCGCTGTGTAAATATTGTGTCACGACTACAAATACTATGAAAAAACTGTTATCGAAACAGCCAGTCACCTGAAAACCAACAAATTTGTGACGTCGCGGCGTCTTTGAGACATCTCCCCGTCAGTCTTATATCCCAGGGATGAGGAGGTTTGGCATTATGATCCAGAATTCAGGGAAGAAAAACCAGCATTTTACTGGAAATCGCTTCGCAACAACTTTACACCTCTGGCCCCTGCTTGTTTACCTGTTTGCTCATTTATAGAGAAAAACTGCACCCTGAAAGCAGCAAAAACACCCATGAAGGGAGGCATGAGAAAAACCCTCAGCAAATCCTTGTCCGTGCAAAGGTTCGGGGAACAGTTCTCGCTCAGGAATTAGAGTTTCCCAGAGGGGAATTTCACAAACTGGTACTTGGAGTTATGAGCAATTCTCAGGGAATCTTCTGGGACCAGAATTTACAATATCATGGACTGGTCCTAAACAAACTACGAATTAACTCGGAGTTTCAGTCATTCCCCTCCTGGCCTTACCTGGACAACCTCTTGAGCTTGGGCAAATTCATACCTCCGGTTTAATTCGAAATGTGGGATAAAGTGCCAAATGTCCACATATCGACAAGGACAACCGCCTCAGCGCCAGGTTAGACTGGTTGTTTACTGGCAGTTTCAAAAGGTTTCCTATGTTATCAGACTTTTTCGAGACGTTTTGAGTCTCCAGAACTTCAGCAAAAGATCTAGGGCCACTTTTCCAGATTTATTGATCTTAGTAAGTGTTCCTTAACAATTATTTTTGATTACCTAGGTATTTTACCCAGGTAACATCTAGGTGAAGAGCTTCTGTTGAAGCCATCTCGTGTTAGCTTAGTAAAAAAAAACAGAGACTTCTCTAAACCAGGCCAATTTTTATAGAACACCTGATATGTCGGTTAATTTTGGATCAATTTTTGGTATCTCGAACGTTCGGATGTTTCTATTTATTTTTTTTTGACGACTAACGACTAACTTTCAACGACCGACTTCCTTTTTCAGCTTTCTTTCGTGGTCAGAAACTACTGGTTAATTTTTTCCAGGACATCTATCTCCACAAGAGCTTTTAGTTAGCTGCTCTAGTCCAAGAAAACACCTGGAATTCCCTAGAGAAGAATTCTTCCATGAGTTCACTCCCCAAACGAAAATATTCTAAAGAAAGTTCAAAATCCATTAGCTCCCTGCTGCCTGCGAATCGAGAAAAAAACTACCAGAAATGAGACTCAGACGAACTCTCCCCTTCCCTCATTTCCTCTCCTCCTGCAAATCTATTTATTAGAAATGCAGTAGACGCACGAAGTAATAGAGTTTGTTTCACATTGAATTAATGCCTAAATGGAAATGCAGGGCTTTCGATGAAAAGTGGTAGTCAGGCAGTCCTCGGAGTGGCTTAGCGCGAGAGGACAAACGCGGTAAAAACACACATGTTTGAAAGGCAACATGGACGCTTAATCCTTCTGAAAGTAGGAAAAAAATTGGTGAGAATGACAACTGGAAGGACAGCGCCATCCGGAAGAGTGGCTTGTCCTGCCAGAGGAAAGCAAAGACTTTTGTTTTCTTGGGTTTTCGCATTTTCTGGATCAGTGGCAGCTTTATCACGTGGTGAGCGGACGGTTTATAATCGGGGTTTAAAGTAGAGGAGTAAAAAACTGAGGATTTCACGTCAAATTTGATTGGATTGTTCAGGATAACCTCTCAGAGTGGGCGAGTTTTCACAGCAAAATCTACTACGTTTCACCATCTTCACAATTTTTATTTTGCTATTTGCAGCATAGAGTGTTAATACGATATTTGCATTACTTTTACTAGATTTTTTTGTACTGATACGAACAGTATTGCTCTACTTTTGCAAGTGACAGCTTTAAACCATTTAGATCAAGAAAGATGAGTTCCCATGCATTTAAATTTCTTCTCATCACCACTAATCCTGGAAAAAACTGGAAAATGGCTGGCTATCATCATGAGCCCTCTGTCAGGACAACTCTTCCAACTGGAAATATATTCATGGGCCCCTCTACAAAAATAATTGCAACTTCAAAGTCCTGGAAGATCTCTAAAGCGCTTGGGCACTTTTTCCAGCTGAGAAGGCGGTACTGGTAAAGCCCTTAATGCTCTAGGAGGCTCTGTATTAAGACGTTGACAAAACATAGCAGCAGAAAGTTTTAGAAATTTCTCATTTCTCAAGCAAACAGCTACATACCGCTGAAGAAGATGTTTTTAGACTCAATGCCTTTTGGATTAAAGTTATGGAAGAAATTTTTACATTTGGTATAAGAGAGTTTTTTTGTGTATTTTATGCTTGTTTTATATTTTGTTTGGTGATCTATTCTTCGTTTGGTGAGAAGTCTGCTTACCTATTCACTTATTTTCTCATCAACGAGAGAATAGAGGATCGCTTTTATTTTTTGGAGCAGAAACCTATTACTAAGTAGTATTTAGGTAGTACGTGACAGAATTCGCTTAGTCTCAGTAAAGTTATACTTTTCAAAGAGAAAAAACGTTTAAAAAAACGTGTGGAAGCGGTTTCCCGTGAAAAATACGGCGCAGAAAGGGAGTTAGACTTCTCGACTTTGCCAAGACCAAAGCTCAGTGATGAAAAACTAAACACCATATGTGAATTGGGATAAACTGATTGGTTATATCTACAAGTGTAGCACCCAGCAATGTCCTGATATTCTCCGGTAATCCTAGTCCTTTTATGAAGGTGCTCGCAGCGCGTTGCAGTACATGTTTACTTATCATTACTGAAGGAGGGCTATCTGCTTTGCGTCAGAATATATGTATATAGCAAAAAAATTGAGATAGTCAAGAAGAAATACAGAAAAGCAGGAGGTCTGAAGCAATTTTTGGCAGCATCAGGCATAGTTCATCAGATTTTTCCTCTCAGAATCGATATTTTCAAAGAAAAAGTGCATTCACTTATTTATTTATCTACTTGTACGCGAGTAAACCACGCGGTACTGACCTTCGAAAAAAAACAACATCCAAAGTCAATGTTTTGTTTGTTGTTGTGTCAACGTCTTAATACAGAGCCTCCTAGAGCATTAAGGGCTTTACCAGTACCGCCTTCTCAGCTGGAAAAAGTGCCCAAGCGCTTTAGAGATCTTCCAGAAGAAGATGTTTTTAGACTCAATGCCTTTTGGGTTAAAGTTATGGAAGAAATTTTTACATTTGGTATAAGAGAGTTTTTTTTTGTGTATTTTATGCTTGTTTTATATTTTGTTTGGTGATCTATTCTTCGTTTGGTGAGAAGTCTGCTTATCTATTCACTTATTTTCTCATCAACGAGAGAATAGAGGATCGCTTTTATTTTTTGGCTTTATAGGAACTTTTTTGGGAAAAAAGTGTGCCAAATCAACTAAAAATTTTTTTAGTTAATCTCAAAAGAGCTACAGCGTCAGGTGTAAATAATGGTAGTCTCTTTGTTTACTCATTTGTGTTTGTTTGGAATGTTGTTGTTGTTCCATTTCCGTGCTGTGAATTTCCTTTAGGTAAAATGAAAACTTTTTAAAAATTCTAATAACTATGACGTCACAGCCCAATCTATGCTAGAGATGACTTGTTACAAACGTGGGCAGCACAGGTAGACATTCCTGGAAAAGTGGCTTCGTTGGCTCATCGCGGATTGGGCCAATTTCACCACGGTATGCGTACTTTTACTACGAGAAAATAGGGATTACTGCTAGAAATCCCATCCGCAGGAAATAATGTGCACAGAAAACACCCATCCTACGCGACTATGTATATTGCTAAGCCGTCATGGTAAGCAGTAATAATTGAACTAATCACATGAGAACTGCTCGGATTCATCCTGGGGAACAGACACTAATTTGGTTGAAATCTCGGAGGAGACCGGGAGTAGCCAGGGTTTTTGGATTTCCCCAGAGAGAGGACGAGACAACGACTTCCACCTAGCGAAAACGAAGTTACACCGCGCACAATGGAAACACAAACAACGGAAAAACTAATCGTATTGTGCGGCGAGACAACCAACTCACTGGCTCCAGGAATGTCTGGGAATCCAGGATCCTAGGCGGGGAACAAATGCTTAAAAGGGTTTTAAAGGAAAAGGGCAAGCTAGGCGGTTTTTTATTATGACTGTTCTTGGAAACATTCTGGACGTCAGGGAAGTTCAGAGAAACTTAATTGCAGAGGGGGAGATCTGTTTAATCCAACGATGAAGGTTTCCGGGTAAAAGTCGTTGGGTGAGTGGTCCAAGGGAGGTACGAGCTCTCTATCTTGGAAATGACTATAATAAAAATGAAAAGCAGAAAATAACTAAGACAAAAATAGGGGGGGATTCCTGCCATTTCTTGAGCTCTAGCCCTACGTTCTCACCATAGTTTTTGTCTCACCTCTCCAAAACTGGGTAAACCAATGATTAGACAGAGTTTTCCTGTATTTGCGGACTTGATCGCTAACCTTCCGACATAGACTTCAGTAAAAGAATGTCTCGTAGTGAGAGACGTACTACAAAACCCACATACGGAAAGTTTTCCTCAAGTGAGGGGGGGGGGGGAGGTTATTCCTTGTTTGCTCTGGGAAAATTGCCAGGAGGTGCTCTTACCCTGAGTTTTCCGTATCTCACTAAATTAGCAGTCGTTTTTATAGGAAAAAAAAGCAAAACTTCATTCTTCCAAGGTTTCTTTCTTGGGTTTCGGATGAGATGTGGAGTGTAATTTGACTTTTCTCATGCAAAAAAGTTCAAAAATCACCGGTATTAGGAGTAGTGTCAAATCCTGCAGCGAATCCTTTAGCCATGAGCTCACGTAGAAAACTTCTAATGTCTTTATAACTGAGCAACCCAATGGACTGAGTTTTTCTGTAATTGCAGACTCACCGATAACATTTTGGCACATGGTCGAAAAATATGTCAATGAGAGAGTTTTGAATTTATTTTCTTTCGACTGCTTATTTTTGATTGTTTTTTATCCCAATTCTAGAGCTGCTCCTCAGTGTTTCTGCTGAGAAAACCCAACTTGAACTATTTCTTGATTCCTGAGATACTTCCCTATGGTCCAGGAAACTAATCGAGAACATTTTGAACCATGAGTTTTTCCCCATGGCTGCCAAGACTTCAGAAATTTCCGGAAATTCATCAACATGGTCACCTAAGAGAATGACACGATCGCCGGTACCCTACCAGGAAGTGCATTCTGCTTAAAACATCTCAGAAATGTGCCCTCAAATTTGGACGAGTTTTCAGCAACAATCCAGAAACATCCAGAAACCCCACTGCCCCTGCAACCCTCACAATCACCGAATAAAACCCAGAAAAACTACAAAAACTCCCCAACTGACGGAAAAAACTCACTGAAAACGCTACGCTGGCGGAGATCTCTAGATGAAATGGATCCTCTGCACAGTACTCTCACCCGGTGCTCGCGATCATTTCACTCATCTAAGTAAATAGACACGCGGATCATGTGACTGACTGCTATCGGGGCCTACTGGACGAGTTTTCAACGATCACTGGGTGAGTGGTGGTGATCAGGAGCAGTGCTTTGTGGTATGTTATACACACTTTTACTAGCGAATTGCATGGAATTTCCGAAAAATAAAGGGGAAACATGGAACTCGTACTCGTGTAGCACCACAAATTGGTACTATCCGTGGCTCCATGACATGATGTTTATGGAAAAGTCCGCAAGTACACAAATTTCCTCAGTGAAAAAAACAAAATTCGGGAAATCCAGGACTTCACACTGGCACCACTGGACACCGATCCTAGAAAGAGGAACTGAAAGCAACAAAATATCCTATTAGGACTAAGGTACGGGGGCCACATGCATCATTGAGATTACCCAGGGTAAATGTACGAACACCATACGAATTTACCCATCGTCAGCGCGGGAGTCAACACTGTTTGCCCTGGGTAATCTCAACGACGCATCTAGGCCTAGCTTAAAAATAAGGTGAGGGTGTAGGACCTCATCATGAAGAACGTTATAATCCCGGACCGGACACATAGGATACCAAGAATTCTCTGGAAATTTTGACATGCATTGGTTAATTTTTAGACCAGAACACCAGCAAATCCAGAGCAAAAAGGCGTAGAAAATTAACTTTTCCTGGAGAAATTCATGGAGAGATTCAAGGCAGTTGAATTTCTAGGATGTCAGGTCCATGGATCAAAGAAACTGCCCAGCGTGTTGTTCAGCCAACAGCCACCAACAAATTCATTTCGCGATGTCATCCATGTGGAAGACATCGACGGCAGAACTCATTGCACATCGTGGGCCTATACGAGCGCTCGTCCAAATTAATTATTCGCACGAGTTTTCGCTGAATTCTTGGACAGAATGGCATGAAACAGTGGCTCACGCCATGGATATTCTTCCTGGATGGGCTTTTGGTGGGAGAGCAAGAAAGGGCACAGGTTTGAAACAAAATTTCCCGCTGAACATAGCTCCCGATGGAGAAAATCTGTGGAAAAGTACGCGAAACAATGGTCACGGCTTGGCGTGTGGGTAGAACTTTCACAGGGTTTTCCAGATTTTACGGAGGATTTTCTCGCGGGTTCTAAAGATCCAAGGAATGAGAAATGACTAAGTTTTCATCTGTGAATTTTAAGAGGCATCAGTGAATCTAAGGGAATTAGTACCTTCAAATGGGGATCGTTTAGACGTTAACGGAAATTCAGAAAGAGTGAGGAAACTGAAAATCATGGAAAAAGGAAACTTCCAGGAACCCCTGAGAGCCTGAAAAAAAGCTAACGGATTCCCTGAACATCCCTTGCTGAAGACTGCGAACTTCAAGATTGTCCAGAGTTGAAAGTTTTCCAGAGAGTTCTAGGATATTTTGCTGCAATATTTGTCGAGGCAGACCTGATTTTAAGAGGAAAAGGCCGTTTTTTCTTGCGTACTTGTGACTGTATCGCAATACACAGTAAACTATTGCATAAACAAGGAACCATGATGGAAAAATGTGTAATATATCAGAATTGGGAGGGTAAAATGCTCATTCTGGAAGAACTAGATAGCTGCGAGATTCCAGAAATGTCCAGGAAATGTCCATAAGCACAGATTCCGGAAGAAGCATTTTCTTCTCGTAGCTTATGTCAAAAACTTGGATAGGCGGAAATTTTCCCTCAAAAAGACAAATTTCCGCTCATTTCCTGACACGATGGTGTAGTGGTTGGGGTGTGAGGTAGCTAGGATCCATACCCTATATGAGCCTCCATATTTCCTGAGATCATTAACATTTCAGTTCTAATTTTATCAGCAAAAATTGGATAAATATCGGAGGAAATTGTCGAGCATTTTCTAGGAACTTTTCCAGATCCATTCATAAGCACTGGGCCATTCCCGGACTTCAAAACAAATGCCTACGTGAGGTCTAGGAACAGAAATTACTGGGAAAAACCACTTCGTTTATGCAGAGCCACGAATTTCCGGAAGTGGGCGGGACCGTGGTTGAGACTAAGTGCATGTGATGTGCCAAATGAAGTGGAAAATACCGCAAAAATTCAGCGTTTCTCGCGGATTTCCGGTTTTCCACAAATTTCAGAGGACTTAGCGAGAGTTTTATGATCCAATCAGTGTACATATTTATAGAAAACCACTTATAAAACCATTTATAGAAAAGGAGCATGGACTTAGAGCCATAAAAAATCTGGAAAACAGCAAGATTTCTCCAGGTAAAGAGGAAAATTCCGGGAAATTGAGATAGTTTCGGGAGCAAATCCAAGAAAATCAAAATCCTCGAGACGCTCCAGTGACCTCGAGGAGCCGAAAGCGGAACAAATTCGTCTGAACTCGTGTCGTCGCGGCGGCCATTATGCATTTGTCTGTGCTCAGAGCCAGTGAATATGGCGTAATCAGCGAACTTCCATGCCGCTTTGACATCGACGGAGCAGCTGATTTTTAGGCGAAGCCAACTAGCTATTTTCCAGCTAAATTTTTCAGAAATGAAGCATGAAAAATCTCGTCTATGTGCTAGATGTCGCTTCGATGCCAACAGTTCGGAAATCTCCAAGATTTTTTTTTGCGCAAAAATGGGTTTGGGCCAGTAAAAAAACGAATTCAGGGTCAAGCGATTTTTTCCACTGGTCAAAAACTCTTAAAATTGAAATGAGACCCAAAGATTTGTTGGAACCGGTCCATTTCCTGGATCTCCCTTCGGCCACACGCATCAATGGGGTCAGTTATCCACGGTAAAAGGAGTTGGCACCTACAAGTTTGCCCATTATTAAGCGGAGCGTCAAAGCATTTACCCTGGGTAACCTAAGTGATGCATCCATGCATAGACTTTCTAGACCCAAATCAAACTTATTCATAGGAATTTTCTCTATCCACGAAGAAAGTTCCACGGAAACTATGGTGAAACTAGCAATAAGTACTCGCTGCTGAAGTAATTTTACTATTTTCACCTTTGAAAATTAGCATAGAAAAGTAAGATCTCTAAATTTTAATTTTTTTAATCAATATTTACCCTTATGACAGGTTAGCTCGACACCTTATACATCTTTGGAGATTTTTTTTCGCATAAAAAATTCCATAAAGAACCGTCGAGGCTCTTAGGATCCATAAGTGCATGTACCTGTTTACCCGGAAGTTAGCACCATCCCTGATTACTTAATGAGACGTTGAACCACCAGGAACATGCGCGTCGCCTCATCTGTCCACGAGGACAACGAGCTAACAGACACGACGAAAGATCACTAAAGTACAAGAGACGCAGAACATCAGACAGATTTTTTTGGGGGGGGGGTCGCAGTTAAGCAGTCACGAATGTCTCGTAGTTTTGTCTTTAAAAAAAACAGGAAATTTTGCATGTCAAAGCTCGCATAACGCAATGCACTGCGGTGCGGTCAGCTTTGAGCAGGGGGCGAGGGGCCAATATCGATTGAGATGCGGCAGACAACCAGAGTGGCGCGTCGCGGCGGGGTGTACCGCGTCGCGCGAGCCTTGACAGCTGCAGTTCCTTGTACTACTAGTCAATATGAAGTGTGTACACTCTGTCATCCTATGGCCTCATAGCTTTGAATCTCAATGTCACTAAGCTTCCTGCATTTCTCTTTGTTTTCTTAAATTAATTGTTTATTTTTGTAAGAATTCTTCTACTCATGTAAAACGGCGTGACAAAGCACACATCTGTAAGTTCTTTCGTCCTTCGTTTACAAGTTTGACAAAGGAATTCTCTTTGTAAAGTTTTTAACAATCCCTGGGAACAACGCCGCACCACGCTGCGACCCACGCGTGCGGCCTGGTCCGCGAAGGCGTGCGTCAGGCCACGGTCATCCGAGGACGAATGAGCAAAAATCCTTCACATCTATCAAAAATAACGCTAGTTCAGCCATCAATCATATGTCCTACCTTTTCTCTCTCACACTCTCTCTCCCTGTGTCATACTTCCTTATTTTCCACTCCGACCCACCTCTGGACTAATCGGTCGTCCGTCGTTCAGCTTTGCAAGATATGCGGCTAGTTCTTCGTCGATATTCACCAGAGAAAGGTCCGTTTGTACCGTCGACGATGCAGTACCACAGCTGTAAATATTTGCACATTTGTCTAATTTTCAGGATTTTCCTTCAATTTTATGGAGGCCTGAATAGCCTGAGGCAAGTGAATATGAGAGAGTGGGCTAATTAATGCCGGATTTCTGCGGAATGGATTAGAAAACCACAAAAAGGGACGCAAAACCGGTGAGAATGGCGGATTTGAAGTATTCAGATGAATTTTGGCTGTCATTTGCAGATCCGGCGATGTTTGAACCGCTGAGAAGTGAGCGTCCTAGCAAACCATGTCTACATATTGAATGAAAATATGGACAAAAATAGTGATGAAGTGCAGGTAGTAAGGCACTTATACTATTTTCATAAGTAATAGAAGTAATAGTGTTTATTTTCTTCTGGATTTCCCCAGAAAAGCTCCTTAACTCTGCACTTGTGTGGTAATGAGAATATGATAATTTGTTTATGTGCTCCAGAGTAAGAGAAAAAGAAAACAGATAACTGCAGAGCTTGCCATGGATGAGAAAAAAAACTTTTCAAAAGTGAGAAAAAAAACTACGAATGTGGACTTAAGGAAACCTGGAAGGTTTTTCTTTTTTTCATTTCTTTTTTTCTTCCAAAAAGGAAAAGTTTTGGATTTTCTGTACAGCCGTTCATCCACAGAATACTGATAGTTTTCTCGAATTCTTCCTTACTGGCTTAGAAGCAAGCATTACGGATTACTATGAATTTCGTAGACGCTTCTGCTCAGACTTATTAAAATCCGCGAGTCCATCTGCAAGAATAAGTCGAGGTTAATGACTGAATTTCGTTTTCCAAAGCATTTTTCTCCGTTTTTAATCGTTTCAGCTGTTTTTCTCCCAAAATTTCTTCCCGAAAAAATGACAATAACAAAAACATGTGTCTCCGAAAAACAATTGGCAGGAATTCGCATTGCACTCTTCCTCGGAAAAATAACTCCATTACTTTTCACATAGAGAAACCATTCCCAAGGGTCCTGGAAGTTCTGGATCATTTTACAGAAAACGTTTCAACTTAACCCACTGCTTAACTTATTGTTCACTTTGGCGCAGACAAAATAAAAGAAATAACGAGTTAAAGGACAATTAGCTCATAAAGGCCAGACAGCACCATTGTGCCTGAAACCCTGGGAACCTAAATTTTCTAGAGAGCAAAAGGCTTCTTCTCCTACAAAAGAATTTGCTACTACAGAACAAAAACTGGTAGGTTTTTTGCAGTAGAACTTTCTGGATAACTTTCACGGTTGGGGAGTGAAATATCTCCTCAAATGACTAATTTTTAAGAGAATACACACCCTTATCCCCTACTTTTACCGATTGTATTCGAACATTTCCCTGGATTAATTCTCCCAGATTCACTCTATGGCTTGGGTGATGTGTTCGAAATCGTGTATTCATTGCCCACAGGGCAAACAGGAGGTGCTGGAGGTGCATCCACACGAGGGCAATGTCCGAACTCGTAATTAACAGCGAGACTTTTTCCTGGAGGATATGGAATCCTCAAGTGTATGGTACATCGAAATGATATCACGAAAAAGAAACGAATGATTTTTAGTTTTCAGAGTGTTAGGCATAGTTTTTAGGTAATTTTCAAGCTTTTGAAATTTTTTTAGGGAATTTTTTTTCTTCTTTGAGGTAATGGAGGTTTTTCAGTCTTTTCTTGGAGCCAGGCGTAGGAAAAGTTCCTCAGAATTGTTTTCCGTCGCGTGGATGCCTCATTGAGATTACCCGGGGTAAACATGTTGTTAGCTGTGTGTCACCCATGGGTAAATATGTATATGTGGTGTCACACATTTACCTTGGGTAATCTAAATAATGCATGTGCCCTCGTAACTCTCGAATTTTGACGCCAGAATAGCAAAAAGGCTATAACAAGGTGAAAACACAAAAACTGGAGGCACTATTTTCAACGTAGAAAATTGGCAAAATCCTCGAATCCAGATTTACGTAGGTGGATTTCACATCAGAAACGAAATTTCTGTGAATTCTGTGTTATGTGGCGCTGTAAGCGAACAACCAGGAAAAAAAATCCTGGGAATTTCTTCTTTCACTGTCAGTGACAGATGACAGAAGCAAAGCAGATGGTGTAGCACCAAGGCATAGAGGAAAAACACGTGTGGGGGAAGCACTTTTTACTTCTAGGAGGGGGGAGGGGGGCTGGAATTTCGGCGAACCAACAGTGCAAGAGTGATTGACACTGACATGAAATGAGCGGAAGTCGCTGAACTATGCCACAACGCGTAAGTACTCCGAAAAAATGAGCTGGGAAAAAGTGAATCCATTAAAAACTCGTAGATTATATAGCTAAAATACAGTAAAATATGAGGTAACATTGCTGAACACCTACTGTACCCCACTACCGTAATAGTTACATACAAGCACACGAGAAGAAATTCCATTGAGCCGCGAAAAACTACTAGACCCGCTAGAGGCCCGCGATCAAATCGCATTCCGCGGGCCTGTATTCATGGTGGATCGGCGGAGAATGCCGTGCGATTAGCCTCTTCACACCCAATCAACGTATACTATCGCTTGATTAGCGTATTGAAGAGGTGTCTAGAGGGATGAGAGGTATTTTTAGTTCGTAGTAAATTGAGTAGCGTCTATTACTGGCCACAGTATGCCAGCGGTACGGTAGAAATTGCGAGGTAGGTGGAAAACACTGAAACGCACGCTCACGGGAAGAAAACTTGTACTAAGTAGGAGACAGCTTAGGGAGACTCAGACTACGCTCATGGACAACTATCACAAAAAATGCTCCAACAAGGGGTGTGGAACGTGACACCTGGAGTGGGCGGAGCGGTAGAAGTCTGTGATTGACCGGATGGATGAGTTGACCAATCGCAGAGCTGGACCGCACCGCTCCTTCTGGGTACAACGCTCCATACCTCAAGTGAACAGAACTTGTCAGTACTGCAGGCTCCGCCCCCTCTGTGAGTACTAGTGCCATGACAAAACGGGCTCGCACTCATACGGGCAAGCAAACTGCTAATATTTCAGAGAGCTCGATATGGGTACGCCAGCTAATTCGGGTAACCGACTCAGGTAAGCAATTAGAGAAAGCCCCGCCCACTTTCTGTATCAACCAAGCAGCTTGGATCAGATGGATTAACCGATCAGAATCCTGGAAAGCTGCTGATATCGCTCTGAAACCTATGATTTGTTCACAATGACCCTACTATAGGAATTTTGAAAGACATATGATATTATCCCTCAAAAAATTGGAATATTTGCCCGGATTAGAGTATTTTTCCTGCCAATAACTATCAGGAATAGCAAAATATCAGCTAGGAAGCGGTCCCGCAGCGATTCTGACATCCGCAGAAGGGGCGGTGCTAATTAGTGGGGTGTTCGTTAGCAAAAACCTAGTGTCATTTGATCTACTACAGCAGAGTGCTAATAAGGGGTGGGACTTATTAGGAAAAACGAAGAACGAACGTAAAATTCCATCCAGACGGGAACTTTAGCTGGAAAATGATTCAATTCATGTATTTTTCACTGGTATTCCATAAAATAAATTTAAAAACGATCTCAATTTTTTCAACAAATAATGTATTATTATTTACCATTTATTTGGCATCGTCATTACCTAGTTATCAAATATCCGTTCGAATGTCCTTAAAATAGCTCAAACTAGAGCTGCTCCCCGTCTAGGTAAGTTAATCTAAAACTCCATGGAAATTGTGCAATTGCGGACCATGCACATAATTCTCACGAGAAAATGGATGCACATTGAAGTTCTCTAGGACACCCCCCCCTCCCCTGATTCCACTAAGATTCATCCAGAACATCCAAATAAAACAACATATCTGTACAGGAACCCTCACTACACCGTTATTTTCGGAGTGACGCCTGAATTTGGCCGAAAGAGGTCCTGAAAAGAAGTTGCCATGATATGGTACTTGAATGAGTTCAATTTTTCAGCAGCAAGATTGCCAGCAAATGAAACGAAACGGTTGCTGAGTGACGAAGACGGTCCCGACTGGAAATGATTGATGAGCGGGGTCTTCAAATAACCTTTGCGCTACTTCATTGTCGGGAAAATCCTAGGGATTTCTAGGGCAAATTTTCAGGGAGCGGCTGTGTAGGGAGGAAATTGCTGTGCAGATGCAAATCCTAGGGAAAAGAGCTGCTCAGAATGGGCCATTGAGGGGGAAGTAGTTGAAATAACGAGGGATATGGGTGTTACACGCATGGATGCATTCGAAAAAGTGCACTTCTGGAGCGGTAAAAAATCGAGTTCCGAAAAGTTCTCCTCAAAAAAAATTGCAGAATGCGGTAGATTGCTTAGAAGTGCGTAAAGTGCAGTGGAAATTCGAAAAAAAATCGCTTTGAAAACGCTCTAAGGATTAAATTCAAGACAACCAGGCCAAAAGACCGAGGCCAAATAATCGCAAGAGGTTGTCCCAAAAGCGCCACGCAACCAAAAATCACTGTTTGTTGTCGTTGGGTTCCATTATAGGAGCGGAATTTTTCGATGAATAGCTGAAAAGACATGTGCGGAGCGTTGATCGCCAGAGATCCTGCGCTGAGCCAGACGAGCCGCACCAACGCGCGGGCCTACTGCCGACAAGCACGCGGACCTACTGCAGTTGAGCAGCGGGCGGGCAGCGCTCCTTTTTTAGGCGAACTGCGGGATGAAGCTTATGATTCATGATGAGCGACGACGTCCACAACAAAAAAAGCTGCCCGGCTAAAGTAGTCCGTCCTTACTTTGCAGAAATAACCTTTACTGGGGCATCCAAGGGAAAAACCTGTCTTTTCCAGAAATTCTGGAAGTGGCTTGTTTACTTGTTTACTAGTAATATTCTCCTCATTGATATTTATTATACTACAGCAGCATATGTATAACTCGTCGCTTGGCAGCTGGTGAACACGGAAAACAAAACAAGTAATGAGTCCGCTCTTAAGAGAAATCTCTTACGAGACAGCGGGTCGATGGGCCGAAGTGACTTCGAAAACAAAAATGGACTATACAACTGCCGTGCTGGACGTTAGGTAGTGGCAGGTTTTCCCAGAAAATTCTGGAGATCTGTAGCTATACGGGTAATTTCACTGGATCCGTCAATTTTGGCAAATCCAAGCACTACATTTTCAGCTGAGCGTACCAAAAAAAACCTTGAGATTCTAAGGAAAACTCTGGAAGTAGTAAGAAGTAACCGACGAGGAAATACATTCAAGGAAGTTATTGGGGGAAATTTCCAAAAATTATCCTAGCGACCATCTCTCGAATAAGGTAACCTGCACGAAACAAGTAAACCACCCCATCTAGTAACTCAGTAACCTTCTAATCACGTTGTGAGGGTTTTATCAATTCATGAAAGCTCTACTGTTCACTATGCTCACTTTTTAACATGTAATTATTATCAAAAACATAAGCATGTAAACAAGGAAGAGCAGAGGCGCTTTCCCGGAAGTTTCTGGATGACTAAAGTTGACAAATGACCGCGCTCTGTATTTCGAAATTCTCAGACATTTGTGAAAAATGCGGTTCTTATCGGCTTTTCCCTGAAGTCAAGGGATAAAGGACGGGAAAATCCTGAAAATGAAAAAAAAAGAAAAAAACATGGATTTTGAGCCTTGAAGCTATACGTATGTATTCCGGTCTCTCATTTGCTGGCTTGCTTAGAGCTGAGAAACTAAAATTTCCTGTTTGAATGATTAAAATTCCCGGCCTTCCATCATTTTGTCGCAGTTCAGGACTAATAAGCGCTATTTATAGTAGGTAGACGCGTTTGACGCGCGATTGACGCACGTATCCATTATGAGTTGGCGTTATTCGCTGCTTTTTGTCTCGAAATAGGTCGGATTTATTTAACTGTTTCGTACGCTCTCTTTCGGAATTTACATTGGTAGGAATATTACTTAAGCCTAAGTAGTTTTGCTATATAATGCCGAGGTCCTATGAAGAGAGAACATGGAGATTACTTTGGTAGGGTAAGTAAATTTTTTTACCACAGCACCTCTGGTAACACAAAAATTTGAAGGACTCTACCTCTCCTCGTGCTCTGCCTCCTCCTCTCTAACAGCCAAGTTCAACGAAAATTCCGACGATAGAGTGTCCTCGTCGTAGTTGATCTCTGGAAAAAGAAGAGAAATTGTGAACATATGAGAAATAAATTTAAATTTTTTTTGGTTGTTAGAAGCTTCAAAAAACTAAGGCGAAGACTTTTTTCGAACTTGGAAAAATGAAACAAATGACAACTAAGACGTGTATGCCTCATTTGAAAAAAAATTGTTGTGATGAGTGTTTCAGAATACTGGTGCTTAAAATGGTTTCATTCGCTGAAATGTCAGGAAAAACAGTCCAGTATATCTGTATATATAAAAGTGAAAGTTTGTTTGTGTGTTTGTGTGTGTGTGTGTTTGTGTGTTTGTGTGTGTGTGTGTTTGTGTGTTTGTGTGTGTGTGTGTTTGTGTGTTTGTGTGTGTGTTTGTGTGTTCCGAATAGAAATCGCGGAGGATGAACCGATCGGGACCAAATTTTGCAGGTAGACTCTCCACTGGCCGGCGGAGGTTATAGGCTACTTTGCACCTGGGATTATCGATTGGTTTATCGATTATATCGATTTTATTGATTTTTCGCTCTCCTTGACCAGCGACTAGCGAGAACATGCCTACTGGGGTATCTCAATGCGCTGAACACGAATATGACAACCATTTTGCGCCAATTTATCGATTTATTGATTTTATTGATTTTTCGCTCTTCTTGACCAGGGACTAGCGAGAACATGCCTACTGGGGTACCTCAATGCGCTGAACACGAATATGACAACCATTTTGCGCCAATTTATCGATTTATTGATTTTATTGATTTTTGGCTATTCTTAATCATGGGGTGGTAAAGACATGTCTAATGGGGTTCCTCAATACGCTGAATAAGAATGAAAACCATTTTGCACAAAATATTGATTTATTGATTTTATCGATTTTTCCCCATTTTCGCTCGGGGACGGACAAAGACATGTCTTCTAGGGTTTCTCAGTACGCTGAATACGAATATGACAAACATTTTGCATGAAATATCGATTTTTCGATTTTATTGATTTTTGGCTCTTCCGCCCTATGGAGCGGTGAGAACATCTCTCCTGGGGTTCCTCGATATGCTGAGTATGAATATGACAAACACTTTGTACGAATATGTCGATTCAATGTCACCAAAATAACTTTGCTAACTTTTCGCCCACAAGTCGATGGGAAACGTCACCTGGGCTTCGCTAACATGCTGATCACCAAAATTATGGAGATTTTAATGAATTTGTCGATGATAGTAATTGGCGTCAGCAGTATGATGTAGCCAAGGTAATAAAACACCCGAGCGAGGCCGGGCACGGCAGCTAGTCTAAAATAATTACGATAAGTTAAAATTAAGACAATTTATTTGAACAATTATTTCCTGTTTCGCCCTTTATACTTAAGAGGCAGCAGCTGCTTCGTCCGGTAACATGTCCTTGCAATGCGCCTGGCAAGAGGTACGCTGCTGGTCTGTGATTGGTCGATTCATATGCGCGTCGCGGCTGCAGCTCTCGAGGGTACGAGCAGTTCTGTGTGGATATGGACAACTTTTCCGAGCACGAGTGGGTTAAATTAGATTGTTATCGGAACCCGCAAATTGTGAAGAGGTGGCCACCGATGTTATTTAGTGCGTAGAATTTGAAGAAACAACCCGAACTTGGGAGGCTTACACGTGCGGCGCGGTCGCGTCGCGGCGTACGTACGTCTTGACCGCCACCCGGATGGACCGCTAGGATGCAAGATATGTAGTGCCTCCCATAGCTAGGGATGGATGATGCATTAGGTACCAATCGATTTGCTAGAGACTCGAAAATTCGATTTCGAATACGTTTTTAGTTCGAATGTTTGGAATAGAGGGAGCAACACCATCCTTCACGAATGATGAGGAGGCACTTGAGTCCACCTCCTTTTGAACGTTTCAATTTTTCGGATCTAGTTCCGGATGAATAATTAAACTAACTAAGTTATTCGATTTTTATTCGACCCCAAGCACCTTTATTCGCTGAAATATTATCATGGATAGTTGTCCAGTATGTTCAAAATAATTTAACAGTTTGAAATTGAAAGAAAATTATTTAGACAACTAATTCCTGTTCCGCTGGTGAAAATCTCCGTGGAAAAACCAGAAATTCTGCCCTTTCCCATTTTTTTTTTCAGGATCCCCGCAGTATGGTACACATATCAGATAGAAGAAATATGTGTGGACGCTGTTTTTAATAGGTGTTCGATCACCTTCAGGTGACAGGCACACAAATGCAGCAATTTGTCAGCAGAAACAGACACGCAGTGAAGAAGCTAAAACCCTGCATAAAAAATGCAAATTTCAAGTTGAACAAGTATTGATTAGTTTTCGGCCTGTTTTATCTCTCTATTTTTATTATCGCCCTCTATATTTTTGAACTTCAAATTTGGCTGCGTTACTAGTATTTATTACTAACTACACTTCATTTTATTTGCAAAATTTCAGGCCTATTTAAATGCAAAACTTCAGGCTCCCTACCCAACGAAAGTTTTGCGCTGAAAAGTCGAGAAAGGAGACCTTACCATTACCTTACCTTATCATTACATTAAAAAATTATACCTATTCCACGTGCTAAGTGTAGATGCACAATTTGTTTTTTACTCGACGCATTACCATACTCTCTGTTACTGTGAAACTGATTCAATAAAGGGGTACCTACTCAACCATTCCGGCCTGTAGTTGGGAACACATCCAATATATAAGATTGTTGAAATTGAGTGTACGTTGAAGTAGCTCAAGTTTGGGTACCAGTTCTCGCCAATACGTGACCACCTTCAGCTTTACGTGAAATGGCTTTAGTTCGATGCAGAACTCTTGTATGCCCAACGTTTTTACCAGAATTACAGCTCCTGAAGCGAAGAAGCTTCAACGACCATTAGACGTCAAATAATAAGTAACCGACGCAGTTATTTGCCTGTACAAAAATGGAAACTCGGACAAGGAATTATCTGGAGGAGAATGAGAGCTGTTTCCGAGGAATAAACAGTACTACATGTCAGATCCGATCACCCAGTAAACGTGAAAAGCTCATTTCTCATGACAGCACTAGTCAACATAGTCCAAACGGCAGAAATTCCCCCATTTTCACGAAATTTCGCACTAATTATGAGAATTATGATTATGACTCAAATTATGAGACTTTATAGGAGTCAGTGCAGTCGTACTATGACTTCAGACCAAATAAATCTTCATGGACTCATAGAGCTGTACTTTTATGACTTTTACTTTAAGAACTCTGCAAAGAAACAAGGCCGATTCACATGAGGTTGAGAAAGAGAGCGAGAACTGGTCCCCTTGTCAAATTACTTCGTCATGTGGCAGCGCCGAACGCAGGAGTTGCTAGCCAGGTGGGGCGTGGAAAAATAGCTCATTCCGCTACACCGTGGGTCCAGATGAAATAAAAAATTACAAAAATTATTAATTTTAACGCCAAGTAATTAATATTAAATACGTCACGAATATTAATAAAATAAACAGTGAGAAATGAGCTCATGCAATATTTCTAGGGGGTAGAAGGATTACTTGAAAGTGGATAGCCTCTCCACTATAAGTCGATAAGTAAGAAACAAAGGAGCTTCTTTCGAGATCAAGAGGTGGTGATGGGGACTAGTTCTCGCATCACTGTAAAGATTTAAATATCTTAAGAGCAAACTTGTACAGGCTTACTTATCTTTGAAAAAGTAATATTTAAAAATCACCCCCCCCCACCTCTCAAAACTGGAAAATCCAAGGCATCCAATGAAAAAATGAAGTTTTTTCATTCGATGCCTTGGATTTTCCAGTTTTGGTAACCTTCCAGAGAAATTAGGGCATTCCAGAGAATCTTAAAGGCCATGGAGCCAAACAATAGAAGACCTCATCATCCATTAGCCAGACTTCATCAACCATCACATTGGCGTGGAATTTTCTCACGACGCCAAATTTCCATGAAATTGTCATATTTTGGCGGAAAAACTTGAGAAATAGGGATAGAGCGTAGGATGGGCAAAGTTCGATGAATTGGTTTTTCTTGGAAGGAAATTTTCTCCACGAATGCAACAGCATAAATCGCATTTAGCCATTTATTCGAGAAGGGGATGAAGAGAAGGTTACTAGGTGGATATAAGGGAGTTATCCACCATTACTACTGCAGCAAAAACTGTAAATAAATCAACCAAATAGCGTGAATAGGATTTTGAACCATAAAAATATGAACAATCCTAGTGAAAACAGGAAAATTTTGCTTGAATCTTAAATAAAAACGAAGATGTTCTGCAGGAATGGCCTGAGGAAGTCCATGTCGTGGCGTAGACTGTTCCCAGGGCCGGTAGTAAACCTCCCATGTCGCGGCAGCCAAGATGCGAACGCGTTAGCACCTAGTTCGCGACATTTGCACACATGTCGCAAGAATCTCGCGACATCGATGCGCGTCTCGCGAATCAATGCATCTCCATTGAACCCTTCGGCAGGAAAGTCATGTGCTCAGGGCACAGCAGTTAGCGTGATTGCCGATAAAAAGCACTACTGTGATAGCCGGGTTCGATCCCAGTCCATTTCAGCCTTTTTGCAGAATCATAGTGTATTCACTTTATGACAAATTTGGATGTGGAACTAGCTTTGCTTATGCCTTCTCATTGAATGGAAAACTGTCACAGATGAGCATAGAGAAGGTCTGAGGTCTCCTCGCCATATATTTCTAGCTAGGTGCATAAGTTTGGTGCGGTTTTTCAGACACTTACAGTACAATCTTATCTTCTCTTCCACTGCAAATTTCGAATCATCCTAGGAAGTCTGGACTTCACGGGTGTTTTCAATCTTTCCTCAGTTCGCAAAAATCCTTTTTTGAAATTCGTGCCGAGGCACGCAATTCAAGCAGGAGTGAACAGGTTCTTCGTGTCAGTTGTATATGAAACTTCCGCTCTGCATGGTTCGTGTTCTCTTTGTGATTTCTCGCTCATTTTTGCCGCATAGCTGCTGCTTAGTTCTCCTATGCGCTGAAAAAGGATGTCCTTGTCGATGATCCATAAAGATCACCTTTTTTCTGGATTCTTTTAACGGCTTGTTTATCATCTACTTCGCAGATCTTCTCAAAAGATCAAAGGGTGCTCAATTTGGTTTGGATATTTGGAAATGCAGTCATTTTGTGTTTTCATATTGAACTGTATGTCGAGCTTGCAAGTGGACAAAACAAGCGATGTGGACGAAGGTTTGAGAGCTTTGTAAATCTGCTCTGTTTCAAAGGAACTTCGTTTTGATCTTTACCAGGGGCCTGAGCCGATGCCTGACCGTTGTCAACGAACTGGACGTCCACGAACTCTGTTCGGGTTCGCGACATGGCACCTCGTTGAATCGCACACTATTTCCCCATGAACGTGGATCGCGATCACATTCGTGAGAATGTCATTGAACTGAGCTGCCAACTATGTCGCGACATCAGCGAGAACACACGCTTCATTATAGGAAGTTCATGAACATCTCGCGACAAATGCGAACGAGAATGTCACGACATGTTGGCAGCCGAGAGTTCACGACATCGGGAGGTTTACTACCAGCCCATAACTGAGATCAAAAGTTTTCAAACTACAATTTTTCATTTTTTATGTCTCATTTTTCTAAATATTATTGCTAAATTGTAACGTTATTACAGTTTTGTTATATTTAAATTTTTACTGTTTCATCTTCGAAAATATTTCCCAGGTCAAGTATTCTCCTTTTTTTCATTTCCTACAATGTTTTGTTGGAGCAGAGGACCTGCTGAAATTCCAAACTGAAGCATCCAAAAACCCCCGTCTCCCTCCCTTCAGACATGGAAAAATGTGCGACTTTTCACAGAACGTAGACGCTTTCCAGGAAGTTAACACAACAGTTTTGTCAGCAAAATATAAACAGTGTTTCCAGGTAGAAATATTAGACGAGGATATCATGAGGCTTCATCAGGGATGAGTACCCACTGGGTGTACTGTCATCAGTGTTCATTCATCGCAAAAGCGGAAATTTTGTGGAAAAAAGTAAATTTCTGGGAAAAGAGGAAAATTTGTGAAAGTGGAAGTGCTGGAATCTTAGATACAACTGGAAATTCTCGGAAAAGTTTGAGGACTAGACACCATAAAAATTCAGGCGAAGATAAGAAAAAGTTCTTTTCCTAGAGAAAATATTCATAATTGCTGGAGCAAAAAGGTGAGGACATCCGACTCGCTTCCAAAAGTGCATGGCAAAATTTATCCAGAACTGGAAATGGTCACAAGAGGAAGTGTTCCGACCAGAACTACGAGGAATAGGATATTGGAAGGCAGACGCCTTTTTAGGGCTTCGCTGAGTTCTGAATCTCCAAAGAGGGAATAATAAGGAAGCAGTAAATCCCATGGGAAGTGTGTTGGCACTGGAGACGCTGTTCACCATCTGAAATGTCCTGCTAACAATGGTAATTATTCGGATGCGCAAGCTGCTTGTGAATGTCCTTAGTCGTGTGAGGACGGCGAGGACGAGTTGTGCCGCGGGCCTAAGGGCAAAGTCATTAAGAATCGTATTTAAGTGTACTTTTTCCTAAGCATACGCCTCATTATTTCTACTTCTGAGATGCTATTTAAAATTCCACAACGAGAGGAGCCATCGGCTACCGTAGGCCTTGCCAAAAATGCGGCGCAATCCTAGAATTTCCTGGTAAATTTTGTCCTTCTAAGTGAACACTGGGCTACAATTCCTGCTAATTAACCCACGTAAATCGAGAAAACGCGCTCTGAACACGATTCTCTGCTCTAATTAGACTGTCTTCTCGCCACGGTGTAATGTGACACTTCGACGGACTACTATCATATGCGGTCACATGATCAAGGACCTCCTGCACAAAAAGCTCATGAAACCAAGGTAAAGGCTTTTTTACTGAATTTCCTTGGATTAACGCCCGCACTAACTTGTGAATAGTGTTCGCCTTTTGGTAATCCAGAAGTCGTGGGAAATTGCGACAACTTCGCCGGGAATTTTCCCATATTCGGAAAGAAATGTCCCTCGGGCATTGAGAATGGGGAGTTTTTTCCATGGGAATAATAATGAATATTCAGAAAGATTAAACCAGTCCAACTAAGAAAATTAAAAATGCAGGATGAGGCCAACTAGACTCATGGATTGCGGTGGGATGTTTCCAAAGTTTTATTATTCATTTTTACCTATAAGTTTAGACCATAACATAAAACTATTTCGAAATTCATTAATTTGTAATTATGTAATCACTTTATTCTCATTGAATTTTTATGGTAACATTTCTATGGACTTCGGTACTTCAGCAAAAACCATCAAAGTTCAGAAAATCAAATGAAAAGATTATTCCGAGGATTGCGTACCCAACAGAAAGAACACTAACCTCCGGAGGTTAGCAAGGATCTCTGGGGCTTTTTAGGGATACAGAGAGTAAGCTAGGAAAGGCATGACTACATACGGTAGGAGGATACTTGGGATTTTTCTTTTACCCATAATAAAAAGTTGATAGGTTATCATTATCATTACAGTATTTCCAGAAACTTCCAGAGAAATTCTACTCTTTCCTCAGTAATCCGTGTAAGGATAATGCATGAAAGTGATACTTACCGTATAAAACAAAGGAAGACACTTCAAAAGTTTCATCTTCCGAAACCCTTGATTTCAATGCAAGAAAAAATGTTCTCTTTTCAATAATTTGCTTTTTTCAATCCTTACATAGTTTTTTTTTCAACTTCTTACGCAGTTATACGCACTGGTGTTACCTTAGATGGAACATGATACCACAACATGACAAAACAGTACGCAAAAACGCTCAAAACGCTCATCTTTTAACCATTTCTTACATACTATCCTAGTTCTTATACGGTTCAAATTAGCTAGAATACGGGCAATGCTATTGAAGATACGCAAAAATGCGCCCAACCCACAGCATACACTCAAGGCACAATCGAGGTCCACAACGAAACAGCAACGGTGGTAATTTCCTCAGCTAATTTCCGGACTCTAAGCCTCACATGGGAGCATGAAAACCCATGAAAGTGCCCTATCAAGCTGTATTAGGCCATAAAGTCAGGTATAATGAAGGTAGGATAGATAGATGGAATATGACTGCTTTTCCGATATCACCCCCCCCCCCCCATATTTTTTTTGCTTACTTCATAATTTTAAAAATATTCGCCATAATATGACTACATGGTAAATTTTATTATACCAAAACTAAAACGTGAGGAGTTTTTTTTGCCACGAGACAAGTTTTACATAATAAAATTCATGTTTTTGCAATTGCGTATTCTCATCATTGCATATGGGGACCAGTTCTCGCATGAGCAATTAATAACTTCAAGAATGGCTACGACAGAAAAGAAAAACAAGGAAAAGATTTTTAAAAAATTACAATCAATTCACCGACTATTCTTTGATAGCTCTAGAAATAGAGACCAAAATCAATTTGCCACAATTTCTAAGCACATACGAGAATGTACGCTAATGCGCTCAAGATATACATTTGATGAAATTACTCATTTTCTACCCAGAAAAACAAAAAATCAAAATACGCTCTATACGCTCCTTGGCTTCTATAATATTCATACCTTAATTTACTGAGAACTACAAAATATTCGGAATATCTAGTTTTGTTATTGTACTCAATCACATAAAATGTTAGCGTATGTACAAAATTTTCAACTACAGGTGGGAGGTGGGAGTAGTTTTACTATAAAATTTCTCGTAGGTAGGCGGAAAGTAGGCGGAAAGTAAGAACACGGTGCTGATGATGTATTGTTTTGGCCTGAGCACTTTCAGCTGAAAGTGAATGAAAAGTTAGGGGACTTTCCACAGAACTTCAATATTCTTAAGGACAACTGTCACTGAATATCACATTCAGAATGTCGTTTACTCACAGAAAAGGGCTTATCGCTAAACATCGCGTCATGCTACGAGCATGTTCTCCTTTTAATCAAGATCTGGATTTTTTCCACAGATTGCTGGAAAAACAGTACAAGTTTGGAAGCTTTTGGGTCTGCCGTGCTAACTTTAAAAAACTGCAATTTTTTTTCAAAACTGATGCAAAAATCAGGGAAAAAATCAGTATTCCCGCAGATCTGAAGTGATATTTCAAGCAGAAGTGAACTAACATTTGTCAAGCGGCACTAGCCTCCAATAAGATGTAGATGACTGAATATTTGGCAGAATTTTCTCCCAGTTCATGCTTCAAAACAACTTTTCGGGAAATTCAGAGGATTTTCAAGTTTCCTCTTGCTATTCAAAAGATTTCCGACTAATTTTGCCTTCTATAACCTTATAATATCGAGTATCTAGTCGTTTTCGGGCTCAAACTAAGGAAAAATGAAGTTGATTCAAAAATTTGACAGTGAAAAAGTACTAAGATATTTACTAAAATATGTAATTGGAGCAGATATAGCATTGTCAGTGGTTATGAAGTTAAAAACACTTCTAATAAAGTGAGTGTGAAGCGCTGCACGAAGTGGGCGGAGCGTACGAGCCCTGCGACTGGCCAGGTGGGTGCAGTGGCCAATAGCAGCGGGGCATAGCGGTCCGCATAAGTCGAAAACAGCCCAATTGAGCTGATGTTATCTGGACCAAATTGAACTGAGGGTATTCTTGAGGACCACTGGAAAAACTAGCAGGTTTCCTCCCATTTTATTTCTAGGATTTCTAGGACCAAGATAAAAATGGTGTTGGCTGAACCTAGTGCTGAGCCTAAGCTGGGATCCCGGGCGTGTGTGGATAATAGCCGCCTTAGCTCTACTCAAAACACAGTACTCTGCAGTTGCTGAGAGAGGAATTTAGCCTCTCCGCGAGAGAAAACAACTGGATTGAATGCCGGAAACTGCGCAGCCGCTGCTCCACGCACATGCACACACACAACAGCAGCGTTGACGAATTTAATTCCACGCACAGATGAGACCAATGGGGCTATAAGCGCCACATAAAACACGTGTACACCGCCGCCTACACTGCATTGCTGCAAGAGAAATTACGAAAAACAGGATTAAGCGTGATCCTGGTGTACGAAAAATCCAGCCTAGTGGTGTTTATATGGCGTTTCGTAGGGGAATTAATGGACTTTTGGTGGGATTCCCATGGTGGTGGTGGTGGTGGAGCGAAGCGTCAAAACAGCAGCGACAGCGTCAGTTCGCCTGACTGCTGTCAGTTTTGTGGCTGCATAGAAATAACGATTAATTGGCATCAAAAAGGCAGAGTTGTTTTCGGGTTTCACTATGTTTTTGAGACAATGTCGAAGCAGCGATGTTTGCTTAACCAGCAAACTAGCGGAAACGAGTATTTGTTTGAAAATATAGAGCGTACAACCTCTGCAGTGCTTAAAAGATGCACTATCAGGTTGAAAAACCTACGCAGAATTTCAAATCGTGTCTGCATAAAATACGCAAGTCGGACGCACGCAATTGCTACGTATACTTATGACTTGTGGAGGCGGCATGAAGAATTTGCACTTTTTTGCACTGCTCTTACTTGCCACCACCAAACCCAGACATGGAAACTGGTCAAAGAGATTTATGAATTTCTGAAAAGAGATCCGATAAAACTTGTGCACTAACCTAACGTTTGCCAAGAAAGAGTCCCGTAAGAATTTTCATAATAGCGTAAAAGCAATTCGTTTTCTTTAGCTGCCAAACTACTAATTCCAAAAAAAAAATCCACGGCATATACAGTCGCGGCCAAAAAAATATAATCAGCGCCATTTCGACAAGATGATTTTTTGCTATATTTCACTTCAGGATTGAGCTATCCAGATGAAATTTGGATATGTTTTGCAGCTATGTGGATGTTTCCTTACAACAGCTTATCTGGACAGAAACTCAATTCTATTGGCTTTACTAAGCCTGAACATCAATTTCGTGGGCTCGTTTTGATTTCGTCCAATATCTTCACTACCAACTCCCGAGAATAATGAAGAGTTGATACAAATTAGGCACATATGTAGTGAGCAACTTTTCCGCCAGATGTCATTCCTGCACTTTCCTTCGCTACTCGATTGCGAGATTCAAAGTAAGTGGTCGAATTTATCAAAATTTCTTTTTTATTGTATCTAAGGAATACCGACAGCGTTTCAGTTCCTACTTCAGTTTCAGAATAGTTGTTTGCCGTAAATATTGTAGAAATATTCTCCGTCGGAACGGTTGCCTCTTGTTCTAGATTATTAAAAACTCGTCTTTCTCACTTTTTTTGGGCTTTTTGGCAATCCCAATTTTTTATGTAAGTAGAAGAACTACAGAACATGACTATCACAGCAAATTGCTCACTCAAAATAAGATTTAGAAAAACTCCTTGTCGGATACAAGCGAGGAACCATCACGTTTATTAAAGTGGTGAATTTGGACTTGGAACGCGATAGCTTTGTTTGGAAGCAGTTTGTGTCAATGTTCTGCAACGAAAAGAGAGAGTTCTTCGATCCTCATCATATCCTAAAATTTTGGCCGAGTACCTCAATCCCAAGTTATAATAAAAAGTTCCATCTTCGACATGCCACTGATTATATCTTTTTGACCGCCACTGTATGTACGCATCTTGATTGCCCAGGATATATCAGGAAGCTACAATGCAGTGAAACATTTTCTTTGGCAAAAAGTAGCTTGGAATGTGCGAATTTTAGAACAAATTTTGCGATCCCTGCAGCCGCCGGAATATCCACCATTTCCTTGGAAGAAAAGCCCTGCCTAGAGCTTCCTAGCACCAATAAAAACAAGGTCTTGCTGCTTAAGATTCATGAAGGATCAGGCAAAAATCGAGAGAGTTCTGGGAAAAAAGCATGAAAGTTAGGAAATGATGTAAAATTGCATCTAATGAATTACAGGAATATCAATATGGATGCTTCATCGTCATCTCACTTCCTCGCCAGTAAGTTAGTCATCAACATTCATTCTCACTTAGGTACTGAGTATTTTTATTCTTCCCCGAGAAAAAAAACGTACGGCTACTCCTGGAAAGCGGCAGGTAGTGGTCCAGGACAATAGTGGAGATGTTGTCGTCAAAGTCGGCGAGATCTTCCGTTTGGTTTGATCTGAAACGAGTGCGCAGCGTCAATTCGGAGCATCGGGACCATTATGTTAGATTGCTTCGAGCGACAAATAATTTATATTTCGCATCTGCAGGGGCAATGATGTGCTGAAATGTGGTTGAAACTCGCTCCGGGAAGTTGCTCCGGTGGGATTTTGTGGTTTGAAAATCGCGCCGAGTTGGCGAAAATGTGGAAACGCGTCGAACATTGGGTAATTCCTCTGAGAAGGGCATTCTATTGAAAGATTCTATTAACATGCTCCTCTCAGATTGAGCTAGTGCGAGTTTTGAGGGCAAATTCAGGCTTGTTTCACACAAGAAAGTTCTTGCAACCAGGAATTTCAGGAAGAATATTCATTCTAACACAAGTCAAAAACTTCCCACGGCCCCTGTTCGTCCATTAAATAATTCAGGTGGAAGCAGAACTCACTGGCTGTAAACTGTCTATGGACGATCATGGTTTCCAAGATTTCAGGAAAGATTTGCGACCCATCCAGAAATGTTTAGAAAATTTTCTTGAAGAACCATAGGTGTGCATATATAGCCTATTCTACAAAATCCTCTCCTAATCCCACTACTATCCCTGATTCAGGGAACCAATAGCAAGCCAGCACTCAGCTCACCTCCTTGACATGGCCGACATTCGACTGATGACGTCATCTTCGCGTTTAAACAACTCTCGTAACTCATGCACTTCTTCATCTTCTTCGTCCACCACCGCTTTCTCGTCCCTGAATTAGGGAAATTTTTCACTGCATTTTCAAAATGCTCACATAGTTTTCACCTATTAATAGGGTATTTTTTACTGCACTAAGGTTAACTAAGCAGAGAATTACAGGTTATTTTTTACTACACAAGGTAACTCAGCCTAAGGTTACGGTCAGTTTATAGACGGAATCAGTAAAAAAGGCTCAAAGGCTCTCGCTCAGAAGGGAACAGTCCCACTACCATCGCAGCCTATTTTGAGGAGTTTTCCCTTGCCAAAGTCACTCTGTTAATGGCTAGACAGAAATATATTGATCTAGAAATCCTTTAGCGTTTTCGTTAATCGTTAATCCGTCCCAAAATCCCTCCAAGCCCACAGCAACTCAGGCAAAGCACACATTTGAGCTTAGCCTAACCCAAGGTTGCCAAGATCCAAAAGTGCATCCGCAATTTCGCGTAATTCCAGCGGCGTGGGCTCCAAGGTAGGAAAAAACCCATGTTTATTCTATTCCTGGGCGAGCCATTTATTACGTCAGCTGATGCGTTGGCGTCCTACAGTAATCCTACAGTATGCTGCCGCCAGTCACAGTAAGCCAAAGCCGCGAATTTCGTACAAAAGCCGGAAATGACGCGTGGGTAGCGCATAAAATCGATGCTATTCCAGGGTAGGTGCTGGTTTTGTACTGATATTGTGCTGCTCTTTAGCTGAAATTTGTGTCACGTAACGGTGATCTTGCTAATTAACTCAGAAAGTGCCGCTATCGTCTATTGTAAATCCACTCGGGACCTCTAGGATAACGACGTTGATGATAGGGTAACTCCAAGGTTGGAGTCTGGATAAGTCTAAGATCCAGGAACTTCTAAATCCCCAGTGCATGAATAACATAAGCAAATCTTTCCCCATCTAAAGGCTTCAAATGACATGGCCGGCTGCCATAAAAGCCCCCCCCCGTTCGCCTAAGCCCCCTCTAAGCTCACCACGTGTACGTCCAAAACGAATGCACACAAACTTCCCGCAAAAATGGACAACTGATCCTGGGAATGGACGAGAAAACAACGCTGGAAACCATGCATGCCGTGCAATTTATTCCACACATAAATCAAACACGAAGAAGAAAACGACGACGACGGCGACGACGAAGAGCCGACGCAAAACTGCGGACCCTCCGCCGCGCCGCGCCGTGAAGCACTCGCAAAAATACGGACTTAGCATCATTCAGTCAGGATTCTGCTAGAGTTTCACCAGTATTTTACGCACACAACGACAGTATCTACAGTATAATATGATGGTGTGTACTTAGGAAATTAGCGTTTAACTTAGTGGTACGCAAAATTACGTGAAAATTGGCCCCTCGAAACGAAAACGTGGAAAAGAATTCCGCAAGAAAAGAGGAAGAAAATAGAAGTGATGTATATGTATACGTGTATTTATGAAAATTACTGAAGAAATTTTCCGCTATAAAATAATACATTAGCACAAATATTTCACTGATTAGGGGTGGGGAAAATTTTTGGCCACTTGGGGAAATTTCTCGAACAGAGTAGAAGCCGATGACGTCACGTTCTGATCGCTCACATTGCAAGTTGTGCACGTTGTGGACGATGCTGGTGATGTCGACGCTGTTCCTCCATCGCTCGACGCAATAGACGACGTTCGATCAGGCAGTCGGCGGCTGAAATGGCGATATTATAGGAAAATTCTAGAAAAATGAGCGAGCTCGCCGTAAGGAAAAGGTGGAGAACTTCCAGCACAGCAATTTCTTAGATAAATTGATAAATTCAGCATATTCATCGAGAAAATAGAAAATTGTTCACGTCAATTTTCCATAACTGCAAAAGCCTTTGAAAAACCGGAACAAATGCTTCTTTTTTCCAGATTTTCAAGCAAGAATACGCGTAAATTGGACGGGATTTTTCCAAAATTTCCCCTTTCACCTGGGAATTTACGAGAAATTGATATACAGGTTCTGCCCTCTCGTCCTACCCGGTCCAAAGGAATTTAAATTACTCAAAAATTAAAAGTGATGAGTCTCGACATTAGTTCCTTGTGCCAAAGTGTTCAAAGGAACCCAAAACTGAAAAATTTCCCTATGTAACCGGAAAATTATTGGTTTTTGGTTTGCAAGATTTGCAGTGGGTCAGAGTATTACCTATAGGTCACTTTTATGGAAACATGGCTATGGGTCATGCCAATGACAGAAGTAAATTGGCAATGAGTTAGAATATTGACTATGGGCGACGCCCGAAGGTATAAATAAATTAGCCGTGTGTCAGATTATTGACCACGAGTCACGTCAATAATGCAAGTAACCAGTCACGGGTTCACAACTTTGGCGATGGGACACGTTTGTTGCAGTAGTGATTTGTCAAGGGCCAGAATATTGCATGTTTGTCGCGATGATTACCCATGGATCAGATATTGGCTATGGGCCACCCTTATGGCAGTAGTGATTTTCCATGGGTCAGAATATTGGCTATGGGTCAACTGGTTAAAGATCCAATAAATGAAAGTATACGCCATTTTTCACCACTATACCGTAACAATGGAGAAGTGAAAAAGTGCACATCTACTAAAATGACGCGAAATTACACAAAAATCTTTTTTGTCACCAATTTTGCTTCTAAAACAGCTGATAACTACACAAGAGATTTTTGCGCCTTTTTTTATCTCGAACTAATTGAAACTCAAGATATTTGTGCAGCGCCTAGGCTAAAATTTGAGGAGAATCGCGATTTCCCACAGAAATCCAGGAAAAAATAATTTTATCCTGCTGGCGGCAACCAATGTCCATAGCCCTGACAACGCTTTTCATGGAAGCAATCCCTGGTTTTCCAACTCCTATAGCGTTTTCCTTCCAGAAAATGCATTTGCATGCTTTTTCCTGGGTCCTCTTTCCAGGACAATTCGATTACCCCGCACTGCCCACAGACAAAACTTCATTAACTGTAATACGAACCAGTAATGGGGCTCGAGTTTCTCTCGCCGGCAGCCGCATCATCTTCGGACTCGGAGTCGACGAGTGGTGCACGCGGAGACGATGAGATACGCAGCGATGAGAGATCGGGGCAGGAGCCTGAAATGTGAGAGAATTAGACGGCGAGAGTGCATTGCATTTAATCTAGGTACTTTTGGTGCACTTGGGTGAAGTTCAATGAATTCATCTGGCTTTGGGCCAAATTTAGCCCGATTACCATAACTGGCATAAGGTCAGAATGAGGTCGTTCCTCGATTAGACTGTTTACTGGGCCGCCAGCTTTCTCATGAAAAAGACCTTTCAAGGATTTGGTACTTCTCCACCCGTGGACTTAGGAATCCATGATTTATGAGTGCCATATGACAGGGACCCTAGGATGGGAAAAAGTACACAGACAAAGGATGAGCGATGTCCGGCTATTGAATTCTGGACAATTTAGTCCTTTTAAATCCATCCTCTGGGGCTATTCCACATGACATCCTTGACACTGGAGTTGGACAACATAACAGTGGCCTCCGAGGGATGTTATTCCCCGGGAACAATAGCTGTCAGCGCAAAATGTGGTAGTTATCCGGACTTTGTACTTTTAAATGCTTTGTTGCCAGTTGTCGTAGTGGCAAGATTGGTATGACCTTTATGGTTTCTCGGAATGTCCTGCACTTCCGGGGTCATCCAGGATAACATGGAGCAACGGAAATTCCCTGAGATAGTAGGAAGATCGCAGAATTTGACGGTAGTATTCGTGTCAAGCGGATATTGGTCCCCCAAATGGAGTCTAGATCGGAAATTTGCATGATAGGCAATAATTTAGGGTAGGCTTCATCCAAAATAATATGTCTATGACTTTCTACGAAGAAATGGTAGAGCTTGAAAATATCCATGGTAGAGAACACCAGCTTAAACCATCAATTATCAAGCAAAATTACTACTTTCCAAGAGGAATTACCAAAAAAACTCGCTATCCAGGAAGATCCGGGAAATGAGAACTTTAAGATTTCCTGGGCAAAAATCCGGAGAGATCTCAGAAACCAAGAAACCAGACTATTGTAATTTTCTATTAATTTACAAAAATTTCCCAAGCAAAAATTATATTTTTCACAATCCGGAGAGGTCCTGGAAGTTTTTTACAGAACGCGGCAAAGCAAACCCCGGTAATTCTATGATTTTTTGAATCTTCATTCATTCGTTCATTCATTCATCATTTCTCTACTTCTCCAATTGTTGTTCAGCCATATCTAGCCCATAAAAAGTTGAAACGACCCTGGTGGGATACACCGGAAAAGAGGTGTGGAAAATGAATGATAATAGATTTTCCAGAACACTTTTTGAGAAATTATTAGATTTTATAAGCCAGTGACATCCAGAATGGCATGAAAGCTCGTCCATTAGTAGCCATAGGAACCCTTCTCCCCATAAATTTAAAAGAATAAAGAGCAAAGCTTGTACTGGCTAACGCTGGGTACAGCCTCATCCAGGCGATTTCCAGCCAATTTTTTAGCCAAGAGTTTTCCCGGAAATATAACTCACTGGTACGAATCCTCCTGTACGGCTTCGCGACCTCGTCGCTCTCGTCATTTGGCCTCTCGATGATCGCCACCGTCTCGCCGATCACTCGATCGTTGTCCAGATGAGCTTGACTGCCGCGTCCGCTGTCGTTGGTGGTCGACGGCGATTTTCTGGATCGACCTGGAAAATGTCAACTTAGTCCTGCGGATTTTAAGTTTCCCTAGTAGAAATTTCTTAGCTGAAGCCTTCAGATGGTTTTTCCAAGGACACTTTTCTGCAAAGTGCCCTATAAATCAGAGTTCTGTTAGCGCCACGCGTCACCATGGCGAAATTGGTCTCAGGAGAGGAAATTTCCCAACGGGAAAGAGTGCAGTGGAGTAATGGAAAATCTTATGGCATAGCAAAAAAACATGGCGGAGGAAAAACTCCGGCAGCGGGGCCTCATCAGAATTTTCCAGAATTCCCGCATTCATCCCAAGTTTCCGAAGTGATTTGGAGGGATTCCTATGCCAAAACTCGAAGAATTTATGGGCGAATTTCCCTGCGAAAAAAAGCTCATTGCGCGAGTTTTCTAGGATTTAGTGCCTGTTCTCTCCTGATTTCCCCAAGGACACCGATGTATGGATTTTAGGTCCTTTTTTCCTGGATAAAACTCCTATTGCTGAGCTAAAATAATGAAGTCTCATTCAGCTTAATTAATTACAGGGTTTTGTTTGCTAGAAAAGTGCAATTCATGGAAACCTTTATTCGTATTAATCCGCGGCTGCCGCGGGCTTGGACGAGTTGGCCCGCGCGTTCTTTGTACCCTCACGTCACTTTTAATGCGCTCATTTGGCCGTTTTATTGCCAGCGCTAATCCAGAAAATCAAGCAAAAGCCGAGGATTTCTACAACGCTGTGGAAACTGCGCTCTGTTGCTAGTTTCCTGCCCAATAACAACCCAAATATTCCCCCTTTCGTGGATTTTTCCCAGCGCAAGGATGCTTCAACGACTTATTGTCCACCTCCCCAACACTCACCAATGATGTCGCATGACTGAGAGTGCTCTTCACTTGGGGCGAACGACGACGAGCCATCGACGCGATGCTTGTCGCGCTTTCCGAACAACCTGAAACATGCAAGTTAGTCAGCTGATCAAACATCGAGGTCGAAATTGAATTCTCCACAAGACAATTGGTCCTTGGCCCTCTGGACACATCCTCAAGGAGCACTAGAATCACTCCCGAAAGGAACCACAGCTCAGCGCAGCCACAGCGCGACTTTTGGTCCCATCTGGAATAGCAACTGCGAGCTATTGCTAGTGGAAATAGTGGAAATCCCGGGAGAACGCTAGGACGATTGGCAGCTATCCAGGCAGGCAACGCTGACACTGCGCTGAGGCTATGAATAAGTGTTTCTTGCAGTCCGTGGGGAATTCTCAAGTGATTCCAGGACATCACCCCTATTCTGGGTTTTTCGAGGCGATATTTTTTTTACTTTGCACAAGGGCGTTCAGAAAGATTTCGTGATACTTTCAGAATCCACGGGAATCACTAATGATTTACCACGGGGGTGAGGTATCCACGTGAGGTGAGATTAAATTTGCATCCATGTGAGTAATTATTTATCGTTGTTTCGCTACGAATTTTTCGTGAAAAGAGGCAAAAACTTACGCCCAGTAATGTGTCAACGACAAATGGCTTCGACATTTTGGGAAAATTTGTCCACGAGGGCAGGAATGGGCAAAAATTTCCAAAAAATGTTTTCCACCAAGTTCTAATTCACTTTACTTGTCTAGGAACGTGTCCAAACTGTCGAAATGCAGAGTTGCCGAACCCTGGCACACATGATTGAGATTACCCAGGGTAAACATGTCAACACCCACAAATTCACTCATTGTGAACATGGATTCCGATACGTTTACCCTAAATGATCTCAATGGTGCATCCAGGTTTCAAAGAAACTAGTTTTCCTGATTCTTTCTGAAACTCCCACTGACCTGGGGACTTCGTTGGAAGAACGGGTAATCTTATCCTTATGGGTATGATTACCCATTGGTAGCAGCTGGGTATAGGCAACGTCACGTATGGGTAAAAATATTGATTGATGTCAGATAAGGGGTAGGTTTGGGCAAGTTATTATGGACCACATGCATCATTGAGAATATCCAGGGTAAACGTGTTATCACCATAGAAATTTACCCACGGGTTACACAGCCATTAACACGATTACACTGGGTAATTTCAATAATACATCCAAACCCACATCTACCGTGGTCAAGCTCATTGACCACGGTATCCAAGCTCGGAAAAACCACTTCCTGGGTAAAAATTGCCCTTGGGTCAATTTACCCACACTTTTTGCCGATTTTCTAGGGCAAATGGGTGCTTTTCGAAACCGCCATGCTTCGACTCATGGGAGAACTCGTCCAGATACAATTTCCCAAGAGCTCAGCTGCATCCCACCTCATGGACGAGTTTCCTCGCAATCCGATCAAAAAGTTATCTCCAAAAAACTCTCCCCAGGTGTAAGGAAGCCCGCGGACGATTTTGCATGCATAGACTACTATCTAAGGCCCGCGACTAGCACTCAGCTTTGCACAGTGCAGCCATCGGAACTAGACACTTCTGCAGTGATTATGCAAATTGGTGGAAGCGCCGCGTAGTACGTACGCGAGGTGTGCGGCTCATTATGTGTACTGCGGGCCGTTGCGGACACAAATTTGAATTCCAAGAATGTTGATGTGCTCCCGCGGCTGTTTACGCGACTTGTGCGCGGGCTGGAACGACCGCCGGCCCGCATTGTGCTCCTCAACATCCAATAAGCTGTCATCCACAATGAGTTCTTCCGAGTGGGAGGCTAGGACAACTGATCAAATTTATCGCGCGCGGCCTTTGATGAGTGGGTAAAAAGTCCGACAAGGGCAAGAAGTGCTTACTTTGATTTGAGACTGGCAAATGTCTTCTTTGACGGTGACGGCGGTGGCGGCGACTTGTTCAGCGGCGGAGAACTCGTGTCTGCAAGAATAAACATGAGAGAAATAGGAAAAATCGTCCATGAATCTCGACAACAACAGACGTCAGTGTTTTCGATGTGTCTAGACTTCGCACAAGCAGCGCTTAATCAGGCCCGCGCCCGGCTAAACACGTCAAAATATTCATGACCACCACGGGTTGTTCATTATTTGCGGCCATTCACCCCCCCCCCCGAGGGCTTAATATGGAGGGTCAGAGTCCAGGATGTGGAGTTGGATCTCTAGTTACGGCGGATGTTTGCCGAGTGGTGGTGGATTCGCTCATTGGAAATGCTGATGAGATGATGAAAAAGTTGCGGTGAAATTTGATCGGCGACAAATTTACATCAAAATGGAAGAAATCGCTGGAGAAAAACCAGAGATAAAATAGAGTTATTGTTTTACCCCATCTGCCGGAGAACTGGTCTAATTTTACTAAATTGTATACATGTGCTCAGCTAGTATTGGCTTAAAAAGACACCTTTTGAGATGTAAAATTCGTGGAAAACGGGATCCAAGATAAGGAAACATATACGAACGAGAAGGTTCCTTTCTTCCACAAATTTCCCGTAAGCCTACAGACTGGAAGCTTAAGGCACTGACGGTCGTTCAGCAGCACAAATCCATGTGATTTTGTATTCTATTCTTCTATTGTTTCCCCTTCCAGAGGCTTTTTGAATTCTACCAGTAACTAATTTGTTCTGGCTTTGCGAAACCATTTAAAACTAACTTAGAGGACCTTAAACTTGCTAGCAAGCTAGCAACAACTGAGTCGTGGGCGTGGCACGTGGCAGTTCATCGCATGGTTATATGGTTAATATAGCTATATTATCGCTTCGGACTCGATTTTGATAACTCTCCTGACAAATACGTAAGTCTTTTTCTCATTAAATGTCACCCTTAGGTCCTATCGAATTTTCTTTGGTAGGCGCTTAACAACAACTGTGCGGTGGGCGGGGCATTTAGCAACTGATCGCATGGTTATGCAAATGGCTTCATCAACGAATTCGATAGATACTTTGACTCACTTAGACTTTAATCCAGCGATTTTTCGGATAGTCTTATAAATCCAAGCAAAACAGAATTTTGCAGACCAAACACTTCGTAGGTACAATTTTGAGTTGAGTTTGGTCCTGGACAGAAATTCTGGAGCAGTAGTGGAATTCCACACAAGGTTACTACTACATGTAACTGTCATAAGATTTGCAAGAGAAAAACCAGAAGTAGCTTTTCCAGAAATTTCCGAGATCTGGAGCTGCCCTTTTTGGTGAGGATGAGCGACTATGAATATTCTTGGGGGGATTTCTACAAGGATAAACCTCACTTTCACAGCAAAAGGAAGGAAAATAATGTTAGGGCCCAGGATACTAAGGCATTTTAGGCCTGGCTGCTGTACTACTGGCATTCTGAGGCGTTACTTTACTGTTTTTCCTGACCTACACTACTCCATCTTGCCAATGCAGAGTTATTTCCGCCTGCAGACACTTCCCCAGACAATTTCCCCCCTCCTGGGAATTAGGTTACCCGTGCAGCCCCCGCACCCAACAACTCACCTCTGTTCGTACTCTCACTGTCGGTCCGCTGACGATGGATTTCCAGTCCGCTGTCGTTCAGCTGACGATTCTGTTGGCGCAACGTCTGCAGCAGGCTCATACGTCTTCGCCTCTGACCGTACACAGATCCCGCATAGGATCCACCAACCATGGGCGGTTCATCCCCGACGTCAACTGAAAACGCTGAGCTTACAAATAAAACTATTTACACAAACGACTCAGTGTGATTGACTTGTGATACGGTTATGGTATAGTTCTTTATTATTTATGGCTGAGCTGGGTAACGGCTAGCAGATATTGACGTAAACGTGCTCCAGTCGTAAATAGCTGCCCGATTTGATGGACGGCGGCTTAGTGTCACGTGAATCGGGTGAAATCACGAATGCGAGTATAAATAGTGGTTTTAGAAGGTTAACGAACTTGGAAGTGAGCGGCTGGAGCTTAGAATCCGCCGAAAAACAAGGGAGGTACTAGGAATGAGGGCATTTTTGTCTCAGGGCCCATTTTCACCTTATGCTTATTTGTACTTCTTTTCAACATTTTTTGTCATTTTGTATTTTATAACTATTTTTGGAGCATTCAGGGTATTGCTACAACCTTCGCTTCTTTCTATGTTGGAAACCTCACATCTCTGTGAACTGAGCACTCGCCAAAACCCTCTGGAGCTACTAGATCTTAGGGGATGTCGACTATTAATTTTGGCGAGAACTGGTCCCCAAGGCTTTGCACATCATTCCGAACGGCCAATTAAACCAAATAGTGTTCTTTCCACCCCAACAGAAAACTAACAGTCTCAAGGTTGTTCTTTTATTGAAAGCTTTCCCAGTGAATCTTCCAAAAATGGAGATTTCGACGGCAATATCCCGAATCGGCTTGGATGTACTGAACGGCAAAATCTGGAAAATGCGAAGAAAATAGCCAGATTCTGGTACCGGGGACAAACAGTGAAAACCAAGACTCCAAGCGTAAACGCCAGTTCTTGGGGTTCCTCAGTGGATTTTCGCCAGATTCGGAACTTTCTGGCACTTCTGGAGGGCTTTTTTCTCAGGAGACATTCGTCGTGATAAGGGAAATTCACGCCTGAGAAGCAAAAGTAGGGTGTGTCACACAAGAAAACCCTCGAAAACGCAGCAATATTCTCTTTTTTGTAAAATTCCCTCCATTTTTCTATTCTTTTTCTTCAAAGAAGTACATGAGCAAATCCACTGGATATAAAAAAAGTCATATGGAAGGTATCGGTAGTCTCGACCAAGGAAAAACTCCCATTTTCCAGAAATTTTGAGTGAACAGAAATTCCGCAAGGCTTCTTCTCTCAGTTACCACCCCCCCCCCCGCTCCCCCACCCCTGCCCATACCCCGTCCATTTAAGCTAAAAGCTCTCTTCCCATCCATTCCCAGTTCCTAGCATAAGCTCAATTGTTCCACGTCGCCCCCTATTTTTAGGAAAATTGCCCGTAATCAAAGTGCTACTAAAAAGCTCTAGGTACGTAATTACACACAGCGCACCAGCAGAATTGCTAAGCATTTCCCAGTAGAATTAACGAGAGGCCACCAGTTCAGTGATCCCTTGACTTTCAGCCTCTGGCCATTGTCAGGTGAAGCGGCACCCGTAAATTAGCCCCTGGAGGCATTGCTTAATTAAAAAAAGGTTAATGGCTTGGTGAAAACATTGCGTGAAATCCAATCCTAAGAATTGTATCCCCATCGGTGTCGCGAAAAACAACGAGTACAATGTCGTTCTCATGCGTTCCTGGGATATTTCTGGATCACGTCCACAACTACCCAAGAGCAGTGTACGTTCCCCAGACAACAATACCTCTGGGAAGTAGCCAGGTGTTCTAGGTCTTTCATCACCTTAAGGGCAGTACTCTTTGCTGGGAAAAACGGCTGGGAAAGAGCAAGTCAACACGTCAGATCGTTTGAAGTTAGCGTTGGCGTAAAAATACATCATTTAGGGCGAATGACATTACCACTGCAAGGAAATATATCCAGAAAAGGCAGCGTTGTTCCCTATGAGAAGAAAATTTGGATAAATTACTCCATTTTCCTCAAAAGCTTATGCTCATAAATCTTATAACTTGCGCATTAAGAAAAGGCTACTTGAAAGTAGAAGAATACGCTGGAAGGCTTGCGAGAACTGGTCCCTATTGATGTGCGGTAAGATCTAGCGGGGATTTGTCCGATTCCTGAGGAGATACGGCGCAAATAGTTTCATAAAACCCATTTGGGATTGTATCCAAACCCTCGAAATAGATGAGTTCCTAGGATAGTTATGTACCCATTATGGCGAGAACTGGTCCTCAGTTCGTTATAATTTCCGAAACTGGGTGAAAATACTGAGTGGATTTGGAAAACATTGACAGATACGGCGCTACTCTTGGTTCTCAGTGGACTTTGCGACGAGATACTTGAAAATGAAGACCTTCAAAAATATGGTTAACTGTCCAAAATGGCAAGAACTGGTCCCTAGGATTTCAGATACGTTCTAGGGTCGATTGAAGGAGTAAAAAGTTGAACTACTCCTGAAATTTCATGAATGCTCGAGAAGCTATCCATCATCTGAGCTTTTTTTCGTCAAATTTTCATTACTAGGTTCCTGGAAGTCTCATTTTCTGCCGAATATGACGAGAACTGGTCCCCACACTTTTAATTAATATATTCAAGAATGGATTGAAGGAGCAAAGAGGTGAGACGAAGTTTTATTGGATTTGAACTGTTTTTCTACCAATCTGTTAATGATTCGCGCTATTTTTGTTAAATTTCCAATGGAATTTCGCCAGAAGGGTTAGGTAAACTTGTAGCAAGCCAGACATCAACAATCCATTTTTCCACGCTGCTTTCTCACCAAAGTGGCAGAAGCCACGCTCAAAAAACAAGCGTAAGCAAATCCTTCAGAACAACAGCCTAATCCGGCGTCAAAAACCAAACATTCCCTTGCTAGCATATTTCCCTTTCCGTTAAAGGAAGAATAGGCAGAAATTAGGAACAATTTCCAAGAGCCCGAACTTGTGCTGGGAATTTTCAGGATTGGGTGCAGAAATTTTTCTCGGAACCAGGTCTATTCAATTCATTGTATTCGAACTTAGGAGCAACATACTAGCAAAAGCTTGCAGACTATTTTTATCCAATTTCCCAGGGCAAATCCAGACAAGTGTGTAGACCAAATAGATTACCCTACGGGACTTAGAGCTGTAAGTGCATCAAACGTCTCTGACGCCCACTAATTCTCCTAGGATTAAACTAATCCCTGCATATGATCAAGAGCATGGATATTTTGTCAGATGTCTAATCACGTGAACTTTTTTTTTCGGAAAAATCAAAATCCAAGAAAAAATTTCACCACTTGTGCAACGACGAGTCGCCAGGCGTTGTCGAATCGGGATGTGTGGAACGATTGGTGAGCAGAACGGTTCTGAAAATTAATTCTTTTTAGAAAATCGTATTTGAGAATCTCTGGAAAATTTTCTGGAAGCGTTTCCCACAAATTCTGGATAATAATTTTCTTGTCAGAATAAGAACTAAATAAGCAGTTCGTGCCTGAGCAACTAGACCGCTTATTATTCCACTTGGACGATTTTGAAGGGCATTCACGCGGTTGCTGACAAGCCCTTAGCTGTGAGTCGTATAATTTTCATTGGTTTTTCAAATTTCTCGCCGTCACGCCTCTTGACAACCTCTCATTTCTCCCCCTATGTTCTTTGGCGCCCTTTCTGTACGAGTGTAATCAAGTTGGAAGCTAATGAACCACACAAAGAGTACATTCGTTCTTTCTCCACACAGCTCCACTGTGGAGCTCATCAGCCGTGGGCCGCACATGAATAATGCAGAAGTTTCTCGAAAGTTATTTCATGAAGTGTGTACTGTCTGCAAATGCAGACTAAGTTCTCCACAGGAAGCCCGCGGCGCCCGAGGGCTGTTAGCGACGGAAATTGAAGTCCGCGCGCCCTTCTCGCAACTAACTTACCCATCCCATCCGAGACAGAGGTCCGCGGGATGAACAACGACGGGCGATGCTGCTGCAGTTGCTGCATCGACTGACGACGTTGACCCTTACGCAGCTCACTCTCCTCCATAAGGAGGCGAAACATCAAATAGTCGTTCACCATGCTCATTACGGGTGTACGCAGTGCTGGATTCTGGAGAATGACGATGGAGCGAGTCTTAGCCACGGAGCGCAGTGGATCCAGGAACAAACACGATAACAAAAACATGGACTTGGGAGGAAATGGAACCTATGGTGCTGATCTCTGGAGCGAGCCATAGAAGTAAATGAGGTTCTATTGAATGGCAGAGAAAAACATACCATATAATGTAGGAGAAACAAACAATCCCTTCAAGGAAGTCCAATTTCACAGAAAGAGAAAATATGTCAATATAGGTAAATAATTAGGAAAGGGATCATTATTCGTAAGAGAAATCCAGGAAAGAGGATGATTCCAAGCAAGATCGACGGGTTCCACATTATTTTCGGCTAAATTTTGTGTGAATCCAGCGATTCCAGCTTAAATGCGAGGCAGATATCACTCCTATGGTTAAAATTTTGGAGCAGTGCGGTAATTCCCTTTAGTCAGTTATTACTTCAGAATTTTCCAGAAATCCTACTATAGAATTATCCAGAAAATGCCCACAAGTTGCCGATGGGTTCTGGTTTGTTGTGGAAAAGAGCGACGGGTTCCACATTATTTCCCGGCTAAATTCTGGGAAAATTCGGTGATTTCAGCTTGAATTTGAGGATGATTTCACTCTGCGGCTAAAAAATTGAAGCAATAGAGTAATTTCTCCACCTTCCATTATTTCAGGATTTTTCAGGAATTCTACATTAGAATTATCCAGAAAGTGACTATAGGTTGCTAATAAATTGTGTTTTGCTGTGGAAAAGTTTGATATTTTGAGGTTAAAGATGAAATCAGCCGTAGAACGGCATGGCTTGCAAAATTTCCTAGATGTTCATGGATTTTCCCCCTCATTTTCGCAATTGGTAATTCTGGATAGAAGTAAAAATCCACATTTTCTAAAGAGAATCCTTGGATAAAGCGAATTGACTCCTACAGAACGTAAAAGAGCGAAAAAGTCCTGGCTGCTGGTCCAATTTTGTAGGGTTTTGTGGCTTAGCACAAATGCCAGCAAGCTAATTTCAACGACTTGCAAATTTCCCAGGATTTTCCAGAATCTCCCCGAATATCCCTAGGATCAAGCCAAGGATAAAGCTAAACAAGCCCAGAAAAAGAGAATGATTTATGATCGGAGCGCATTTGCTATACATGGCACGCATAAGCTGAGCCAAGCAATCAGTACTGGTCGCAGACGCAAGTCAAGACAACTCCCGAAAACACACTCAATTATTCTCAAGAGACGCTAACTAGTAATTTTCGTCGCCGATAAACAAGCAAATTGCTGAGAAGCGAAATGCCAGCGCTGACGCACGCATATTCTAGCGACTGATGTCTTCTTCAGGCTGTTGTACTGCATCTCCAGACGCTAGTGAAGGAGTCATGGCTACAGCTGGAGGACAGGAACTTATGGGCCAGTTGGTATCTAGAAATCCGGAGAGAACCCGACGCTCAGCCCGATGTGATCAAGAGGAAGCGATCAATATCCAGGAAGTAAAAACAGGCTGGCGGTGTAGTCAGAGCGTAACGAGATCCCACGGAGAATAGGTAAATAAAAGGCTGCCCGCCGCCGACGATGACGACGAGAAGCCATTGCGACATGAATATGCTAGGGAAAACGCGCTCCATGGGAAAATAAGTGCGCCAGCGGCCACTGACTTTACTTCTGACGACCACTACCACGACGCGACCACACACCTAAGTGCCCGAGGACAACAGACACACAGATGGACGCGGGGCGGCTGGCTGCCGGGTGGTCGTCAGGCCACGCCCATTTCGTGACGAGGGGGTGGCGGAGGATTAGTCGCGATGTACATATGTGTTCTGCGTGGATCTGGAGGGCTTTGGCTAAGCCCTAACATTCTGCCAGGCCTAAAAGACGTAGGTATGGGCTTAGGGGTAGGGATAAGTTGAACGAACTGAATGGGAGATTACTGAAACTTTCCACAGAGAGCCGCTTTGTGTAAACATCAGCGGAGGTCGTCAAAGAATCTTATTTGTCTCTATTTTTAGGGACCAGACGGAGCCGAGGAGTCTGGAGTAGATGAAATCCTCATGGATTGGGAGATTTAAAGTGGGAAAGTCCAGAAAAAATGCAACCGGGAAAGTTGACCTTCGCATTTCCATTGACAGACTCAAGGTTAAATTTTTGATCCTTGAATTTCTGGAAAAATATTCAGTATGGCTCATCCTGGAGAATTCGTTTTTGAACCAATATTACTGTGCTTCATCGGCTCGTTTTATTTTTTTTTTCAGAATCGAACGCCTTGAATTTTGAGCACTTATCTCGTAAATGGCTAACAATGTATACTGCTGCAGACAAAACATTCAACCTGACGGCTTGTCCGATGTCAAATTTCGTCCAGAACGCTTGTGTCATTGCACTTCTCCTCCTCGGAACCATGAAATGTCAGATGTTTGATCATTGAATTTTCGAAAAGACGTGGATTTCCTGGTATTTATGGAGAAAACATGCATAATACCCCTGGTTGGGGTACCTCTGGACAGCTTTCATCCGGCTTTCCATCAAAAGCTGCCACTATTCAGCCATAAAGAAGCCGGAATTGATGACTGGTCGTCGAACAAATACCAGAAAACTATTGCGAACCCCCGATTTAGCCTAGCCACAACTTAAGATCAAGGAAAAACTCCCGGGAATGGCAGGAGGAAGTCTTCGGGGGAGGCCGCTGGATCCTGGAGGGGGAGAGATTAAATCCTCACTTCCTGGAACTCAGGAACACTGACGAGCTGACCACTTCAGAATTCTAAGAGCTTCCTTCAGAAGGGCATTGAGTTAGAATTCAATCAAAAACATTTCGGACCTTCTAGTCAGTCCATCAATTGACTTCCGTTAAAGGGCGCATCTTCTATTCAGAATGAAAAATCAATTTTCCACCCGGATAACATACGGCGCAAACTCAAATGTTCTTGAGAAACACCGAACTCCTATTCCGGGCAAAATTCACCGCTGAGATCATATGCGGACAACTGTGACAAGATGAATTTGACATGTCCCGACAAGAAAAAAAAAACGCGCTGCTGCCGCGCCGCGCTTGACAAGCACAAGTCCCGCGGCGAGCGCAATGTGCTCAATTATGCAAACTCGTTTCAACGTTATTGAATTCGGAAACGTTCCCGGTGAAAAACTCGTCCACCGCGAAGTACATGAGCACTTGAATTGTGGCGCGAAATTCGCGTCCTAATCAACAGCCGGCTGTGCTGCTGCTGCTCTGCATTCCGCTGGGATGCGTTCGTGGACGAGTTTTTCCCCGGAACCTACCCGCGTTGTTGCCACGCCGCAGCACAGGCCGACATTTCATTAATTCAGGATGAGCACTCATTGTTCCGATAGAAGGGAGGGGAGCGTAATTTTCTAGGAAAATCCAGGGATATGCACGTGAACACAGGGCTCGGGGCTGTTTGATGTTTTGTCTGCGACTGCGGACAATGTTTTGTAGCTAGGGATTAGCCGACTTTTTTTGCTTGGAATGTAGCCACAATACATGCGACATTCTGGATTGTTCCAGGGGTTCTTAGACATATCTGCCGAAAAAAAAACTGTAGCCAGTTTTTCTGGTACATGTGTATTTCCTGGGAATTTATAGGATTTTGTACTTGTATTGAAATGAAACAGCGGGAACAATTTCTTGCACTCAGCCACTTCAACGTTTTATGACGTTTTGGGGTGTCTGGAACATTTCTACCATTTTCTGGATCTCTAGAGATACTGGTTTTCTAGTTTTCTAAAACTTCAAATGTTCTGGATTATGAAGAAGGGCGAGAAAAGGCTACAGGCTGCGTGGAAAATGCTAGGATTCCGCTGAGAAGTTCTGGAAGAAGCAAAGAGTTTCTGTGAAAAAATCAGCAAAATTTCCAGAAAATTCTCGAGAATTCTCAGAGAAAACTGCTCGAATTGCTGATTCTTCCCAGTATTTTCTAGGTTTTCAGAATATCCAAAGCCCCAAAATCTTTCCAGAGCTATTCCAGAGCTCGAAAAAAATCTCTTGATACCGCGGACTACCAGAACTCCCTAAATAAAATAGGGAAGGAATCGCTCGGAATGCTTCAGGAAAGTCTGGAACAGTCCATGGAAGATGGAATCTATCCAGAATCTCTAGAAATTTATTAAGATTATCTTGAATTGTATTTTAAACCTTTTCCACTTTAGCTATGTTGTTCGAAGTTTAGGTGTTTGAGCTTCCAGGATCTCCGCAAATTCCGAATTCGAGAGTAAATCTTGAAGCTGATTGTGTGTTATGCAGAATAAATTCTTTAATTTTAGATGGAAAGTTTAAAAAAAGCCTAAGACATCCTTTTGGAATAGGCATGCTGAACCTCTACAAACCTAGTGACAACTCAGCATTCTCTCAAAATCCTTGAAAAACCACATTATTTCAAATTTTCTGAGAGATTTCGGGCATAAATGTCAGACAAAAACGTTGAAGCCCTAGGAATGTTCCAGTACGTATTTCCCAATTTTTACAGTTCCACGACGTGTTTCCCAAAGAAAAAAGAGCACTCCATCACCTCCGGCTTCCTGGATTTTGCGTTTTATCACTTTTGAGCCCATAAAATGTATGTCCAGATGTCCTCTATTACACTCGCTATAACTCCTTGCACCCAGTTTCCCAGGATTCCAGGACTTTGCAGAATTCTCCCAAATCCACAGCTCTTTAACAAGTTTTACGATGGCAACTATAGCCGCTTGCCATGTGGGAAAAACGGCTGTCCGTCCAGACCCAATAGCTGACGTCAGCCGAGGGCGAGCGGGGAAAAAACTCAATTTCTGCCAACTGCAAAGCATCCGTCGCGACTCGCTCAAAAGGTCCGCGATCAAATCTGTCATCATCGCGGGCCGCTTTTGGAAAAACATCGATTGTCACAACATGACAGCCGCTGCAGTTTAAGGGAAATATTAGTTACGAATTCGTGGACCCTGGCGGGCTCGTGGCCGGATTCGGAAGGCCCGCGAGCCGTCCGCGGGCCTTCTCGTCCAAACTCCAAGGTGAAGTGAGGTGGCACGTGCACGAAAGTGCTACCTTGGCACGTGTTAGCTCATTTCTTAGTGGTGCACTCACCTTTACGCCCTATATCCAACGGGACTTATTCGCATCTGAAATTAACAAATTAGCGCGAGCCCGCGCGCCACCCGATGAATGACTGAACAGCGCCGCCGGAGAACGCTCACCCTGAACCCGGATCTTGGCAGCGTAATTCGTTAAGAAGTCCAGGAAGAAATCCCTAATGTCGATAAGCGGATTAGCCGTTAAATTGCTATTGTGAAGGCATTATGGGATTAAGTTATTACCCCATTTTATTAGAGAGATATTCGTGCTAAAAGCTAAGCTAGTAAATGTGTATGTCCTGCGGTTGAACCAAACATGAGTCACTAGCAAACTTAGTGAATCAGAATTTAAGGGCAGCTACGTAAGTAAATGATAGGGAAAAGATGTGCGAATCCAGGAAAATTTCAACATTTTCCCAGGGAAAAAAAAATTTAGGAGTCAAACCCCAGATGCTTAGTGCTGTTGCGATGTCAAGGCGGAAAAATTGGAAATCAAGAGGAAATTCCTGAGGATTTCGCTGATTCAGACTGGATGATCAGGCATCTGTGGTAGGTTCTTAAGGCCCTCACGTGCTGAGTTCACAAAAAATTACAAGATCTTCTCTTCCCACAGTGAAAACCTCTTTACAATCCTCAAATCATGGATCATACCCATAAATTGATGGGTTTCCATAGACTAGCAGAGCTTTCCTGGAAGATGGCTAATAGGAATCCAGAAAGTGCAACAAGCTATGCCGAGACTCTGGAATTTTTTCCGAACTTTCGAGAAAAAACTGGGAAAACCAGGAAAACCAAAAATGAAAGTTACTGCGTGTCTTCTGTTACAACTAGAACATAGGGAAGGAGCTGCGAAGATTTCCAGAGTTCAACTTCCTCCGTTTGTTTCTTCCCAAAGATTTTCTATTTGTATATTTATTCACTTATCCACTTAAAAGCATCCAGGGTGCTCCACTTCAACGAATTTGACATAAAGTCAAGAAAATTCGAGAAAAAACTAGAGCAATTCTCTTGCAAACGAATCCGTAGAACATAATTACCCTTAGATTCGCAGGAAAAGTTCAGGAAGTTGCCGTCACCACTCAAAATTTTTCTTTACATCTTTCAGAAACTTTAAGGCACATAGTAAATCTAAGCATAATCCTGGAATTTAGAAAATTCAGTAGATTCTCCCCCTTCCTTTCTTTACTTCTCTCTCCTTTCCTGCTCTTCTCGCCTCCCTCCCTCCCCCCTCCCCCCCCCACCTCCGAAAAATATTTACACGAACACTAGCGCTTAGCGATTATGCTTCTCGTGACCTGTGTACTCTGGAGTGGCCATACTCCAGAGCGAGTTAACACGAAATGACCTTTGAAGTACACGAGCGAGCAAATAAAATAGGGCAAAATTGAGAATTCTCCGGCGCAAAGAGCAGTTGTCCTATGGAACAATGTAGCACTCAAATTTGGCGAGAATTCTAGCCGATTTCCTGGAAAATCCGAGAACTGCAGTCGGTTTTCCCAGGCAATCGTACAAATTCGGTGAGAAGTGTATTTTAACGATTAGTGGAGGTTTTGCAGGGGAAGAATTGGTGAAAACGCTGGAAATTTTTAGGAAAAGAGGCTGGCAGAAAGAAAAATCCAGGAAATTACCCAAGGAACACACTAGGAGACCGCTTGTGCTGGGGTAAACCTTAACCAGATGGTAAACCCGAGAATAAAATAGAGTTTATGACGAATTGGACAGGGAGAAGTCAAAGACTCCGCCTTATTCCAGGATGCGGACGAGTTTTCCTAATAAAGCAACCTAAATCCTGTAGAAGTCAATTTAAAAGTGGTGGAAAAAGTAAAGAAAATCAAAACGGAAATGGTGGTCCCAACACGAAAAGTGATCACCGCCTGAGTCAGCATATTTGTGTGCGAGTGGTGTGCCATGTGAGGCTTATGTATGTGTGTTCGAGACGGGTGCCACAGGCCACGCCCACCTCTCGCTACCGTATCTTGCGCTGGCTCAAAGGGGAAGGTGTGCAATTAAGAGTTCACGCGTTCGACTATGTGACATTTACGGACACGTGCTATTTTGGCAATTTGTCAGAAGTAGGGGGGAGCAACGAGTGCGAGAAGGTATAAATGCTACTTGAGGCAAGTGCTAATCGCACCATAGGCGCCAGGATTTTTCTCGGAGTTACAGTATGAAATTCTCAAGAACCTGCGAATCTAACGAATTTTCCAGTCTATTTAGTCACTTCCTAAAAGCCACAGCTCTATTTTTGATGGTGTGCTCAACGGGATTCCACAACCATCCATCCATCGATGTGCTTTTTCTAAGCATCCAGAAATTTCTGGAGCTGCTTGCTGCTAATGGAAGGAAACGAGATTCCCCGCAGGAAATCATGTTTTCCTGGAGATGCTGTGGTCGAGGAATTAGCAGAAATTTCCCAGAATCTATTGGCTCACTAATCGGTGGCCATCCATTAGATGTGCGCTTGAGGCATGGGATAATCTTTCTGAACGGTCTTTGATTCAGAACCTGAATGTTTCCCTGGATTTTTTTACAGTGTGGTTTCAGGAATATTCTAGTTTTACCATTTCGGTGAGTGCTCTGGCTCTTTTATATAAGAATTTTGTTTTGAAAATTAATCCACCTATAGAATACTATAAACTACAGGCAACTATATAAACTCTCACTGCATACTATATAAGCTACAACCTATAAGCTGTCCAGTATAAGGAACTATTTCGATGGTCGGTTCAACCGCAGGGTAAAAACTTTCACGCCTTTGACGGCTACAACCACGATCTGCTCAGCAAAAGTTGAACACTTTATGTACTTTCGCGGAAAATGACGAATATCATTAAGCTAGCAAGAATTATTCCCACCCTTAAAGGACTTTCCAGGAAATTCCAGTGCACAGCTAGCAATATTATCGCAGCACCAAAGCCCCCTAGCTCTTAAGAAGTATTAAAGACTCCCCAAGTGCTTGTAGATAAGTTGTTTGATCGGGGAAAGTGGCAATCTCCCACAAAATCCACAAAATCCTGGAGAATTCGCTGAAAAGCTCATGTGTGTCTGGATGAATCGTCAAAGACCCGTTGATAACATGGACCTGAGAAATGCGTGGGTGTGGGTGTCACCCTACTGCTGCTCACCCGGGTGATGGACAACTGATCCTCGGTATGATGGATGTGCAGATGACACAAATAACATCATAAATCGGTTTCCAGGGAAAAGTGCGGAATGACAGCGGGAGGATAGCAGCAGGTGTCACCGACTGGATACACAGATCTTTGAGCTCTTATTTATTTAATGCTTTCATATCTTCTGAGCATTTTTTGCAGTAGTTCTAGTACATAAGCCATAGCATAACCATATCTTCGTCCCCCCCCCCCCTAACTAGTCAATTTATAGGTTTACTGAACCCCCCCCCCCCAGCTAAAATGGATTTCACGTCTCTAGAAGAAAAACTTCACTAAAAAAATATAGCACGCTACAGTAGGTGATGGTCCAAAAAGGCTTTGATTTAGGAAAAACCCAGCTGAAACAAAAAAAAAACTAATCTTTCCAATCTGGAGAGAATATTTGGTCATTGAATCTCTCCAAAAAAATTCTTGACATTTTCTGAGATAGCGAAAGGCTCTTCTAGGACATTTTCTCGAAGTTTTTTGAGATTATGACATTTTCAGGATACAACTCTTAGAAACCCATAGCAACGCTTTTGTTTGGAACAACATTCATTTAGCTTAACCTTATGGATAGCTCTGAAAGAACTCTCAGAAAATGGTAGCCAGAATCCTTATCTAAAGATGAAATGAAGCCGAAAAGAACTTGTTCTTAAACATATCTTATTTTAATTTCTAGGGTCCAGAGGTCTCAGGACACAGTGAGTTTTTCTGATACTCATGGAGAAGTCTATCCATTCTAGACAGAAATTAAGGACGGAAAAACCGAGATTATTCTAAGAATCTTGGATATCTTTGGAATGAAGAAACATAAGGTTTTTCTGCTTGATTCGTTGCATTCACACCATCAATTTCAGTCCAGAGGAAGCCTGGTAAACGTGTAGGAAAAATAGTCGGAATTTCCCCAGGAAATTGAGCGGGAACCATCAAATCGCCCGGGAATTCGCCAGAAATTCTGAAGAAAATCGGTCTAAACAAGGAGTGCTCATCGATTCTGATCGATCGCTGGGTTGGCTTTTTTTGTCTACTTCTGAGACAACAAACTGAATGAAGTCATGTCCGGAAACCCAAGATTCACTGGGGAAATTTCAGGAATTTTCCTAGAAATCGCGTATAGTCAACGGAAAGAAGCTACATGTAACGTCACTAGAGCTTGTCGTAGTTCTTAAAACAGCTTTGCTTGATCATTGATAGCTGTCAGACTGATTAAGAACATCTCTATCGTCAAAAATCCCTAGGTCAACCCAGATTTCCACAGAACTGCGCAAATCCAGAACTATGATGCTATGCAGAGACGTCAGCTGAGATTAAAAGCCGATTTTCTCCGAGATTTATGTCCAGGGGATGATCCAGTAACAGTCCAGAAAGATTACGACTCGACGGGGCTGGGATAATCTTACTGAGAAGTGGGATCTCCACGCCAATACCTACGTTCGGTGCAGGAAAAAGGCAGGGAAAGGTACATGTGTTCGTTCACTGACTTTATAAGGACATAAAATCCACATAAATCCCACAAATGTCCACAGAACTTCAGTCTTCTAGACATATTTTACTCAGTACTTAGTGCTTATGTTATTGTATTGTATTTATTTCATTAGCCATAAATAACGTTACTTCTAGTGAAAATACAGTCGTACGGAGCCAACCGCGTAGAGTTCCATATTTTTTGCCCAATCGCTGACTTGCAGCTAAAGCCACGCTCTCACGGGTTCATGAAAAATTCAAAATTTGTGGCCAGTTCGTGGATTGGGCGCGGCACACGACCGAAAGTGCATGCGTGAATCTCAAGTGCATTTCTTCTGCACGTGTGGACGAGGGCTTTTTCCAGCTTCGAATGAGTAATGAGTTTTATCCAGGAATTGCCGGGGAGCCGTGGTTATCCAGGGAAGGTCCTTCTCATCATTCAATGCAGCACGGACGTAAATATATGGTAAATTGTCACGGTCCTGCAGCGAAGACGTCAGTGAATGGGTAAAAAAAGGAAGCAGGAGCATGGTAAGCTTTCTGGAAAGTTTGTTTTCAAAAATGTTTTACTTACTTATTCACTTATTTATGCATTCGCAGGTGCGCCAAAAATAGCAGAGATCAAAATATGTCAGCTTAACCGAAAAACTTGTACTAATTTCAAATGCAGTAATTGCAAATATAATTTTGAATGTATTTTTGCTTTTTGTGGCGCAGAAATTATACGGGGATCTCCAAATAGCCGTGTGCAAGGGGCAGTACCGCGGCGCGGCGTGGCAGTCGGGTTGGCGGCAGGGGCAGAGAAACCAGAGCCACATGCAGAACACTCTGCGTCCCTGCCCAACAGAGCCGCGCCGCGGCCCCGCCCCTTGCACACTGCCTATTGGATTTCCCTATAATTGTATTTTGAAAAATTCTAGTAAAAATTGAATCCAATCCACGCCCCGGGTGCCGGAACAGCACTCTACTCGACGTGATTCTACCACTTTACCATATTGGACAGGAGCCAAACCTCAGTTTTTGGAATTTTGATCCGCCGAATTTTCGAAAAGTACGTGATTGCGGAAAGTTGACGAAGTCTGGCGTGTTTACGAACTCCGCCCGCCTGTCAGCTGATTTTGTTTACGAGAGAAAACATGTAATCGCGACGTTGTCGCATTCATTTTTCATTGCTGACGAACGTCATGCGGAGAAATTTGACATCGAGATGAAATGTTGGAATTCCTTATCCAGATTGCATGGATAATGCGGAGGATATCCAGGAAATGAAGCGAATTTTAAACAAAAAAAAAACGGGTAATAGGTCGCTTTAGGGGGTTTATAGCTGTCTAAGAGCTGAGTAGTATATAATCGAGCGAATAGATTGGAATTCGAACGAACGGATATTCGAGTAACTCGAATTTCGCGTCGTTCGAATGCTGGTGGTATTCCTAAAGTAGCTGACTATCTGAACATGTGAGTCCTTAAAAAATCCGCAGAATTCGGTTATTTCAATACTACTCGATTATATTTTAATATTAAAATGTCTTTGTTATTTTTACTAACTTTAACATTTATTTATCGAAACCGAACGTGCGAAAAATCTCTGGATCTAAACTGAAAAAAACTGAGAGTAAGTCCATACTAGCCCACAAAAGCAGGTCTTAGAGGCTTACAGGGTATGCCAAGCACAGTATCTGGGAAGAGCAGCGCGGACCAGCTCTGTGATTCGCCGGCTGGACGAGTTGACCAATGATACAGCTCGATCACATGACGCTTTCCGGGAACAACGCTCCACACTACTCGTTTGTGAGAGGACAAAGAGAGCAGAACGGGGGCGTTATTCTCAAAAACCAATGGGTTGTTCGCGTAACTGTACAACAAGGACATTTTAAATAATTATATAGTTTCTATATACCACAAAAAAATCAAAAGGAAGTTCATACTAGCCTAGGAAAACTTTCGCTCAAAGAGCAGAAAAACTTATGATGTGTCCTATCGTCGAAGGATTTCATGAAAAAAACTCTCAGAAAGTCAACCTTCACCAATGTGTCCTATTCCAGAGATCCCAGGCTCTATCCTAAGTATCCTAACGCCAAAACATACCAGCTTATGCACCCTGCACTCATAGGCAGTGCTGTTTTCCCTGATGTTTGCAATTTTGGAAAAAGTATTCCTGGAACTCTCCAAATACTGTTTAAGTTATGAATTTGGCAAGCTGCAAGTTAGAGGGCACTTTGCTCAGAATTCGTGAGTGACATGCTATTTACAGCATGGCGGGCGGGGGCTTCTAGACGACCTTTCATGGTCGAATAATCGTATGAGTTGATCTATGAGTAAAATTAGAATTAGTCGTAGTTGTCCGTAGTACTCATCGATGTTGAGGCAGAATTCCAGGAGCTTTTGAATATTCAAATATTCGAGCTAAAGACCTTGAAGAGCAAGCTATTGAACCGCTTAAAGCGCGAAATACCAGTAATTGTTCGGCAATAAGCAGTAAAAATAGCTACAATGAAAACAAATGTCCAAAATAGGCATTGAGAAACTTGAATAAATGATTTTATTCAGAGAACATGAACCTTTAAGCTGGCATGGTACTGCACCAGCCAATCACGGTCGATCAAGTGCGGGAACGCCCCTTGCTACGATTGGTCAGAAAACGCTTAGGCGAATCAGCCCTTTGATGCATTTATTTGTCTTCTTGTTTATTTATTCATTACTTACTTATTTTTATTCATTACTTTTACTTATTTTTCACCGATATGCATGTCGATTTAGTTATTTATCCCCCTTCTTATCTAATCTGAAAGGATAACATAAACTTTTTTGATCTTATGTTTTTTTCTGACCCAATTATTTCTTATTTTACTTTCTGTGGTTGAAACCAGAGTCCAAGACATGTGATCTTCGACCAATCTCAAAAACTCAACAGCCAATGACGACACAGCCGCAGGACCGTCTCGTGCTGTGATTGGTTAGAAATGTCGCGCCGCCAATTCCATCGAAAATGGGCTTAATTCCAACAAAACATCAACTTTCTGTTTATATTCGCGTGGTGTTCTATTGCGAAACAGAGTTCGCTGGGCGGAGCTACTTTTATGGAAAGAAAATCCATAATTTTCTAATTTATTGTCGACGTAAAACTCAACTGCTGACTGCACAATGAAATATTCATGCACAAATCATTCCTAATGTCAGCAGCGAAAACGACGGAAGTCCAGGAACCCATCAACTTTGAGGAATGAGCTCTAGGACTTCGGCCATTCATCAAAAACCAGCTTAAGAGTATGTAAGTGCGTTCAAAGAAAGTTTACGGATTAGAGAAGGGGATGCTAAGACCCCTATGACTAGAATTCTGGCTACTGGGTGTTTTGTGGATTGGAAAATAGCAAAAAATAGGGTTTTCCGGATGAGAAACTACAACTGGTTAGAATCATAAAGTTCCACAGATTCCATGAAACCCCTCAGAGGACCACATCTTTCGAGACAATTCGTGCCTAAGCGCGATTCTCATGACTTCCACCGTTTTCTTGGATCACCAGAATAGCGCCAGTTTCTGTTTACCATCCAAGAAACGATGATGCAAACCACACTGCCTATAAACACTCAGGCCGTTGTGAATAGAAATGCCAGAAAACGACAGGGGAATGTCCTTTGCAGCCGGCAACCAACTTTTTTCTCACGTCTCTCCTATAAATGGATTATGCTCAGCCAATAGGACCTCTTTAATTGAATTCCTTTTCGAAAGAACAACAAGAAAATTCCCGAAAATTCCTCGTCAACATGGATTACACGGCTTTCGCCACAGAAACAGACGTAAACAATGAAAGTGTGGCGGGCGCAAATCAGTTTATACTCTCGAAAAAAAACATCTCAAATTCAATTTTTTGGATTTTCTTTGGTGTATTTGCGGACTAGTTTCAGCACCTGTCGTACGTTGTAAAGGACATGGGGTTTGTGAAGCTTGAACAGCAGGTAAGAATCCTAAAAACAACCACATAAAGATCCTACTAATGTCACCCAAACACCATAAAAACCTTAAAGGGACTCTGAAAATCATATGAAAAGGTCATCAGCTGCTTAGACAGGTTACCTTTTCTGAGAATGTTCCGGGGATGTGATAAGCTTTCTAAGATTCCGTGGCCAAATATGGTAAAGGATCTCTTTATAGGCCTGTGACACGTAAATTGCAAGGTCTTAATGCCCTTAGATCCACTAATGCGTTTTTTAGCCATGATGGTCAAAATAATTCCAGCAAATTCGGAATTCCTCACGTTTTATGGTCCCAATCGGCGCACCAGCTGCTCAGGAGGGGGGGGGTGTTTCACGGATTTAATGAACGTGGATAAGAAGACTTTGTTTACCTTAGCCCTATAAGCACGACCTTCAGAGTGAAATAGCGCGAAACTCTCAAAAAAATCGAAAAATCCTAACTTTTCTTTGCTCCAATTCAGGCCCTAAGCGCCCACCGACCAGCCAGAGCCATTAAATTGGGTCCTACGAAGAAATAGCCGCCGCGGTGCGCTCATTAGTCGTCCCACGCGGATGCCAAGCGGCCGCTTAAAAGTATTCAAGCGACTTGTTTGGTGTTCTGATCCTTGGCCGAATGATTGCCGGACAGCGGCGACAACTAAAGCCTTTCAGACTAAAAGGAGGAACTAGGCGGCGTCCGGAAAACTCGTACACCTGGAAAACACATACGCGTCCTTTAGGCTTAGGAGTTGACGCAGAGAGGCTGCGTGCGACGAAAATGACGCTGCCACGATCGATCGCTGATCCGTAAAAAGCGTTTTCAATCAGGCGAACGCTCAAAAGTCAAGGAATACGCTTGCGAGTCGGTCCGTATATTGCTCGGAATACGGCCGTCCGACAGCGCCTTATTAGCCGACCACATTTAGTCGTTAGTGTGCTCATTGGAGCATACCAACAGCTCAGATGCTAACAACTTGAAGCTGCCTAGCCTTAATGGGGTGCGGGGATATTCAGGAGCAGCTGGTGTTCGATTACAGGACTACACGCGATCTTGGACACTGCTGTCTGGTAATGGTGACGAAAACAATCGGCGGAAATGCTCTGGACAATGGAAATCCAGAACATGCGTTTGGGAAAAAGGTCGTGGGTGTGAATATCCACGAGAAATTCTGAAAATTCATGAAAAATATAAGGGAGGCACGGATCTGATGAACCTGGCCACATGCCTACTTCTGGCTTCTATGCCCTGTAATATGGTATTTATGTGAGGATTTATTTGTAATGATTGATGCATTATTTTTATGTTTCCTTTTTTGCGTGGTGATCAGCATTTACGTGAAGAATTCGAAGCTTCGAGGAAAGTACGGTAGCTAGCGAAAAATCGTGCGATTACGTACACGGAGAATGTCAAGCCGCTATGACGTTAAACCATTACAATTGCGACTTTTGCAATAGAATTTCAAGGTAAAATCGACGTCATCCCCAATTTCAGGTGTTTTGGCGTTTAGTGCATTTGCAGAATCTGTAGGCTCAGCTTGGAATTATAACTACAGTCGTATGTTCCTATTCCTACAGTAACCCAGGCAAAAAAGGCTAGAACTTCTATAATTCTCACGTCATTAAATGGGAGATCATGATGAGATATTTATATATATATATATATTTATTTGTTTACCTGTTTATTCATTCATTTTCAGTTTTATTTACACCACCCAACCGTTCTACACCAATTCAGAAGAGAAAACTAGTAGAAAATAAAAGAAAAAGAATGAGGAACCATCCTTACAGAAGCACGTGATCGAAAATTGAAATTTGTGCGATTGCAGAATAGCCGTCAAATTCACGGCAAACCTCGAATTTCCCACCAAAATTCTGTTTTCACAACGAAATATTAGTACATAGAGCAAAAATCGAACACTTATCTGCACACCCAAGGGACTACAGTAACCACTACTTATTAATAGACCTTTAAGATCATTCCACGAGCAAAGACCGCAAAATTCTAAAGCGAGGTATGCGCCTACTGACGTCTGCTTCATTACCTTATTAGGTGCTTGGTTGGTCGTGAGAGCATAGAGCAGAGATGATGGCGGCTGATCACAAGATCATGGATAATCACGGGTATTCGAGACGGAATCAAGCACTATTCATAGCGCTGAGGACATTTCTCTGGTGGAGAAAAATTCTGGGAAGTTTAGCGTCAACAGCTGATTGCACGGGGAGAGTTTTGCCAAAATAATCGACCAAAAAAATCCCAATTTTTCTCATTTATTCATAAAAATTAGTTGAAAATGGCTCAAACTAAGGATTTCCAGAAGATTCTAGGGATCCCCTGGTCCTGACATCCTAACAATGATATTCTAATATGGCAGCAGGAGTAATTTTCCAATTTCCTCCCCATTTTTGTGCAGAATCACCGTTTTCAGGAGCATTTGCAATTTCTCTACAGTTAAGTTTTGAACTCCTCTACAAGTAAGTAATTATTATTGTACCGTCCCCTTCATTTTCAGAACTCCTTCGCATTTTCTAAATAAAATTTATCTGAAACTAAAACGCATTGAGCGTTGTACCTAGAAGGAAGGGTAAGGTAAGGCTGAGCTCTGTGACTGGCTAATCCGTCTAACTGACCAATAGCAGGGCTCGGCCACCCCGTGATTTCCAGGTACAATATTTCACGCCTAAAACTTCCCTCTGAAAATATACTAATCTGCAAAGTAATAACCAGTTGTCGTTGTGCCGTATATTTGATGGGTAAAAGGATAAAAGAGGACAGGTGAGTTTCAAGGAGATTTTCCTCGGGCATTTTCCCGAGTGATCTACTTAAGTATGCTCAGAGTTCCAAAAACTTGCAAAATATGTAGAAAAAACGTGTGTATGCTGTTATTGTGTTTCAGATGTAAAATAAAAATATGTATCTATTACGGCACGATTTTATTTCCAGCTACTAAGCTAAACCTACCCAAAATCTCTCCATTTAGCACCAATAACAAATGTAGAACCTGGACTGGTGCCTAACATGCTCCAATGAGAATTCGGTGAACGGATAAATTTCTGAGCTCCCATCCAATCTCGTCACTCCTATTTTTACCCGAAACCAGCAAGTAAGCCGATATCGCTACGTCAAAATCCCTTTAATCTGCTCAAGGATTTCCTGCAAATCCTCCTAGCGTCTAACTCATACTCTTTTAATACCTCAGATCAGACCACATGTGGTGAATATTATGTCCGCATAAGGGCTCAGGTGCCCTGGAAATTGAGCCATTTGCAGCGCTGATAATGTTAATAATTACCGAGTAAAGCCGGCTATTTTTAGCTGCCGTATCAGCCACTTCCGCTGGTTTTCGACGGCCAAATATCGGCTCTAAGCAAACGTCGTACAGAGGGTTGGAGTGTGTCCAGGACACGGATCAGAGATCACTGATCAGCATTCCTTTGTGCGAAGAATTTCAATAGGAAATTTCCGATCCAAAAGGAAAACGATTTCTCTGCTTTTCCTGGAAGAATTCCATTAAGGTCTGAGGTCTTAAAAAATAACCGCTCCATTTTTTTGCATTCTATGTTTACTTAACTACCGGAGCTGTGGCTCTGGAAGTTAAAGAAATATTTTCATTTTAAAGGAGTGAAATTGTAGTTCCAATTTAATTCACGTATTTTTCAAATGTATTTCTTTTTCCTTAATCAAATATGTGTATTTAGTCCTTGACACTGTTAATTATGTTATAACGAAAAAGAGAGATTTTTTCTAAGATTTAATATTAGTAGCTTTCAATGATGCTATATCGTATATCAAATCCAGGGAACTCAGAGTAACGAAGCTCCTGTGGCAGAAAAAAAATTCCATTTTTACTTTACAATCGCCACTCATTAATTTAAAAATGTTGCAAAAAGAGCTATTAAATGAAAAGTTCTCAAAAAAGGTGACTTTTTTCTAGCAAAAGCATTAATGGTAGCACCACCGGGAAGTAGCCAATATTACCCGGTAGGCTCGGCTATCTTGTAAGGCATTCGTGATACTCCTTTCTGGTATCCGATAGCATTATAAAAGGATTACTTTTTCTTCGTCCAATCAGTCAAAAAAACCCCAAAATCAGCATTTCCATTCAAAGCTTTTACCCTGAATTAAAGAAGAAGCGGACTTTTTCTATCGATCCTGGAATTGAAAATATCGCGGGACTTGCCCCGATAAAAAACTAATGGAATGGCGAAATTCCCTGGAGAAGTCATAGGGAAGCTCGTTCCAGGAAGTACTGACTTTTGCTAATATGGCTAATGGAAACTGAGGTGGAGGCTTCATGTACATACATATAAGTAGTACATAATTTATGTTCTGGTCTATACATCCTGGAATAAAGAGAGTAAAAGTCATCTCAAGATGAATTCCCAGGGAGAGAGGGAACATTTTTGAAGGGGAAATCCTTTCTGCCAAACTATGTTGGTTGGTATTAGACTTCCTTAAGAGATCGTCTGCCTCATAATAAGTTAGAAACTACTGTGGAATTCCTGGATTGGAGAGCTTCCAATGGCCCTAAAACCACTGAGTAACTTGTCCAACGTCAATTCAAGGACTTCAACAAGTTCTCCAGAAAAAAACCGCAAAAACATTCCCATGGCAGCGAGGCAAGCTCCGTCATCCAGTTAATCAGCTGTTGATCCTACATCTACATGGTTTTTGTATATGTCTAGAATCCCAGGGCCAGACAGGGATCCAGAAGGAAAACAAGGCGCCAGGAAATCCACACGGGCATGTACTCCACAACAGATGCATTACCATCAAGGAAACAAGAGCCATGCGTGGGCTGGGCAAGATGCTGAACAAACAAGAGATCCGGTTCAAACACCACAAAGAGCGCCATAATGGCACAAAAATCATCAAGAATCCACAAAACCATGGTGGGGAAATCCTTAAAAATACTCGCGGGAAAACACGTGATCCCGCGGTGAAGAACGTCTCGCGACATGGATAGCTGTACGGCTTTGTTTGCTCATCGGGGGACTCATCCACAGTCAAGTGGTGGTGTCGTATACACACCACACACATTGCATACTGTAGTCGAGTGTGTCTCGGCACGAAAAACGCCAGAAAACACCGACAAATTCACGTCATTTCAAATAGAGACGGACGCAGCGCCACATTGTTCGGTGTTATTTTAGCACTGGAGTGGTGATGATGTCAGAACTATACGGGCTGGAATGCGGGCTGAAGCTGTACTATCATGGGTAGAGAAGACCAGGGGGGGGGGGGGTGATGTGGAGGTATAGTAGCGATGAAACCGCTTGAAAATGGTTTTCCCTCCAGATATTGGTTAATTCCGCTGTGGTAATTAATTTCCAGGTTGAGCTTCTAGGACTGCTGCCAAGATGTTCATGGTTTAAGGGGATTTCCTGAAAAAAAATTCCCAGAAAAATGGTGAATTTCAGTCATTTTCCATAACACATGGGTGAATAACTATTTTTGTGGGTCTATACTTTTGCCCAGAGTAACTTTTTACCTAATTTCACCTATCTTCTATTTGTAGTTCTTAATAAGTATCTTATGCATATTCAATATCAGTACAACCCAGAAACCCCAGATTGTCGGCCCAGCATTGCCCCAAAAACAACTTCCAAAGAAGTTTTTAACTAGCAAATCGTTGTCGACAAGTTTGACGTCATCATGCCACCCAAAACCAAGTTGTCGACAAGTTTTTCTCCGGACAACTTGTCGGCGAGGAAGTGTGAAAACAAGTTCTGGACAAGTAGTTTTTGAGGCTTTGAGAAGTCTCGTAGAAATTTGAAATTCCTGTCTTACAGGACGTGCAATTGTCCTCATTCATTTGTTTACCTATTTGTTTATTTAGTGATTTGTTTATCTACATGCTTATTGATCAATTATTTATTTGTACTCATAGGTGTAGCAATAAAAGGAAACCTAACATAAAAGTACGGAATTTTTGGAAATCCATAGGAATTAAGCCAACTTCTTTCGAGAAACCAGTCTTTTGCTAATATTTATGGGTGGGAAACTGGAAATTGCAACATTTTTGCTTGTTACCGAACTTGGAATGCCGCACTTTTGAGTGGAGATGTGCCAGGATCAAGAGGAAAGGCCTTCGGCGGCAAAACATCTACAAGTGTAGATTACTCAGCCTCGAATGAACCCTTTGAAAATGTCCAGAAATCCTGGAAGAAAGCCCGAAGAAGGTAAATCACGGGATGACTTCCGCTACGATGAGAAAACTATCCCCGTGATAGGGCTAGAATTGTCGAATGGCGTGATATTTTCGTGTCGAAACGCTCAGAAAATCGCCTATTTCCTATTTCCAACCGAATTTCTGCAAAATTTGAATTCGTACAACCAGAATGATGAGGGCTCTTCTCACTTCCAACCTACATACTCATAAGAATTCAAACATCTCTGATTACTAGATCTCGCATGCCCGTCAGAGTACAGTTTCTTCAATCAGCACCGATTTTTTAGCAGAAGAATCTCATGAATTTTTAGATTATTTTTAGATTTTTAGATTTTTAGATTTTTAGAAAGCGGTGAAGCACTATATGTACATTAGGCTGTAAAAGTAAAAATTCTCTGAATTCTAGACATATCAGGGAATGAGTTATGCCTATTTGGAAGCGCATACGACTTGAAGGACTTGAAGGAAAATGCCTGAGAAACCTGTGGGAAATTTTACCAAAACCTGGCAACTGCAGGCCTTTTATACACAGTTCCACCTGGAGTTCTAAGATTAAACACCACAGATTACTGTTTTAGCGGGGACTTTTGTGCTCAGCGGGGTTTCTTCTAAGAATTTGCATAACTCCATATAAGGACATCTCATTAGAGACTGCTTTATTCGTTTTTCATATCGTAGTAAAAAGTGAGCGAAGAGAAATGTCTTTGCTGCATCTGCATTTTATAACTTTAAGCACGAAAGGGGACAGTTTGTAACCAAATTTTCCTTGGAAATTTCTGTAGATTGTAGCTTGGAGCAGCATATGACGGGGAGAGGAAATCTACGGGGTTAGCAGGGATTACATAGGTAAGAAAATGAGGGGACGGTGTTGGTACATTTTTCCAGAAAAGGTAGAGGGCTTAGTCGTCCTAGCTGAGCCGACTTTGATCTAGTTTTACTACATTTCAACCACTAAATTCGTCACATACCTCCTAGTAAGTCATGCATACAAGTACGCAAATAAGTAAGCAAGTGAAGCGTATAGCAAAATAACAAATCAAAGCATGAATTTTTTGAAAGGTGAGAATCGATGACCCTTTGAGTTTTGCTTAGTATTATATTAGATTTCTTTCAGCGAATACTCTCCATTTACCAACCTTGGTAAAAGTTTAATTTGGTGCTGTAAGATTTCTATAACTTCGGAGATGATATCCTGGAAAAAGTTAGTCCTGTAAAAAGTTAGTCCTCCTGGAAGAAGTGAGTTTCTATCCTTATCACGAAGTAAATAAGGAATAGCACTGGTGTGGGAAATAGCCTTGAACTAGCCAATTTCTTATCCGTTTGTTGAGAAAAAAGTCCAGAGATTAGTAGGTTCCCCGTTACGGAAAAGTACATAAAAATAATAAAAATATCTTCGAAAAAGGTAGTCACCAAGCATTCTTAGCTCTTGGACGGATTGGTAAATAATCACAACGATATTTCTATTCTGTTACTTCTATTAATTCTATTACTAGAACTGAAGTACAACCAATCAGGAAGCCAGGAAATTATCGTTAGCGAGAAATGTACTTAGAGTTTCGAATTTATTTCATTCAAGTTTAATTTTCAATGGACAATTTTATTGGATTGGGAAAGGGAAGCTTGCTTTCTCGCTAGAATAGTTGAGAAGGCAGGAAACTCTATTACATTATTCCAAGAAAATGGTATTGTTGAGGTAAAGGGGAAAGAATTTTTTAGTTTTCGTGGAGAAAATGGAAGTCCAATGGCTTTCTAGCACAACTTCTAGGAAAAACTGGGATAAAATTGGATTTTCCGTGGGGTTTTGCTTGAAATGAGCAACTACTGCATAGCTGGAAATAGAACTACCCTCGCAGCTAACTAATTCGCTCCAGGAAAAGAAAGACTGAAGCAATGAGGAGGGTCCAGAGGTCCTGTGAAAACTTCGAAGTAAAACCTTCCACGATACGGTGCACTCCTTTGGAATTCACAGCACCCAACGATTAATTACTTTGAAAGCGAAAAGTGCCTCCATTTCGAAATTTTTTCTGATTATTGCCAGCCGCCCGCGGATAATGGCTGTTGGTTGGTGCAGCCCGCCGCGGGCCTTGTTTATGGGCGTAATTTGATGGCGGTCTAATGGAAATGCCTTCATTAAAACCAGCTAGCTTTTGATAATCGGAAACGGCGGCAATTTTCTTGGATGCGGGCTGCCAATCAGCAGAAAGCCGCAGCGTTTGCATCGCAAACAAAACAAAACTGCGATGAATAGTGCCGCGGGGAAAATCCTTGTGGTCCTTCAGGAAAAAAAAAGTTCGTTGATCAGCCAAGGGCAGCTTATTTTGCGGAAGTATATGGGTAGGATTCAATTACAAGTATATAGAAACTCACACAGTTCGAAGATCTCACTCACTGTGAAAAGTGATCCGCGGAAGTCACACAAACTTACACAACATATCGGATTTCACGGGATCACTTACCAAAATGGGACAGCTTTAATGGACGGACTATTTCTAAAACTAAAAGGCCGAAAACAGGGACCGTGAATAGGGAGTACGCAAACCCTTCTTCGCAGATCTTACCCAAGCGCCAAAACTTCTGCAATAAGATCTAAAATAGCTCTGTTCAAATATTCAAAAATCGCACTTAGGCAGCCTCTACCCTATTTTTTCCAAGCCCAGGGACCAGTTCTCGCAAGGGGACCACCAAACAATGCAGAAGGGATGTGTATGTGTGAAACATGACCATCACCTCATTAGTGTTGAAAGTCGTGGAAATACGAAGTCTAAAAGGCTGGACTCAAGCAACGGGGACCAGTTCTCGCTCAATAAGAATCAAAGAATCGGTTACTAATGTATCCTTACTGCTTTTGAAGATTTTCGCAAGGAGAACAACTTCTCAAACTTAGGAACTTCTCACTGCTCTTGGGTTTTTGAGAAAATTGAAGCCACATATTCTCTTTGACAACTGAAAAACCAAAATAGGTGACCATGAAGTCTGAGGGATATCTTGATGAAGATGGGCTAGATTATGCAGCATTTCCTGCTGTTTCTATTGATATTCAGGGAAATTAGATAAATAAACCAGTTCCCACCATCGGGGAACAGTTTTCCTCTTATAGGAATTGAGTTTTTTTAAATAAATTCCTCTCCACAGAGAAATTGCAAATGCCAATTTTAGCAAACGGAAACAAGCTAAAGTGAATGGTCCCAAAGAGCTGAGGAGTATCCTGAAAAATGCGCTGACCTATCCATGTCAGATGTTCTCTGCTGTTCCTCCTCCTCTCTTCTTTGGGGGGGGGGGGAACGGTTGAGTATTAGCCATTCTAACAGTGGTCATCTTTAGGATTAGGAAAAGAAAAAAAACTGGGATAGAACGATTCAGTCGCTTTTAAGTCCTTTAAATGGTTGAGGTAACCATTTTCAAGCCCTGAAAATGGTTGAACTTATAGCGAAAAATAATTCAGGATTTTCTGGAAGCCCTTCCCCAATATTTATTTCATTCACTCAAACACATAGGATGAGTGTTGCGCCAAACCCCGCAACTCACGTCCAACATCGGTGATTTTCATCTCTCAGCCCCTGCAAAAAAAATCGCTGAAGCGACGCACCACCTGATATTCACACACTGAAAACACTGGCTGAGTATAGCCGGAAGTGGGGTAGTGATTTTAATGAAAGGCTAATTTTAGCCACCAGAGACGCTCGCTGAGCTGTGATTGAATGACTATGGCTGGAGCTAAACAATAATGCATTATTAATTTCAAATAACGATGTCTGGAATGTGATCAGCTTCCGCAACCAGAAAAAACAGACAAATAGCAGCTCAACGAGGGAGGAATATGGGGGAGCACATGTGGTTTTTCCGGGTGTGCAGGATATCTGGAGAAAAAACTTCTCTTTGTGCAGCTGCAGGCGGTACTATAATATTTCACTCGGAGGACTATTTCCATGGTTTCTAGATTGTAAATTCAACGAAATTTGCCAAATCATTCACTTCTGCTAACGCTCTAGAGTATCCGAAGAAGAACTGGATCAAAGCCTCAACCCATGATGCCTTAACGGCTTTTTTAAATATATTGTTTTTTTTCATCCCAACTTTGTCACTGATTATTCTCGCATTCCTGTTCGTTGATTTTTCCATTCAAATATGTAAGTTTTAAGTTACATAATAAAGACAAATTTTTCGGTTCGAAAGCCTCAACCTGGAAACGCAGCAGATAAACTGAGAGGAAAATTACTTACTCAGACATGATAAATTGAAAGGATTGTCATTCCGGCTTAAACTGTTTCTAAGAGAAGAACGCGAAAATTCTTAATGAAATTATTTGTGGTTTCTATATTCTGTAGCCAGTTTTCTATTCATGCACTACTCCGAGTATTAAAGTAAATAAATATCTTGAAAATTAATAAAAAAAAAGAATCTCCCCCTGATTGTAATTCTTCAAAATTGAACGACCCAAACTGTGTTACTTACATGTTTTAGGCGAATATTGACCGCTTTCCGATTGAATCTCGTCTACAGAATTGGTTATGGGCATAAAATGACAACATTCCAACTGAATTATCCCCCTTATCCACCTACTACCAATCCCTCGTTTACCACCTCTTAAGTGAAAAATACACAGAAAACCCCAGTGAAATTCCCATATCACGTTCCGAAAAAAAGCAGTGTTGTTCAACGAAATTCCCTACCCTGTTCCTGGCAAGTACTATTATGTAGAATAACATCTAGTCCACCTCAATAACAAGAAATTACGTTGCAGTAGTTCATATCTTCATGAGTTTTCATAGAAATGGAATCAAGAGCCCTTTGGAGCGCTTCTAAAACCTACATATAGCCAATGGAGAGATCCTGGATTCAGGAGAAGCTAACGACTATACCATGGACCGGATGAAAATCGAAAAATTTTATTATTTCAATTAACAATTGAGGAAGCAATTTAAATGTCCAGGCATCCGAAAATAAGGAAGCTCTAATACTCTTCCCCTCCCTCATAGAGCGCTGAATTGGTCTCTAATGGTGCAATATTCGAATTTCGCACTTATTCAAAATGGAGTATTTTTTTTTCGAATGTCGAATAAACCAAAAATTCGAATACTTCAGCATTGGAGGCCAATGTAGTAGTGTACGGAGAAAAGTAGGGCTTCAGAGTTTTCTCAATCTCGAACACCTGGATGTTTAAACTGTTTACTGAATTGGTAATCGAGGTGACAAAATTATTCGATCTTTATTCGCTCCAATGTATACTAACAAGTATAGCATGGGAAAGTCGCAAAATCGGGAATTTCTGCGGTGCTACATCGTGTTACTGCTCTGTTTCACGGTTTGGCCTCGAAAGGAAAATTGGCGAGGTTACTGCAAGGCTCTCTGATCCGATGCAGGCGTGTGCGTATACCCAGCAACTAGAGCGAATTCCATGGCCACTGGGAATGCATAATTTTAATTTATTTCATTGTACTTTGTTTTATAATCCTACAACTGTCAGGAATCACATACCCATTTACCACTTTCTTCTCGTTGAAACCAACAAAATTTCGCCTCATAATCAGCTTCCTTACTTTTCGCGAAGAAATGCAGGGCTATCTTATGTCGTCGTTCTACAGTACTCCAGCTAGTGAGACCGGTATAACATGTACGTACTTTCGTGAAATTGTAAGACCAATATTGATATAACAGAAATTTATGTAGGAATAGGACATTCCGGAGAACTTCTTGAATTTCTGTGGTATCTGGCGAAAAACCATCCCGAAATTGGACACACCCTTAGCAATTGGTCAGGTTTTGTAAATAGACCTTTTTATCTACCACATTTTCAGGCCCCCACCAAACAACTTATGCTAAGAACCTTGAGAACCATCGATTCCTCCATTTCCAGCTCATAACAAAGAAAAAAACAAAATTGTAGCCGAGCCAATCACAGCTCATGAGAAATACCGTAGTAGAAGTTCACTTCTACAGTAATCTACGCGCCTTAATTTATCCTAGAGGAAACGTCTCGACCTTGTGGAATTCGTGAAGGAATTTCTGATGAACGCGCTCGAAGTGCAATTGCGTCCCGTACGAAGCTCTTTTTGCTTCGCTTCAGAATTAGCAATTTCGTGGAAATGCTGACCACCCAGGATGTACGTGGCTGGTGTGCATTGGGGTGGAATTGAATGACGTTTGAAAATAGGAAAACAGATCCCCACAAGAAATGTCAAAACAGAGATTTTTTCTTGGAAATTGCTCTCGAATCAGGCAAAACAGCAGTATGTAATGTCGACAAAAACGCGGGAAACTCAGAAAATAAGCAAAAAACGTATTGATTTTGCAGTTTTTCGCCCTTGTACTTCTTGGGTCTTCCAATTTCCTCAAAAGTTCCCGCATCACCTAATTCCAAGTGATGAAGGCCATTCTGAAGCTTTCATTCCCATCATAGCAGCTAATTTCTTCTTTTCTCCACCCTCTTCACGTGTCTCCACTCCCGTCTTTTTTTTTTTGAAGGCGACAATGATCGAGTAAAGAGCGACACGCAAAAAAAAATCGGAACAAATTTTGTACAATTTCATTCCCTCCTCTTTTCCTGAAACCTGTAATCAGTTCGCTCACGTTAAATTCTGGGATAGTAGTAATAATCCTATTCTCCAAAGAATTTAGCACATATCTTTCTAGGATCCAATAGTCGAGTCTAATTTTGGACATTCCCCACTTTGCACTTACCTATCTCCACAAAATTTAAGCTCTATTTTATAATTTCGCAGATTATTTTATCTTGCATTTTCATAGAAAATGGATCGCTGAATTGAGACCATCAGCTGACATAGTTGGTTACAAAACTATGCTTAGTACAAGCGCAAACTGTATAATACCGTAATATGCCATATTTTTTTAACTACAACCTATTTTGACATTTAGTTTTTATATAGAGACCCGTCTTCATTCTTTTTCATTGAAAATCTATTAATTCTATTACATTAACTCCCACGCGCATCCTGTAGGCAAATTTTTGGGATGTTCAGCTTTCAACCAGCAATTTTTCTGGATCAGCCACCTCGGCAACCATTGAACAATCCTTTCCCAATATTTATTTTTCAACAATATTTTTTCGGTTTCCCATCCACTATGAATGACTGTCTAGGACATTCACTACGCTCGAATCTGCTTGTCATTACATTTGAATGCGATGCTCCCTAGCAGGAGTAGGCTGCAGTTTTTTTAAACTATATTTTTTTTAAATATTGGGTCTGGATAGTGCAAATATCTGGATTCCTACAAAATATGCTGTGGTGTCTTGAGGAACCCACTTAAGCTTCGGCACGAATTCTTTACCTGAGAAAGCTACTGAAAATTCAAATTCTAAATTTTTTTGCTACACATAGATATTTTTGTAATCTATATATATTTACATTTACCAGCTAACTCTATATTATAGCATTATTTAATTTTATGGCAGGGTTTTTCTTCCTGAAATTCTCCAGCAACCTCCAAGAAGCCTTTGCTCCCAATTTTTTTTACCTCCCCGAAACTCCCAAAAAACCAACCGAATCGCTTCTTCCTCGCTGTCTCGCCCTTCCACAGTACGACGGGCCGCGATTTTCCGTTGATTCCTCGGTTCAACTCGCGGTAGAAGTGTGAGTGATGATGGTGCAGACCGTTGCCCATGCCCATGTTGAAGCCGCCGAGCAGCAACGGATCGGCCTTCTCCTTGTCGCCCCACATCTAGAACGCACACGCGAATGGTAGCTGTGCGACGCGGACTCGGTAGCGGCACCGTTGGCAATCACAGAAGCGAAATAGTGCGAAGGAGGAGGAGAGTGCAGAGAAGCAGGAAGGCGGATGAGTTTGAGAAAATTCGGTGGAAATCTGTGAATGGGAACAGAGCCCTGAGGAAGAGGCAGTTTCAGGATCAGCTGAGCTGGATATATTAGAGCATGAGGTGCGCCATGGCCACTCTTCTAGGAAATTTCCAGGATGGAAATGCTAGTCATTCCACAAAAAAAGTCCAAAGCTAAAGGTCGAAGGATCAAATGCCTCATTTTGATTCCTATGGTGTTAACTAGAGCACTAAAATAGAATTTAGAGAGACTTGTTAGGATACTAGCTCAGATATCGTAATAAAAAAAGCCGGGCGAGATCCATGACTATTTCTGGACAGGCTGTAACTTTCCTGTCTTATTTGGACAAATTTTTCCGGCAAAGCTAGTATTCTAGTAGTAGTATTCCCTTCTATTCCCTTCTACTCTAGTATTCCCTTTAGAACTTGGCAGCTTTAAAAAGTTTTGGACAGAGTTTTCTGGATAAACTCGTCCATTCTAGTCGATCTGGAGGTCTTTGAACTTGTCCAAGAATGCTCACGACACTTAGAAGATTTTTGCTTGTCCTAGGTGGACGAGTTTTCCACGCATGCACGGCTGATCTTGCTCTGAGCTATTCCATTCAGTTAAGTTCAGGTGATTTTAGGTACTTTCACCAGAAAAACTCGTCCATGAGCGCGGAAATCAGAACCACTGCGGAACCATTCATGATCTCCTCAAATGTGCTCTACAGAGCTACTGGAAAAACTTTCCCAGATGGATGATCTTACCCTGATTTTGAGGGGTGATTCCTTTACATTCAGTTCTCAGTATGAAATCAGAAAAAAAAATCGCAAATTCTCCTAGTAAGCAGGTTCCTAATTTATCCAGAACCAGGCTTCTGAGCTCCTTACCATCATAGAGGAAAACCAGAATTGCCCGAACTCGGCTAAATCGCTTAGCGAACGGCATTAGTCGGGTGGTGGAAGAAATATTACACTAACAGGACAACACTTGCACTCATTATATAATAAATTCTAGTAATCAAATAGCCGAATAGGCGGTTCTTCTGCACTTTCATGTTTTTCGTAGTGGCAATTAGGAACAATTAGGAGCCTTAATCGAAAAGAATGCTAATGTTACAAAATTAAATGCAAGTCCTTGAAATCCATCCGAGCCTAGTAAAGTGAGAAAACTCTATGAAAAACATGATTTCAGAGGGGAGCAGTTATCACTCCATTTATTTCGTACTTAATGACTCACTTGTTTTCTGGAAATTCCTTAAAAGTAGGGAGAAAAGTACAATTTTATTGAACATCCTCATTTAATTTTCAATTTTCTAAATCTATTCCACTTTACGTCCCTGTTCATTTTTGCTGTGACGCTTTTTTGCGTGATGAGTGTTAAATATCCGAGAAAAAAGGGAACTTATGGACATAGAAAACTGGAAAAAGGAATATAGGGGAACTGCCACCCCCATTTTCCTTTTCTCAGTAGCTCCCTGGGAAAAGATGGAAATTTTTCGCGAGATCATCGGCTTTTTGGGAGAAGTAGCACCAGTATCCCAAAAAGGCTCTGGTTTTTCTAACAGCTTTCAGCTTACTACGATTTACGGTTCTATTACGACGGCCCGAAAGTCTGGCATCGAAACTTATTTTTAAATCCAGAATTTTTTAGCCTTGAAATGAAATTTTTTTGGAAATAGATTATGGTAAAATATTCTACTACTTCGCGACTACATACAAGAATTAGCAGGCCAGGATCTATCCAAGAATAATAATGTAGTGATTGTTTGGAAAAAAAATGTAAAAGTTGGTGGAAGAACTTCAGACCAACATTATTTATTTATTTATTTATTTATTGATTTATTTATTTATTTATTTATTAAATGCACTCTAGGTGCTCATATGTTGGGACAACTAAAAAAAAAATTGGAAGCTGAACAGTTGCAGAATTATCTAAACCAACCACAAAGCAGATTGTCAAGACCAATTAGAAGCTTATACATTAAAAAAAAACAAAAAAATCTATAATTGTACTTATATTACTTACATAATTATACTTATAATGCTTATAATCTTGTAAGATATTCTTTCATTACGCAAAAAGAGAAAAGTCAAAAAATGCGGAAATTCAGAAATGCTGATAGATATGTACAGAAATGGATAGTTCTTTCTCTAGTGTTTGTATCCGAATTCCAAATAAAACAGGCACTAGGAAATTTCACTGCAATTTCCCTAGCGAACGTTTTTTCCTGAAATTTCTCATAGTTTTCTAGAATAGTAATAGCTTGCACAAAGATAAATATGCGGAATGAAATCGTTATGTGTGTGGGATTTCTGAGGGAAAATTCTCGGGGTTTCTAACCTAGGAGTGTTCCTTTTGCTCCCTAGAAAGGAATCCATATTTTGTACGGTAAGTCTAAGGAGAAGTAAAAGAAAAAGACTATAGAATCCTGGACATCCGCATGGATCCGTGAGAAAAGGCGTGAAATGAGAATTTCATGAATTTTCGTCGGAGTTGCCCTGCCATTCACGCCCGCCCGTCTCCTTTCAACTGTGAATTGTCAGTCATTCGTCAAGTGAAGTCATCTGACATTAATCTGCTGTAAGGATCTGAGATGAGGTTTCAATGTGAGTTTAGATGAAGAGAACTCAGTGAGGGGCGTAAGGCGTGAAATCACTGCCCGAGTCAAAAAAGCAAATTTTTCCGAAAAAAAATCGAGCAAAGACTGTAGCAGAACGCCCCCTGCCAGAAATTTCAGGATCTTTGGGTGAAAGACCTTCAAAACTTGGTTCTTATCCTTATAAGGAGAAAAAAGTAACTAGTTGGCCGTAAGGAATGGAAATCAGCCAATGAATCTGGAGAAATTCGATTAGCAGCCACACTTTACACACGCAATAACCACTCCCAGACGCAAATAATTCCCATAGGTCGTTAAGAACAATGCAATAAATTCATTCTGGATAATAAGGTGGACGAACGCCGGAATGCATACCTAAGAATCGAATTCGCTTTCCGGACATGTTTTCCCGTTCCTGAAGCGGTTACGAATAAGAAGCGAAGGGCCACCGTTCACCTCCTTCACCTTTAAGACGCCGATGATCAACTAGTACGCCGGAAATTCGGAACAACTCCATTGAGTGGGCGTGTTTTCGACGATGTACGGGCTGATTTGATGAAACTGGCCGGAATACTTGAGAAGCTTTCGGTGCTTTTAGTCTTCCTGGAGCTTATGGACTCTTGAGAATAGAGCCTGGGATCCTTTTGAACTCGCACAACCTCGCTGTTCAGTAGAATTTAGGAAATAAAGAAGACAATAGCCCTTTGAGGTAAACAAGACCCGGAAAGAATTCTGGAAAAGTCCAAGAAGTAAACCTTGGATCCAATAGACTCTCGAAATCCGGAACTTCTTGCTTGTCGGAATACTAGAGGCTGTCACCGTGAATGCATGAATGAATGAATGAATGAATGAATGAATGAATGAATGAATGAATGAATGAATGAATGAATGCTATGAATGCTATGAATGAATGAATGAATGAATGAATGAATGAATGAATGAATGAATAAATAAATGAATGAATGAATGAATGAATGAATGAATGAATGAATGAATGAATGAATGAATGAATGAATGAATGAATGCTATGAATGAATGAATGAATGAATGAATGAATGAATGAATGAATGAATGAATGAATGAGTGCTATGAATGAATGAATGAATGAATGAATGAATGAATGAATGAATGAATGAATGAGTGCTATGAATGAATGAATGAATGAATGAATGAATGAATGAATGAATGAATGAATGAATGAATGAATGAATGAATGAATGAATGAATGAATGAATGAATGAATGAAGGATTGCCGACATCTAGGATTTATTGTCCTTAAGAATCAAGGTGCTATTGGTTGTCAAGATCCAAGGGATTGCTAAAATCCAGGACTTATTGTTTGCTTGGATTTCTAAAGTTTTTTTTTCACTTTTATTTTAGTTTCTCTCGAATTACTTCGTTTTCTCCTGATTTTTCAAACTTCTCGCTTTGCACTTACCTCCCCACCCAAAAAAAATCTTTCCTTTATTTATTCCTCTCTTTGTTTCAACTTATTTTTTCTTACTAAAGATGTATGATTCGTAAGAAAGGTTAATATATGGCATAGACTACCAATAGTATGTAAATAAGTAAATAAACAGATAAACACCAAGGAATACAAAGCTGATTCCAAACCCTAGTCATGCAGTTCTAATCCAGAACACTGTAAGTGGGCGGAAGTCACGCGACTGACATTTTAGGACGAGTTTTCGTGAGTGGATTTGGGTGAGACAAATGCAGAAAGTACAAACAACGAGGAAGTAGAAGCGCGTGGGTTTACGTAGGGAATTTTGTCCATCAAGGAGTGAATCGTCACGCGCAAAGAACGTAAATAAGTAGCATCGTTGTGCAAAATTCGTAGGCAGTACTGAAGGCGAACAAATACAACGTAATAGACATTTTTCGAATCCTAAAAAAATCCTTGAAAAAAGCAAAACCATGCGAGTAAACTGCCAGGCAGACTCCCAACAGGCCAGAGATCTAACGAAGTAGCGGGTATATGAACAATTAAGTGTAAGAAAACACCCTGGGGAACAATAGCCGAACAAAATGAGGTCGTCGAGCGCAAAGGGAGCACTGCAGCATAATGAAATTCCTGTGAAAGAGGTGAAAAACATGCGAGAACTCGAAGAAAAACGAATTCTTCTCGCTGAAGACGTCAACAACTAGAGAGCAGTCTCAGTGGGAAATGGGAAAAAAACGACCGAACCTTGGTTTCTTTGGCAATTAGGGAGAAGTCCAGACTACTATCCAGAGCTAAAACCTGGATATTGTTGCCTACTTCTGATAGAAGTAGCTATAGGTAGTAATTGCTAAGGCTTAATGTGAACCTCGTTATTCCAACAAATTGGAAGTCATAAACTGCGGGTAGAGGAAACTACCAGAGGAAAGAGGCGAAAAAATTCGGAATTTCCAGAAATTTTCTGGAAAAATAAACAGAAACCGCCTAGCTCCAGATCAAAGTGTCCAAAGACCAAGAGAGAAAAGAAAAATACTTCCAGATAACGAGCCGGTGGCGTGGCGTTGTCGCGGCGATTAGCCAAAAAGAGCGGAAGAAGTAACCGAGCACGCCGGAAACACGCCCGATTACGACGGATACGACGAATTGGGCACCTTAGCGGTCGCCGCAGTCGCACGACGCCGCGATCGCGATCGCGCCACGACGAGCGGCGCGATTTCTCGCGAGATTCGATGTAAAATACATATATCAGCTATCTCACAAAAACCACATCGATGAGGAAATCGGAGGTGGCTGGGAAATTTCCGGATACATTAACGCTTCCTTAAATGGAATGGGGGTGGTTATGTGGAAGATGAGAGGAAAATTGAGGACATCCAGGACTACGTGAAACACTGATAAGAGAAGACATAATGCGGAAAAGTAACCCTCTCTACTAATTTTTTAGAGGCTTCCAGACCCAAGCAAAAAACTATCGGAAATTTCAGAAGAACCTTAGGCAGCCTTACAAAATGAAGATGTGTCCAGAAAAGACATTCCCTCATAATCTTGGGATCTTCCGGGTTGATGAACACTTTTCTTGTATTCTTTTACAATTGCAGTAGTATTTTTACAATCTTTGGTTAATACGGCCTGAGGTTCAATATGTACAACTTTGAATGGTTTCTGTTTTCAAGGATTTTCCACGAAGTTTTCTAGCATCCTAAGCACTTTTATTTCCGAATTGTTCGCCTATTTTTTGAAGTCCCTCAAAAATTTCATCGAACAAGAGGACAGAGAGTGTAAAGCGAAAAAACGTAACGACTCCGCTTCTGGAACTTGCATGGATTTTGAGGTAACGATCAATCCTAGAATTTGAAGGAGATAGAAGAAGAAAAGACGGTCTCAAAAGTCGCTTAGAACCACTAATAAATAAGTAAACGAAAAAATATTAAATCAGCTTGAGAAAATGATGAAGAACTTGAAGGGAACTTTAGAAAACACTAGAGACTCGGAGGTCAAACGATCCAGAATCCAAAAAAAATGTAACAGGTCTGGGAAAAGAAATTCGTTACGAAAAGTTGAAGCACAGCAAACCAGTCAAGGAAGTGAAGGGTAAATCAGGAAATAAGGGAAATCTAAGAAAAAACTCGTCACTCCTCGTTGGAGCATTAAGTGGAGCTTTATCTACTAATAGAGAAATGATCGAGAAAAAATTCAGAGTTCCAGGAAGTCCAGAGAAGCCTTAGGAAGCGGCGCAGAGACTGTGGCTGCAAGTACTGTAGTAGGTACTGTACTGAGGAAAGATCCATGAGTAATTATCTATCAATATGTAAGGTTAATTAGCAATTCTTTCAAAAAAAGACAATTTCTCTAAATGTGGTGAAAATTTTTCAATACAAATAATGAATTCCCTAACGATTAGCTTGAGAAAGTCTCGGAACAACCCGAAGAGAACGCTGCCAAATTCACTCCAAGCTATTTTGATCCGGAATCCTCCCCTACGTACCTATCTGATGCCCAGCTTCCCTATTATGACGTACCACATCAATGGGTGGTTCTGAGAAAATTGCTCAGAGCTACGTGACAGCCGAGTCCGAAGATCCTCCACTCGTCTCGTACTCGTCCGCCGCCCCCTGGGGAACCACTTAACTTCGCCGTAACTCGGCGCTGTCGTCGGTCCGCCGACGCCGCGGCCTACAACGCCGCGGGCTACGACGACACTCATTGACTTATGCGCTGAAGCGTGGGAACTACGAGAAATTAGCATTTTGCGCCGCGCTAGTGTTCATACTATCGCCGGCGTTCGTGTAGAAACAAATCTTGCAATACTCTCAATCTTAGTACGGATGCAAGCGGATGTACGCATTACGGCGGCGGAAATGTCGCATGGATCACGCCCGGGGAGAGGTGCACGGAAGCGGGAGGAAAATATGTGGAACGGTTGACGAATGCATGCAAAGGATGATGAAATGACCTAGTGGTATGGAAAACATTTTCTGGATGGTTTCTAAGGAAATTTTTGAGAGATTAAATCAGGGAAAAGGCACGGAAAAGTTTGGCATGAAGCTGGTAAAGCACCTGGAAGTGTTGAAGAAGCCGCTAAAGCAGTAGGAAATGAGGAATCCCGAGATACTTCCATAGAATTACAGGAAAAGGACATTTCAATCCTCCTCCGGGCAAAAGTTAAGAATTGCATCTTTGTTTCAAGAAAAAAAAACCTGGACAATAAATCGGCACAAAGAAACTTTCATGAGAAATTGGGGAAAAGAGCGCGGTCATCACCTTCAACAAATCTGGACCGCCATAAATTCGGAGTATAGGATCTTGTGGTAATTCAGGAAGAGATCAGAAATCCTAGGATTTTGGATAACTCAATTCCTTTTTTATTGCACTTTTATTCATTCGAACTGATGTCAACAATAATCCTGATGAGATCTACAGTACTTCTGCTTCAAGATCCTTCTCTCCCATTCATTTACGATATCCAAGGACTTCTCAGGGAAGATCCTAAACCTCCAAACAACCTAAAACGGACAGGTTTTTTGAGCAAAATTTCACAGAATTCAGAAGCCCTACCATGCCTCGCCACTTCAAGCTGAGTCAAGGATTCGCATAGAATTTTTTTTTGCCCGGAAAACTCGTCCACCTTAAACAACAGGGGTAATTACAGCATTTACGCTAATGATCCTCTTTGCTAGATGTAGTATCTCAATACGAAAACCACACAAGAAAAGTGTTTAGCTGGACAATTCATTAAAAAATAGTCCAGGAGTTATAAAGAGGTGACCCTGAAGTCCTTCCATTTGAAACAAAGAGGGCAGTATATGGACAATTTTATTTACTTATTTTTCATTTATTCACCTATTTATTTACGAAAGAAAGCCGAGATCCTATCAAGAATGTTAAAGGACATTTGGTCAGAGTGATAGGCACGAGGTGACAATATTTTATAAGAACATGAATAGAAATAGGAGGAAATACAAACAAGTAACAGCCGAAAACGAGGTTAGTCCCAAGAAATCCTCGAATATTTCTGGATGTGTCAGATGTCTCATCTCGGTTAAATAATCCTGTACTGGTCTACACCCTTTTTTTAAAAAGAAATCTAGTTTCTCAAACGAAAAGCTCACTCAACGTCTTCGCTCACCTTTCAGTATGTAATGTAGTCAATTTAGGGGATTTTCCGATGAAAATCAGTTATATCGTGAAAATCTGGAAAAATGTAGTGTCATGTGGCAAAGTTCTAACAAACATTTGTAGTATTCACTTCGAAATAATGTCGAAAATACAAACTTTACAACTTGACCTTAAACAACAAGTAAAATCTTAAGAATTAAGCAAGTTTCAGTGAAAACGGCAAGTTTTCTTCATTTGCAGACAAACTCAACCTCAGAGCAAGAGAAAACAAGAAGGACAACTGACACTTTCCTGGTAAATTATCATATATAACCCAAATCCTATGGCAAATATAGACGCGCGGAGGAGTAATTGGATTCATTTTGCGCATGCGAGCCGCCCTGGCACAACATCGGAGAAGTGAGGCAGACACCTCACATGAGTAGATCAGATATCAGTATTTGTCTGCAGAAAAAAATCGCCAAGCTGATGTTCCACCGTGTCTCCTGGGAAATTTATTTATTTATTTATTTATATGCACTCAGGGTGCTCCATTAAAACCGCTTGAACGGATGAGTGGCAAGTATGACAACATTATTTATGGTAGATTCCCCGGGTTAATTCGGCGGAGAACAAGAAGTCTTGGCCAGAAAGTGGTTTTTCTGGTTTGTCATCCGAAAAAATCGGAAAAACTATGTATGAGAAGAATAGGAGAGAATGTCCTTTCCATAGATAGTTCTAGAGAGACAACTATTCCGGAAAACGACTTGATGAACCAGGTAAAAGTTACTGGTAAGGTTTTACCCAATATATGGCTTCTGGTAACCAGCTTATGTTACCCGTTATCACGGGTGGAGCGATAAGCAGCTACGAGAACTAATAAAAATCAGTGAACTCATAGCTACAGATCCATCAAAAATTAGAAAAAAATCATGTTGTGGACAACTGCCACAAAAAGCCGACTGCTCTCCTACAGTTCAAGTCATATGGTCTGTGCCAAAAGCGAAGATTGTCGGAGGTTTGTGGTATTTGCTCCACTTATCTGCTTCTATTGCCTGCCTTCTCAATCACCACGCTATTTTCGACGCTCCTTTTTTCTCTGACTCCTCTCCAATTATCTTACCCGTTGAAATGGACCGCATACACAACCTTCCTCCGCACTGTACCGCCCCTTTGGACGAGTTTCCTTGAATTATTATGTATGACAGTCATCAAAAGCTACTCAATCACTCGGCAAATTTCTTGATTGGCCCATGGAAATCTTACGGTGGATCCTGTCTTAGGCCCCAGTTAATCCGCGAAAACTCCATGGTAGGCTCTTGGGAAGAACAGGGGTAAGGATTAGCCTCAAAAAAAAAATGAGTGAAGTAAACAAATAAATATGTAAATAATTAAACGAAGTCTAAACAAATAAATAAGATTGCTCGGTCATTGTAGTGAATGTTTTCAGCTCCAAAAACTCTGATCTGCACACATCCGTCCGTTGTGCGTCCGTCCGTCCGTCTCTGTTCCCAGGAGATAGACACATATAGCTCAAACTGGCCTTCGGTCGCATGAAACAAGTTGATTCAATGAACTTATCAAGCCTAAGCCCTAATTAGAGCCGTAGACAGCAATTAATTGGACGGCAAGCAGTAAATAACAGGCTAAACATTCATAAGAGCATGTTTACCCAGGGAAGTACTGCAAAAATCCATTTTCTGGGAATTTTCTTGCTCTGGAAATTGGATGCTCATCAATTCGCCGCGAATCCTTCGCTGCCGAGCTATCCAAACAGCATAATTGGCTCAGCTAGCACGAGTTCTGTGAATAATTACTGGCACATCTCGCCGCTGAGTACAGGAAAAGAATAACTAAGTTGTAGAGTAAAACCTTTCCCAGAATACTAACACAGTGACGATTGCTTGTAAATGGGTCTCGTCGGGACAAAACACTATCAGACATTCGCGGAAATGGGTTCAGACTATGGGTCGCGCGCCAGAATATGTGGCTGGGGTTGGGTGAATTACCCTACCATTGAGGAAAAATGAGACGGAGCGGGAGAAGACACCTGGTCTTGGAGAATGCATGAGGGCGAACCCTTCGGGAGAAATCGCAAAAAAAAACCGAATCAATATCAACAATAAATAATAAAATGCGCTGCAAACCGAAGAAAAAACATGTTAGAACAGGCTCCGCCCCTCCTGCTTAATGACGCCTCTCCGATTGGTTGCCCAAGGAAGCGAGCCAGTAGGAGAGAGTTTCGGCTACTTCCTCCCGTAAATCATGGAATACTCTTATAGAAATGAAAATTTTCCGGAGGAAAGAATAAAAAACAAAAACAAAACTTATTTGAGGAAACATCTATAGCTTGTGTGAATGATATTTATAAATTAGACTTATATACTATTATTTACAAAGTTAAAAAATATTTCACAGTTTTTTCCGATATCTTCCAGAGAAGGCTTTGAAAAAGTCTCTGAGAATTCCTCGAAACCGGGAAGTTTTTCAAGGAAGAAAAAAAAGACATAAAAGAAATTTTCCAAAAGATTACCGTACAACCCACTGAGTAAGTGACCACACCTAGACGGAAAACACATAACGCTTGTTTTCCACGCCAGTGTAATGGCCGCTTTGGCTCTTTCCATCCATAAAAAGACAATAAACTCAAAGAAACCGGCCAAAAATCCGACGACGCACTTTTGCGGACCAGGTAAGCAACCGATGAGATGTTGCCAGCCGAGGAGAAGTATAGACAAGAAGTTTTTGTAGGTATGCACTGATATTTGATACTATACTGTATTCAGTTGTACTTTCAGAACATGCACGCATAGGTTAAAGAACGAGCAAGGATTGGGGTTAGAATTTCAGGATTTTTGCCTCCATGCCAGAATGAGTTTTATTATTTTCGCAATGATATAGAGAATTTCATGAATTTTCAAGGAATTTGGGATCTCTACTACAAAAAAAAGTTTTCTGTTTGATCTACTCATTCCAGGGACGAAACATGGCGATTTCTCCAGGGACAAACTGGGAAGTTGATGCGGCTGAAAGCTCCAGTAACAAGGACTTTCGCTTGTTTAGCGCAAAGCAAAAAGGGGAAATATCTGGAGAAACCGGCTGTTTTTTCAGGTGCCACTGTGAGTCTTGGCCTGAATATGCAAGGGAAAATTCACGAGTGTTCCATGAAAAAGCATAGCCTGCAAATTAGCAGGGTAAAGGAGTTCTCCAGGCAGAAATAGGCACATTTTCCCGAGTGCTCACATCGGAAATTGGTAAAAAGGGAAAGCGTCAGCGAGATTGGTGAAACATTTCTCTTATCTCCTCTCGGTTCTATTCTTTTCTCACCTCAACCACTTTGAGAAAGGTTAAATTATGACCTATCTGGATGTATGAATGGGTAGGTATGTACATAAACAAATAAATAAATAAATAAATAAAATTGTGCCATATTTTAGCAGGGAATCACCTCCGACCTGAAAAAGCGAGAAGCGAGAAGCACAATCTCACCAGGACCATTCACTGATCTTACTGCTACTCATTGAACAAGAATCCTTTGGAAACGCCAGGGATTTTGAGGAAATTTTCCTGGTTCGCAAAAAAAAACCCACAAAAGTTTGGTCCTTCGGATTTTTCGGAAAATCTTCGGAAATCCTTGGAAAATCCCAAACTAGCACACTATTGATGATGAAGAGAAAACAAATAGATCAGTTTTCCCAATGAAACAACATTTCGGAGTACCACCTTCGTTATCATTTTTTTCGGAATTTTTGGTTGTTGTTAATAGTATTGTTGTAAGAAAGCTGTTTTTTTAAAATAATTTTTATCTATAATTTTATTATTCTTGATTAGGATGATGTTATATATGGGTGTTGAGAATTTTTTAGGAGAAAAATATTTCTGAATTAGAATTTTAGCAATTATAATAGAGTGTTTTGTATTTTTTATTCAGAGTTATATTTTCTTACGTTTGATTTATTTATATTTAAATGAAAATAGATTTTGTTATTATAGTAGTGGGTCAAAGCAGACTCCATGGGCAAAAAGAAAAATTTTCGAGCAAAAAATTTTAAATGAGTTTAAATTCATACATAGAGCAGAAATTGAAAAAAGTCCGAAAATAAGAAGTAAGAAATTCGTCTTTCTCTCAGCTTTTTGACCATTTGGGGAAAGAAAAACGTAAAACCTAGATCTTCCATGTAATCAGGGTGACTTCATGGCCCTGGGAAACCTTTTCCGCGCTTTTTAACCATACTCAAGGAAGAAGAGCCCCTTATTCCAAATCCCATCAGTTCGGCAAGATTTCACCGCCCGATAAGGAAGTGAGTTGTCCCAGCTCTGCAAAATACTCGAAAACAAAGAGGAAAAATCCGACGTGTTGTCTGATTCAGCCCACAGCTTGAATAGATGCTCAACATGCTAAAAACAATTGAGAGATGCTCGATGATGGCTTGAAAATCAGGATGAGTTGGCGAGAATTCAAGAGGAGGGCGTGATCTCTGGAAAAGCGAGGACCCACAAAGAAGAAGCTAGAGGGAAAAGCCGATCCAAAAGATCAACAAGGACTAAGGTGGCGTTTTCCAGCGTTCCCAGAAAGGAATTGATTTCATGTGGGAAGAAAAGGATCGAATGACGGGGCGGTGACCGCCGCGTCGTTCGACAAAAAGCGAACTTCAGACTTTGGCATCCTGAGAAAATCGCCAGGAAAAACGCTTGAGACGAACGATGACAACGAGAAAAGGGGGTAGGGAAGGAAAGACGCTCTGCGAAATGGAAATGAGCCAAACAAGATCTTTGTAAGTCACTGGATCTCATGGACTACGTAATTGAATCAGCTGAGATGACCATGGATAGGTCGTACATCATAAGCCAAGGCAGTTCCATAACAGGAAAACATGCGAGTGAAATTTTGCCAGACGGAAATTCTGAGTATGTTGTCCCCGCTTCTTGTGAAAAATGTGTTTCGATTGATCCTAAAGTCACTGATTGGGGAGGATTTGTCCAGAAAAGGGAAATGAATAAGCCTGCTAACACACTTTCCAGTTTTTCTTGTTGATTCACTGGGTTGCGATAAGGCTTCCAATTATACACCATTCATGTGGAACCCGCAAGCAGAATCTTAAGGATCTGTTGGAAATTAAGGCTATTTCCATATTTTTATGACTCACTGAGCTTTCTGCCCACACATAGCTGATGTTACCCATGGCAAGTGTCTCACGCACCCAAATTCATCCTTCAGCTTTTACCCATTAGTATGCTTACCCATGCATAATGTTGTCTATACACAGCTAATACCCATGGGTAACCGTACGGAATGAGGTTAGCTACCACCTCAGCCGAATCACAGCTTTGGTAAGACCAGTTCCGTTAGGGAGTTTAGAGGCTTCGGAAAGTTTTTAGGATGGAAAACGATAATAATGGATGAAAACTCCAGAAAACCTCAGGAAACTTTAAGAAAGCACAGATTTCTGAAGAGGACTTATTTTGAGGATTTATCTTGAGGACATAGACACTCAAGATGGAGCTATAGGACATAGCGCTTAGGGAAACTCCTCGGAGGTAAACTTCTTAGTGTTTGGAGCGCTGAGGTACGTAACCTCAGGGTAAATGAGGTTGCTCATTGATGTCGCTGTCGCTCAAGAGCTGCTCATATATGCATGACCATATGTCAACATGTTCCAGCCAGCTATGGAGCACGAATGAGTGATTTCGAGACAATGAAGAAAAAACGTCTATGGAAAATATCCAGGAAAAAGGGTTCCAAACAAAGGTGGAAAAACTACGCTCTAAGGAGAAAAACTGCTCGAATGCCACGACTCCTCGTGAGGGGGGAAGAGCTGGAAGTGAGAAAAATTTCATCACAATGAATTCACCGTTGATGTCAGTGCAATGAAAACCTAGTGAGACGAGGGGGGGGGGGGGTGGAGATGAGGTGAGACAATCTCCCTCCGGGTAATCCCCCACTGATGGGCAGAGCTCCCAACAGCTCGCCGGACAACACCTTCACCGCACCCGCAGTAAATGCACTACAAATCTGTTTTTAGCAGGGGATCAGGAGCACGTTTACAGGAAAAGGGCGAGAAAGTCGAAGTGAGGGACAACCCGTACGAGTGCGTATACGTGAGGGCTTATCATACTTAAGTACGGCTAGAAAGTCAGAAAATAATTTCTAGGAAAGCGTGCAAATGAAGCGCTATGATGGGAAAACACGGCTACAAAGCTCTTCTCATCATCAGCTCTTCATCGAATCGCAGGTGTACTTTAGATTCCTTGCTTTGCCGATAAATGAGGTCCCGAGCGGAGAATACGCGGGAGGTGTGAATCCACGGGACACGGCAGGAAAAACAGCAGTTGCCTGTCTGGACGAAAATGATGTTGCTAATAATTTATTCTAGAAATATTTATGATTCCGAGAGACTCACTGAAACATTCAGGAGTGGAAAATCCTGAAGTCTCAGTAACATAGCATCCAGAAATTTCTCACATTTTTTCTCTCGAGAAAAAAATTTAATTTTCATTTTAAATTTTCCATGGTTTCGTAAGTTGTTGATGTCTCATATTTCGACGAAAAAAAATGATTAGAATAAAACAGCCCAAAAAATTCCTTGCACACAATCACGCGAGAACTAGTCCCCATGGATATTTCTGCTCATTTCTGCCTTGATATAGCAACAAGTGTCCTAACTCAGAGATGAAAGCAACAAATTAACACTTGGAATATCAGCAAATAGTTGAAAAATGGTAATACAAAGCACGGGGACCAGTTCTCGCCGAGAATCTGCTGAGCCATGAAATAAACAGCTGAGTAATGAATGATTGGATTGAATTAATGAATAAATGGATGAAAAATTTGAATTTGAGAAAATTTTAGCATATGAATGGAAATTGCAGCAGTGCACGGAAAAAAGTGAAACAGGAACGCGGAAAAAGCATGAACTTGAGAAGAAAATGAGAAAATTTTAGCGAAAATTTGTTCAGAGAACTAGCTTTGCCTATGGTAGCAGCCAGGAATGAAAATTTATGAACAAGGAAAACAAGCTTTTTCCCGAAAAAAAAAGGACTACAGATGTAGAGAAAAAACTCACAGATGCACTGGAAGCAAATGAAATATTCTATGAATCATTGAATGAACGGAAGAATGAATGCGTTTAGCAACTGTGACCATAGAGGAGTCAACGTATAAGTACAGGGCTTGTAGAACTAGAATGAAGGATTGAAAAGAGGAAGTTTTTTCCTCCTAATTCAATGAATTCAAAGTTTTTTCTCTCCAACTCAACAATGCCCTCAAAGCAAGAAAGTGTTTTTGTGCAGAAACACCCGGAAGATTTGGAAGAAAAAGTAGCGGAAAAGTGCAAGTCATCTGTTGCGAACCAGCTTGAAGTGGAATCTCTGGCATTCACATGGATTTTCCAGCTCCAAGGATTTCTTCCAAAAAAAGAAATGTTCATCGAACGTCTAGTGCATGTGAGTAGAAGTCGAAAATATGGAGTTGAATGTTATGAACTAAAACAGCTCTGAAAAAGAGTTTGTATTCTACCCACCCAAGGTCATGTGGTGAAAAACAAATTATGCGGAGTCTACTATAGAAAGGCTTAGCGGATGTCTGACCGGAATGTTATTAAAAGAGGGTGCAGAAGGTTTAGTAGCACAGAGAGAAGCAAACAGAGACGAAAAATAAGCAGTAGCTCGAAATAGACTCGAAGAATGGGAAAGCGAATGCATACGCGGTCAAAATAATTGATTGAATTACTCGAACGAACGAATGAATGAATGAATGAATGAATGAATGAATGAATGAATGAATTAATTAATTAACTAGTTAATAAGCGAATGAATGAGTGAGTAAGCGAATAAATAAATAAAAGAATAAACGAGAGAATGAATAGGTGGACAAGCAGCATCAATATAATACTTTTTTAAACAATTTTTTAGAGATTTTTATAACATTGTATAACATTTTTCGTTACCTCTTATATTTTCTTCATTGATTGTGGTGGAACAACTACTTGTGGCGTTCTAAAATGAATGAATAAATAAATAAATAAATAAAATGAATAAATAAATGAGCAGAACAGCGATTTCCAATGAATAATTTGCAAGAAGAGTTTTGAAAAACGGGAACTGGAGATGATAAAGGACGTGAAAACATGAAAAAAATGAGGGGAAACAAAAAAAGTAACCCATGAAGAGGGAAATAGAATAATCACGTAGATGACTCCATTGGACTAATCATCGGATGGAAGGAGGAATCCGAATAGGTACGTGAATGGATGAGTGAATATTCGAGTGAATGAAACCACAAAGCAGATGAATGGACGAAAAAAAGGTAACAGTTAAGGGAGCTACCATTTCCTTCAAGCGAATTCCTGGAGAAATCACTGGAAATCCTTAGAAACTGGAGAAACACAAAAGCTTTACGCTATCCCCTATTTTCCATAGCTACAGCACACTGGGTGAGGCGATTCGAAAACGCGATCCAGGCCAAATTCGTGGAAAACTCAACATTTCCGTCGCCGTTGGGTTCAGTCAAGTGTGAGAAACATTCGAACAACCTCCTTCACTCAGCTCCCACATGGCATCCGGCCATAGGCACGACGAAAATTGCCAATTTTCTCGCTATTTATGGGTGTGGTGCATTATAATTGTGTGCTCAGCCAGTGAATCCAACCGAACTCGTGAGCGTGAGAAGAAAAGTCATAAAAACGACGAATTTTCTCAGTTTAAGTAAGTTCCTGGATTTCTCCCTAAAAGTGCACTATTTGTACGTGGTTCTACGCAAGAAATGCCGCTTATTCAGGGAAACATCCTCAAGAAACTTCAAGACGGTAGGCAAAAGTGAAGATTCTGGAAAATGCGGAAATCTATAGAACCGTGAAATTCCATAAATCTTTTGGCTTGACACGGAGAGATCAAGGAGCATCCAGAATAGAAGGATGATGAAGAGATGATGAGGTGATAGATAAGTTATTCGAAAAATCGTTCATTTCCACATGTATGACGATTTTTTTTTCAAAAAAAAATTAAGAGCTCTATGGGCTTTTCGCCTTTTCTGATCATGAACTCTGTACTGGTTCCGATTTTCCTAAAGTAGCCCACAAGGAGAGAAAAAATCAAAAAGAAATCCAGAAAAAATTACTGGATCCCGCTGATCACCGCGGAGAGCGGTTCCATTTGAGTGGCTGCCTCGTTTAACTGAGCACTAATTGGAGCCAAAGAGCGACGACTGCCGGAGAGCAACAGCTTGCATAGCCAATGATTCCCTTTTGAGGTGTACGGATCTTATTTTTGGAAGGAAATGGTGGAAATTTTCTAGGCCACAGAGGAATTATAGGAACAATTTACTACTATCCAGCAAAAAAAAAGGTTTTATTGGCTTTGTGGCAGAGTGGAATTATGAGGACACTAAGAACTTCCGGTCCAAACTGTTGAAACGGTGAATGAATGAAGGAATGAATGAATGAATAAATGAATGAATGAATGAATGAATGAATGAATAAATGAATGAATGAATGAACGAATGAATGAATGAATGAACGAATGAATGAATGAATGAATAAATGAATGAATGAACGAACGAATGAATGAATGCGACGAGTGAATGAATGCGATAACTTAATGCAACCTTAGACCTTCTATGTTCTCTTTCCACCTGCTCCCAATAATTTTCGGAATTTTCACGAATTTTTTCACAGATTTTCCACGAATCCAGAAATTTCCACGGGAACAGCTGGATATAATTGAGTCGTGCAGATAAGATCAAACGAGTAACTAAGAGAAAACAACCTCAAAGGGAATCGAAATCCAGAAAACATAAAATTCTCATTCATTTCATGAAACTGTCTGGTTACCTACATATGGACCTATGTATAAAGATTTCTCAACTAGCCCTCTCAGTGCCCAATCATGAAAAATGTGTGTTTTCTAGGAGGAAAACAGTTGAAATGACTAAATACTTTTACTAATAAGAGAATGAATTAATGAATTCCAGAGAACAGTTGATAATCCAATACCGTCATAGAAAAAAGACAGAGATATATTATTATGTCAGGAACAGTAGTGCAGACCTTTCTTGAAACGAGAAAGAAAGTGCAAGCCCCTGTCTGCAGTAGCACTCTGGCTTAATTTCCTCTGAGAGGACATATGGCCAGACGGAATTAAAAGAAAAGGAAATAATGTCCACATGGTCAAAATAGCGACTCACAGTTGTTACTACAAAACAAGAAACGAAAAGGGAATGTGAGAATAACTATGCCTGGGGATATTTTTAATCTTTGAGTTGAACTCCTGCCAACTTCTTAAGAATAGATTTTTTCCGAAATTCTATAAGGAATCAACTATGAGGAAGGTCTTTCTCAAAAATTTGGGAAAAGAAATGGTGGAACACCTCAAAGTTTTCCGTTTGTGACATGGACATTCTTCGTTTAAAAGAAACCATCTTCCCAGAATGAAGGTGACCTATAATTGTTTTTCCAGAGCGGTGACTTACTCAATTACTACAGGTTCCGTCGAGAAATTCTTAAATTGTGGAATTCTGTCGTCACACTAGAAATTTGAAGTATTCCCGAAACTGTTATTATGATCGCCTTTCCTCCTTAAAAATACCAAAAACCATTTTTTTTTGTTTCCATATATTTAGCATTTCAATGAGCACTCTCCAAGGTGGCAATTCTGAACCCAGTAGACCCCAGCAAATTGGGAAAAAGCTGGATCAGGGAATTACTTTTCGGATCTCGCTGCTGTTCTCACAAGAACCACGAAAGGGAAGACGCTTGGCTGATCCTAGGGAATGAATGTGGAAAATGATCCAGACGAATTTGCAAGTGAAAACGATACTCAGACATATGGCGATGTGACCGTAGGTTTTAACTTTCACGCACGTCCTTACGCAGCAGCTCTACTCGGGATTCCGTAGTACAGTTGAACTTTCAAGAACGACGCGCAAACGACGGAGAATAGCAAATTCCCGCTCTCTTCCCACCGCTCCCCAGCAGACAATACCTATTCTCCAATTCCCATGCCCGCCAAGGATGAATAAACAGAATTCATTCAGTGAGGATAGGGAACTCAGTGTTGGTGCTCCTGGAAAAAATCCCTGGATAAGGTGGGCGCAAGCGGTAGCGTAGGCGAATTTCCTATGCATCAGCACGCCCGCGGGGCTGCATCTGACGGCGTGGTGGCTGGGCGACAGCAAAAACATTCGAAATGTATAAAAAAAACGCTGTCAATGGGTTCGAGCCACCAGTGCAGTGGTGCGTAGGGAGAAATAGGCATGGAATGAAGACGTGGGAGTCTAGCGCGATCGGGGAAACTTCCACGCTTCTGGATCGAAATCTTTCCACAAAAATCAGGGAAATTATCTAACTATGCTGTTGATTATATGATTCTTTTGTATTATTCTATTTATAATGTGACTTTTCCAACATTTATTGCAAAAAAAAATTACCAGGAGCACAGATCGTAATAATAAGGGAGCGAAAGGTGAATTTATTCGTGTTCGTTTATGCTCATTTCTGAAGAAATTGCAAACCCCCCCCCCCATCAAATTGACCAAGGGCCAGCTAGGATTTCGCATTTCCTCGGGAAAGTCAGCAGATCGAGATACTACTGGTTTAATAAATCCAGTGAGCATAGGATAAAAAACCTATAACCTATAAAATAGCCTACAATATATAACCTATAGCCTATAAGATAACCCATAATGTATAGCCTAGAACCTATAATATAACCTATAATGGTATGAGAGGAAAGAGAATTTATGATAAAAATAGGCAGAAAGGTGAAGGTTAGTGCTCCAGAGAGGAAATTGGTCGCCAGGATGAGATGGCTTAGGAAAGAGATGAATTCATACACGTGAAGAATGTTGCTTCACTACATATTTGTTTTCTGAGAGGTGGAATCACAGAATTTTTCTCATGAAAGGTATGCTAGTACCGTGGGTTACCCTGTTAACCCATTGGTTAGCCCTTCGAGTAAATATTTAAAAGAACGAAGATGACTAAGGAGAGAAAGAAGAACAGATATAAAGCCGAACAAACACACAAAATGTATGGATTCATGAATAGAAGAGTCGAAAAATGTGAAAAATGAGTAAAGGCCAGTGCGTGCTTCACATAAACAGACGATAAAAGTGTGAAATTGAAGGAAAATGATATAGGGTGAGTTAAAAATGCTGGAGAAATTTCTACACTAAAGAACGTAGCGTTACCGCAAAGAGCAGAAAGTCAGGAAGTAATAAATTTTTAGGCGCAATCCGGAAAGTCACACATAACCAAGATATTTGGACCACGTGAACAGAGAAAAAGGTTGAGAAGACACCAAAAATAGAAAGAACCACAGGGAACTCTGAAAATTTTCAGGGTCTCGGGTCGAAATCATTAAAAAGAGAGGAGAAAACCTGAGTAGAAAGGTTTTTTCCTTGGATTTCCTCCAACAAGCCCTCAAAATGAGAAAGCTGAGACCCCCAAAGGGGAGCACGCTTCTCTTATAAAAAAATTCAATCACTCAATTTGACACGATTTAGGATTAGATGAAAGAAGGAAAAGCTGCGAAAATGAAGAAAAATTCCGAAGTAGGAAGTAAAGCTGTTGAAATGACGACTGCTCACACCATCTTCGAAGAATACTTTTGAATAAACAGAGGGAAGGAAGTGAATCTAGAAGAAACTAATAGGTCAAGGGGCGGAATAGTGAGTGGGAGGACTCAGGAAAAAATACATTTTACTTTGGAAAGAAGACAAAAAATACCATTATCAACAGTGCAGGTGCAATGCCAGGGTCTACTCGAGTAAATCTCCACCCACCGTTTATAGTTGTCAGCTAAGACGCAGATCTTAGGAACAGATAAACAGCCAGGCAATTTCACTACGTTCACTCACGCTGCACTTGCATCCTCATCAAAGGGACACGCCAGCGCCTGGACAAGGAACTACTCTTCCCGAAAATAGAAAACATCCCATTGGCAAGGGTTAGCCAGGGTACACTGCCCTTCCCCCAATCCAGGAACCCAATCAAGGACGCTGCATCGCTCCCTTTCATTTGTTCTAGTCCTCGACGACCAATCGCAACAGGATGTCACATTTCTGGATGAGCTCTGGCTTATCCCCTGGATGCTGGTTTGTGTGGGTAGGCCATTTCTCAACAGCTGGGATGACCACAACAAGAAGGATTGCCTCGACACGGCCAATGTGCTGTGTTTCATGACAGCAAGCAAGTTTTTCTGAATCTCTAGGAAATTGAGAAAAGATTTGCAGAAAATGAAAATGTCTTGCTAGTAATTCCAAACAAATGCCAAGTCGCTTTTCCTTGCCTGGAGGAAAAATGGCTAGCAAAAGAGTAAGGGATTGCTGAGTACAGTAAGTAAACCTGACATTTAGGTTAGGGTAAAGAACGTGACGTTCAAATGTCAAATGAACAGAGAGGCGTTTTACAAAGGCGACATCAATCAAATGTCAAGGCAAGGTGACAGCACAAATGTAAAAAAAGTAATGGGGGATGAAACTCCGACTCAGATAAGTCAAAGTTCCATAAAATCCTGGAAAAGCCACCATCTGCTTGGGCGTCACGTTAATCAACCAATAAGAGGGATCGTGCAGAACGTTGCCAGTTTCCTAGTAGTGAGATTCATCCAGAATTCGATGTAGGGGTATTTCCAGAAGTCGGACTTGTGGCGAAAACTCAGCCAGCTTACCTACATGTTAACTCGATGAGTGAAAAATACCAAAGAGCACATTTATTTCGCGAGAAGTCTAATTCTACCGCAAGCAGGGAATTTGAATTCTCCTCTTTTATCCCCCCCCCCTCCAAGAAACCGTGAAAGTTAGAGGCTGGATTTTGGTTTACCCATTCTGATCGAATTTTACCTCTCGAAGTTTACTCTGCCCTGAAAACCTCAGCAAGAGCTAGCTAAGAATAAATTTCCAACCAAATATACCTATGGCAAATAGAATTTGCTTGGATCTGGATGGCTGCCATAGATAGGGGCGAGTTTTCGCGAACTCTCTGGCCAAAAAGCATTCCAAAGGACAAATCTGGTCATGATGAATGTGCTGGAATTCGGCCTCAATAAAGGACAATCCCAAGAAAACTGAGGCCCTCCCAGAATGGATACATTTCCCAGGGGAAAATGACTCATTCCATCACCCTACGCAGTCATTTCCACCTGTTCTATAGATGGTATTTCAAGAAAAATTATTATTGCTTAAGAAATTCATCCGTTCTGGATTCTTTGTGAGTTTCAGAAGTCCAGAGAGCATTTATGAATCCACCTACAAGAGTTATAAAGTCAAGACAGCGAAGTCATTATTGATCATTGAGGTTACCCAGGGTAAATGCGTTGACGCCCGTGCCAACGATGGGTAGACTTGGTAAAACGTTGATCTGGGTAATCTCAGTGATGCATGCGACCTATGAAAAAACGTAATGACGTCAACAATGAGAAGTGCTCTCAAACTCACTCTTCCAGAAAAAAAAAATGTTGCCTAAATCTATGGAATTCCGGGAAAATACCTTTTATGGGGGAGGCCGGGCCAAATTACTGGAAGGTTAGATTTTCAAATGAGCAGTGTAGAGATTGACTAAAAATTAAAGATAAACGGGGCGCAGAATTCCACTCAGGACCTAAAATAGTGCTCCTAAAATAAGAAGAAATCTATAATCCACTTATGCAATCCACCTACCCACAGCCGGAATCGTTTATTCGCCACCACGCGCGGCTCAAATTTCAGCATCTTCAGAAAGAAGCCGGCGCGTAGGGCGCAGACACCCTCGAAACCTCATCGTGCGCCCTCTTGAGGCTTTCATTCTAATTGGACACTATTCCAGTCAAGAGCTCCAAGAGGCCTCAGGTTAGCCGGCACGAGAGAACTCGTCCCCCGCCTGCATGAGGACAGCCGGCGAACGGCTCGCGGCTGGCGCGGGCTGTGCTGATTGCGGCGATTCACTAGACACTAGACGCATGAACTTTTCTTCAATTCAACAACGCACAACAGCCCTACAACACAACAAACACCAGAAAACTCGCTGTTATCTCAGGGTGATTGGGGTTCCGAGAAGGAATGGTGGGGGGGGGGGTGGCGCTGTATATTCATCGAACGTTTACGTTTTCCTCATGAAACCCTATTACCAGAAAATTGAATCATCTCGCATGAGTAGATGTTGTTTTGAACCCCGAACCCGAAATTTGTCGGTGTTTTTTCGCACGTGAAATTGCTGGATCCAACAGGTGCCTTGGTTAAAATGCCAGTTGTCCAGGTAAACAATGGAACCGTAAGCTTGAAAATCGTGGATGGCAAAGAGCGCTACCAATTTTGGAAAAGAAGAGGAGAGTTTGCGTTCATCCAGCAGGTCTAAGGTCCCTAGGAATTGAACATAATTCAGCCTCGGTAAGGAGAGTGCCTGAGGCACATCTAGGAATCTCTGAGCTTGTTCTGGGAGAGGAGCCAAGCCGACGTCGAGGTAGCGAAGGAATCAAGGCTAATCCAGAATAGCTGTAGGCATGATCGTGAGAAATTCAAGGGGTTACTCCGGCTCGTGGCATCAAAAGTTAGGCATAAGTCCTGAGAGGAATGACTATTCAGATGGAATACGAAGGCTTCAAAAAAAAAACAGGAATAAGGAGATCAAGAGTAGGGCAGAACGTAGTTGGGCTGTGTTCAGAAAATTTTTCTCTTCAATCCTTTTTTTTTTGTTGATGAATCTTCTCATAATTAATGGGTTTGTACAAAGATGTTGAAGCAGAAAGCAAGAAGTTTCAGGGAAAGTTAAAAATATCACTGAAAATGATGGGTAAATTTATTTGCAATTAAACTAAATAGTAAAGGGTAACGTATGTAGGCCCAACTCAGTTTCAGGAGTTTGGACTAGAATAAAGAGACCTAAACACCTGTTTTGAGAAAAAACCATAGGTAGGTAAGGAAAAAATGAGCCCCAATCCATGATAGATCATCAGACTTTTTCCCATCACACTATATATTTCGCAAGACCCTGCCAGGGTCCTTGTTCCTTATCCGAAACGAAGCCAGGTATGTGTTTGGAGATAGGGTTTGCTATCGAAAATTCCCCCAGGAATTTGAACCAAACTGGGAAAATGAGTAAAACCCGGGGAGTCTAGGAAAAATCGTATGTAGAACAGAAATCAGACGTGCAGAGAAGAATTTCTTTGATTTGTGGGATTAGCCACTTATCAGGCAAACGTGGATTTCTGTTTCCTAAATGTTCTGGAGAAACACCAACAAAACAACACTAAACTTAGCAAAAGAGCTTCAAGGAAACGTTCCCTTTCGCATTTCGCATTTTTCTGCTGCATATGTCTCTTGCAAGCTTTTAAAGAAAATTAGAAAGCCACACGAGAATTTCCAGTGAAAGGATTACTCATATAAGTGATGAAGAATTGGAAAGTGAATGAGACATGGAAGGAAGAGAGACAAAAAGGAAGGAAAAACCTAATTCAGAATCTGGAAAATGCCAGGAAGAGGAAAATTTCTCTAGAAAGGCTCTTTTTACGTGAGAAACCGAACTCCCAGAACGAATATAGAGCTGCAGCAATGTGTTAGGACGCAGAACTGCTTCGCCTTACTTCCCACTGCTCCCGGAGGGAACATCAGGAAGCAGCAAAAAGCTGGCAAAAGTAGATCCTAAGTATTGAATTTCTGGAAAAATTCGTCCCAAAAACAGAATCCTGAAGATATGGACAAATGCAGCTGGCTAGGACATCAACACTGAGCCTAGTTTTATAGGCAAGTTTATGTTCACTAAGTACAACTTCGTACTAAAGTACGATGGACAAGAGCCGAGGGACGTCTTCGGCGCCGCCTCGATGACAGCAGCCTGATGTGTCGCCGCCGTTCTGCGGCTCAAAAGAGCTGCAGCCGCGGGCTGAAGCGAGGAAAAGCGAAGAAATGAGTGCAAGGAGCCGCAGAGTCAGAGCTGGGAGGAGCTGAACCATGCCACAGATCAAACAGGAAGATTAGAGCCTTCAAGCGACGTCGAATGACTCGAGGAAAATAGCCAGCTGATGGGATTCGGATCCTGAAATGCTGGGTGATTTATTTCGACACTGATAAATTAGAGGTGTACAGAAAATTCGCATACATCACCCGAGAAACGCCGTGAGAATGAGGTGCTTCGGAGAAGAAAAGATCTCTGATTAAGTGGCTGATAGAGGCTTCTAGAAAAAGCTAGGAAGTATGAACGAGAAACAGCTGACCGGCCAGCGGATCGCAGAACAGAAGAAAAAACAAAGAAGGCCAAAAATTAGAGGGAAAGTTTCTTTTTCATCTAAATAAAAGGAGTGACTAGCTCTACACGGTGATTTCCTTAATTTTAGGACCACCTCAGCACCTGCATCTCCACAAAAACCAGCTATTATGGATTTTTCCCACTTTTACTAGTGGATTTGCCAACTCTCAAGGATCAGAGTGGTCAAATTCTGCATTGCTTCAACTATCGAACTCATATTTGTTTCCATTTATAGTCGTTTACATGTATGTAGCCTCGCTTAGTCACGGAAATAACAGGAAATCCAGATTCTTATGGCTGGGATAAGGAGTAAACACAGCTGGGAGCAGGACGGGAAAACTGAAGAACATGAGAAAGCAGAGGTTCCAAAGATTCTTTCTGGGAAATCCGTACCGAAATTAGAGCTCTGGAAAATTGGAAGGGTGCATCGGAGTTATGTATTCATTTAATGTATAAAAAGGAATCTTCCTAGCAGGGGCGTTCTCCTATTATGGAGTAAAAATTCTCCAAACATCTAAAAGGCAAATATCCACCCTTAATTTTTACTGAGAAACAAATTTTGCGCCAAAAGGATGGGTGAATTTTCTATCTCTAAGACAAGATAACCCCTTCAATTACAAATGAATCTGCAGCGGTCTTTGAGAAGGAGCGAGGAGAATATTAAAAATTGGGTTATCTTCCACAATACTGGCTCAGAAAGGCACAATTCCTAGTATGAAACCACTAAAAGATCTTTTCTGGAAATCAAGAGTTAATTTTCAGAGAAAATGAGGATAAAAGCGAGGAGTTGGAAAGATGCCCATGCAAAATTCCAGACAGTTTTATAAAAAAGATGTAATAGAAAACTTCTCGACGCATTCACGTAATGGGATGGAGATGAGGAAGGGAAAAAGCAAAAATCCAGATCATCTTTATGCAGAGACATATATAGACATATATCTTTATGCAGAGACATATAAGCAAAAATCCAGATCATCTTTATGCAGAGACATATATAGGAAGGCATGGGAATGTAAAAGAGTGGAAGGAAAACTCGTCAATTTCACAGAAGATCGTTTGAAAGGGCAATAATTATTAATTTTTTGGAAAAAAATTTCCAAAAACAAGCATTTTGTAGAATGAGCAGGGTAGAATAAGGAGAAGGACAACTCCAAGAAGGAAAATAGAAATATGCATACAGTTTCTGAATATGAATAATATTAAATTTAAAGATGCCTCTCCTAACTTCAGGATAAATTTTACCATCTTGCCGAGTGAAAACATACCAAAATCCGATACGAACATAGCCAAGAATTCCCGAATACTGCAGTTAAGAGCTACTTTCAAAATAAACAAGATGACTAGTTACATAAATGTGGAGTCCAGAGAAACGCTAAGTAAAAAAGAGTAGCAAGTATGTATCAGAGAGCTTGAGGTACATAGAGCTACATACAACTGTAAAGTTAAGGTATAAGGGTTCTGGAGTCTTTAGCAGCTTAGAATCCTTTGCTAGAACTTTCCCACAGGAAGTGAACGTTAAATTTGTGTGAAAAAAGCTGCATCTGGATTAGACTTGAACCTTTTTTTTCTGCGAGCAAGTTTTCGCAGAAAAAAATCACCTATTTTCCCATAGAACAACCAATTAGCAGAAGACTGATTGGAATATCCTGAGAAAAGCCAATTTTCTCAGAGTTTAGTGTTAGTGCAATTGATGGCGAAGAGCGAAACTGGATGAGAATTGGATTACTGCGAAACTGGTACTTCTAGAGATCGTTCGTGGGAATTTTCACAGTACATAGCGATTTCGTAGATACTACGTAGTAAGTGCGCTTATGAATTTCTCATGAATGCAAAATCTACAAATATGAATAAATTACATCATCTATGGCACGTACATATAGATCTCTAGCACTTGCAAAGTAAGAAGAAGCAGGAAACTTCGTGGATTTTCGTTTTCCTCAAATTGTAGAGAGAAATATCACAGATATTATGGACGTTCGATCCTGGACCGCTTAAAAATGCGAGGAAGAAATTTGCAAAACAAGTCTCGCTCCCAATTCCAGCTAATGTTGTTCACATCAGAGTCCTTCTAATGAAACCTCCACAGAGCAAATCTTCCCCGGATGAGGCTCAAATTTCCCAAGCAAAATGAAAACAACTCCGTGAAAATGGATAGTCTACGGCGAATCCCTTAGCCCTTTAGGTAGCTCTGGGAGTGCCGATTCTTCCAGGAATTCCTAGGGAATTCTGCTGATGCGAATAGTGGATAACAGAACGCCAGGGTGGAAACTCTTGAATTCCGGTTCTCACGCTGGCAAATTTAAGCAGCTTCCGAATAAAATATGAAAAGGCAGACACGGCATAAACACAGCCACTGCGGATTGAGGCCCGCCCATGGGGAGAGAGTCGTAAAAATTCATAATTAAACCGCGGCCGTCGTCAGCCTGCGCCCGCGGTCGTGGTCGCGTCTGCGTCGACGTCGTTGTCGTCGTCGTCGCTGACTACTCAGCACGAGGCCCGAAACACATTAAGACCGACGAAGAAAACAAAGGCGACGCCAGAATGCGGAATGGACCGCAGCCGCCCCACCACCGTGTTTGTTGGGGCGACGACGCGCCGCGCTCTGGTTGCTCTGGAGAAAGCAGCGACGTCAAATTGCAAATAGCCGGTAAAAACGCCTGCTCTGTGATGCAGCCAAAGTGCAAACCTCGCCGGGAAACTCGTGCAAAATCCAGAAAAATGGCTCTGGAGCTGTGATCGACTGGAAAGACGAGGAAACAGAGGCAGAATGCTGCTGGGAAGTCTTGCAACACCCTAGAAGACATAGAAATCGCACCCAAATCCACCAGGGGAGTTTATACCAGATGCCTGTGTTTTTCGCGCGTACGACAGACGATCATTGGCGTAGACGCACCCCTGACGCAGCGCAGACGCAAATGAGACGCACGCGTTAGCGCCGCTGCAGCTATTCCTCATTCGTGGTCTACAGTCCGCGCTCACCGCTCTTTATGGAAAACCCTTTCGAGGTGGATGCGTGCGTCTAACGCGCGACTAACGCATGCGTCTGATATAAGTTCCCTTTTTTGTTTCCTGTGGCATTTCTACCCATCTTTTCTTCCACATATGTGTCTCAACCAGTGCATCGGAATTTGGTAAAAGAAGGAAAAATAGGCGGAGTCTTTTTGAAATTTTAAGAAAAGGATAAATGGGCGGAGTCTGAACGTTGCACGAGTTAGTCGTTATGCTTTAAACGCAGATAAATTGCTTTTTTCTTCATTCATTTGAGAAAAAAATCTTTTTTATCTCGATCAAAATTGTATTGTTCATTCATGATTCTTGTTTCGAATTTCAAATTTTCGATCTGTTCAGAGTTGAATGATCGTTCCCAAATGCAGTTGAGACTTAATTTTTTTTAATTGATGGATTCGTTTCTTAAGTTTTTTTTTGCCTTTTCAAATTAATTATTACATAAATACTATTCTTATGCAGTTATTCGGTGCATATTCAACATCATGCAAAATTCTGTTTTCTGATACAAGCACCGAATTTCTGTGACGATTGCCGAAAATATATCGCAAAATCGCTGCAATTTTCATGCACATATCATGTTTTCCACGAGTTCATGAGGAAAGAGTCAGTCAACTGAATCAATTATACCATGCGAACATCAATAATTCAATGCATTCATAGTTTTGAGAAATTCTGAAAAGGAAATGAGAAACTTCCATTCTGAGGGAGTACGTAAATATTGTGATTGGGGGGAGGTGGGAGTGGGAGGAGTCAGCCAGTCAGCGCTGTTGCTTGACCTTGTAAGATCCTTATGAGGTGAAAATGTTGACTCTAAGGTGCAGAACAGAGGAAAATCAGGTTAAATAAATGGATAAGATAAAAAAAAATTATTGATCCTGTCTTCGTTTAGGAGCATTTTTGGTGATAGCGAAAATAAGAGCCGAATGCTACAGCAGAACACGATTATCCTGATATTTACAAAGCACTAGAGGACCGAAAAGCAGAAGCGGCTAGTAGTATACCATTTCTGGAGTAGTTTAATTGAGATTCAGCTTATCTCCGTGTCCTGGAGCAGAGATGAGACTTGGAGAACGAAAACAACAAGTGAATAAGAAGTGAAATCTCCAGGAATGACAGAATGCATGGTTTTAAAAGAAGTTCTTTCCACAAAGAATTTCCGAGAAACAAAATTGAGCATTCCATATCTGGTACTGGAAAAAGAAATCGAATTTTGTAGGTCGAGATTCGAAGAGTGTTCTCAAAAAGTCAACAGAGGCCTACTTACATACTTATTTAGCTCACTTATTAGGTTCTAATTACATGGGAGCCTCATTGACAAATGCTAAATTTCTGTTTAGTGTGGCGCTGGCGGAAATTTCCCAAAAACTACGACCGTTCAATGAGCTCCAGGAGGCCATTATGGAGAAAAAAAAGAAAGTAAACAAAGTAAAGAGGAGGATGCAAACCACTAATCTGATCGTATTAACAAACGGTCGGGAGGAATTCCCCCACAGAAACTGGCGGTCCGACGTAGCACTCTATATAGGAAAAAAATTAATTATTTCCTTTATTTCCGGGAAAATTTTGCATTCATACATATCATCAATACCCTGTGGACTTCAATTACCATTAAGTAAGCAAAATTAGTAGAATAAGAAACGAAACAAAAGGTAAAAAAAAAACGAAAAGAAGTGAAGGAAATGTGTTTCCCTCACGCCTTGGTTATTTTGATAACAATAATTATTGTGGCTTCTTTTTCTGGAGCAACTCACCCCCCCCCCACCCCCCAAAGAAAAATACACCAAAATCCATCAATTTGAAATTAAACCCATTATCATATTCCATTCCAGAATCCTTAAGAGATACTATCTAATTATGCGAAATCTATGAAAAATAATTTCCAATATTCAAGGTGAAAGATCAGGACAATGGGATACATAGAGAATGGGTGTTTATACATTATAAGGAAATAATCGCCACCAAAGCTAAGTACTGGAAAATTTGCTAACATACGCACACTTATTCTGTTATGACAACATGCTAATTAACCGGATGTTTCTGCTGTAGTTCCAAGTAAACAGAAGAAGGAAAAAACGTGAGAAAGGAAGTCGAAAAAAATTAGCAGCAAAAAGTCAGGAAAATGGCAGCACAAAGCCAGGAGGAAAATTATAGCCACTCAGGCATTCCAGTGATTGAAGCTGCAAGCGAACAGCACACTAACAACACCCCAACCTAGCCGTTTTTCCAGGAACTGGAGCCGAAATGACATGAGGCTTCAATTGCTGGGATGAATTAGCGTGCAATAGAGCCTGAGTAGCTTGGAGGAAGGACCGCAGCACAGCAGAGGTGCGCAAGAACAACAGCAAAACTTCAGTAGAATCGCGGCAGAAAACCAGAAGGACGTACGGTGGCCTATGGTGATAAGGATCTTTTGCTAGAAAAGAAAAAAATTAAGGAACTAACTAGTGAATTTAGCGAAAAAAATTAGTACGAATTGGCAGAAAAGCTATCGCATGAACTGCGAAGTTAGAATAGTAGAAAATACATAAATAATAATAAAACATGAAAATAGAAGAGATGAGCACTATAATTAGAGCAATGAAAGAGTTGGAGGAGTAAAAGAATTGAGAAAGAGATCTTTGAAAATGACGAAATTGTCAGAAATCTGGTCTAATCACCTCGGAAGATCTCTCATGACTGTTTTTTGTTTATTTCTATTGGAAAACACGTCGGACTCAACGCGAAACTGTTATATACAACCACTAAATAGCGAATACTGGCATAAACAGAAGCACAAATTTCAACTAGCAGCATCGAAAACGAATAAAGAGCAGCCAAAGGCCGGTATTCACCCAGAACTCGTCCAGAAATCGACGAACCTACACTTCTCCACCTCATATCCAGCGAAATTCGAGAGTACGCGGCCAGCATTGATGTCAATGCAAACAGATCGAGCCCCTGCCGCCGGCGCCAACGCACATCCGAGCGGCGGCGGCAGCGGCCGCGCGGCGGCGCGGATACCGCGCCCCAATCGACCTTTGAACCGCTTCACAGACAATCCCCTAAGGGCATACTGGCCGGAGGTTTGAGGTACACGAGTCGCGAGCTAAAAGTTGACATCCGACTGGCTGACCAAGGGTGAAAATGCAAGGATCGCGGGCCGATAACTGGGGTATGTGCGGCGGGCGGGGGTTTTTCCGGCGGAGCCGCGAAGTCGCGTTGGCGGCGATTGGCAAAAAACGCTCGGCGTGTCAACAGCGTTTATACTTTAGAGTCGGTGAGGCATGCGGTGTTGAAAATGTGGATGACGGTAAATATCCACGCCTTTCACGACAAACGCAAAGTTCGACCAGCAGTTCGATGAAAAAATTATGAGAAACCCTTTGAAAATTCCAGGTGACTGATTTTGAACCTTTGGAATAAGGAAGTGCCTCCAAAGCTCATCCAGAATTCCTCTTTCAAACAGGAAATCCGCCTGTTTTTCCACTACATGTGTATTTTCAGAGGTTTTTCCCTCTTGAACAGTGTACATTAAGGATAATGCAATCATATAAAGTGAAACTACAATAAAAATAAGTTCGAGGTGATAACCACGAACCCAGCACTAGAATTCAATTATCACCGGAATTCTTAAGAATTAATACATATGCACATGAATTACATGACCTCTAGGTGGACGCTGGGAACGCAGGAAGTTTCCATGAATCCTTCCTGGAGCCAGAAATACAAAATATGGTTACAAGAAGTAATTACTGTCTAATATCAAACTGGGAGAACAACTAAATCACCATAAGGGTAGCCAGTTCCGGTGACAGTGTTCAATTTCTGTGTGAGAAAAGGTAAAACAAACTCGGGATGTGGTTCCCATTCAGGAAAAAGTGGTGATGGGATCCGTGAGGGCAAACGGTGTTGGGTGACACCTTAGACAACGCTGTCCTCACTATTTACTCATCTACATATCCAGCGTATCGTATACTGTGTCATAAAATATTGCCATGTGACCAAGAACTCCGAAAATAGTGTCCCTCCCTAATTTACGAAACCCCTATCCTAAAAAGACCAAATTTTTCAATGAAAAATCCGGAAAAAAAATTATTTCAGAAATGCCATCTGGTTTAGTTTTTTTTTTCTTGTGGTAAAGGTGTACTCGATAAAATCGAACCAAGTTTTAAGGAGCAGTCAATCGAATGAGTCGAATTTCGAATGAATGGGAAGTTCGAATATTCAGAGGACTCATGGAGATCAGTTTAATTTCCAGGATAGCGTTCAACCGAAAGAAAACTTGGAATTTTAAATTTCTGGCAGGTAATTGATTGGAGACAATTGTCCATGATGCCTGGGGAAGACTATAAACAAGTACGTAAATAAATAATCATATGACAGCCAGATATCCAGAACAAAACAGAAACCGCACTCAAAAATCCAGAAATACAGGGGTGCAAATTCAAAAATTAACGAAATAATTAACCATTACTATGTATACGTGCGAAGTGCACGTGCACATGGAAAAATGGAAGATCATTTCGCACGGGAATAATGCATGGATTAATGTCTAAAAATCCAAGAACTCCCTTGGAATTCCACGAATCCCAGAATCCCAGAGACGCGCTTACCCTCCGGCTAGGTTAAAGCACTGGCCAATTACATCGATAGGCCGCCGAGTAAGAGCACTACCACTAGCATTCGGCGTCGGTCGGTGAAAAACAAAGCATTGAGTGAGTGAGGTTTTGGCCAAGGGAAGTCAATCAGGAAGTGAGCCACTGCCCACTCACTCCACTAGCTCCTTAACTGCCGTGGGCTCGGAGTTGATTAAATGGGCTATGAAATACATAAGAAAAGCCATAGCCATGGCTGCGATTTTGAGTGGAAACTGCCCGGGAAGAAGTGGGTAAATTGTAGGCGGGAATAGGCATAGCCGTGGAGATCCAATAGCATGAGGTGTTAACAGCGTTAATATTCGAATATTCGATTTTGAATCCGTTGAAACCTGGATATTAGAAGAAAAAAGTGTAACACAGCTATTGGCCAGGATTTACCAGGATTTATCCATTTTATCACCCTCTTATCCTACTAAATCTAACGTATTATACTAGTTTATTTCGATATAATCATTAATATATCACATGACCCTTTACAATGTAAATTGGCAATGACAGAACTGAACTGATCAGCATTTTTTGCAAATCCTCCCATTATTCCTAATCGACCATCTGCTCATTAATAAAAATCAGAATATGAACCATAGATCAATATTAAAACCCTGTGGTTCCTAAGTAACGTACTGACAGGACGAGTTGTCATGACTTTCCAGGACAGAAAAATAAGCTGAAGAAAATCGAGAAGAAGTATAACTATGACGTTCAATTTTGAAAGATATTCTGGGTAACTATGAGCTATTACCCCCCTCCAAAGTTTGGTCAGCTGAAGTGATATCCAGGAAGTCAAAGACACATGGACAATAACTACTACAACTACTACTATAGATATAATTGAACGTTGATGCACTTCCCAACGACATAACAACTAACAAACTGAAGAGAGAATATATGCAGGTATATCATCGCTTGAATTCCCAAAAATTGCACCAAACAAGGAAAGTAGGACTGACTACCGGTAACATTACGGAGCTATCAAAACCCATGAGAAAATTAAGAGACCTTCGAGATTACCAACTGGTAACCGTGTAACAATACTAAAATTTACTCTTTAACTGATGTCTATAAACATGTTTATCCAAAGGTAACGTTGTCTATACCTAGCTTCCACCCGTGGATGATCATATCCGTAGATATGAGATTACCCATCAATTCCATCAATTCACGCTGACCCTGAAAGAGAGATAAAGAGGGCTGTAAGGTCTTTTTCTCCCCGAATATTCTGAGCCGACATGGACCAATGAGTTTACCCAAGGTAACTTTGTTAACGCCCCCAATTTACTGTGTTAGATTTGGTGCAGTTAGCATGTTACCCTGGGTAATCTCAGTGATGCATAACGCTTCTGGATTTCTCGACTCGGCTTTCAAATTATCAACTGAATTAGATGAACTGTTTCATCTTTGTTCGGTCCTAGGTATAAAATGATTAAAAACCTGGTAAATTTGAGGATGGGATAACCAATGGATACTGGAAAGAAAAGAAGTAGAAAGAAGCAAAATTTTCGTCGAAATAAAACGAGAAAATTATTTCGGGAAGTATGGATGGATGGCAGTGGCAAGCGCAGAAATTTTTCTGTAAGGAGGAGTGGAAAAAGGGGGCGTGGTCAGCCAGGAAATTGGGCCAGGAAATTTGATTAATGCTGAGAATTACTTATGAAAAACAAGGAAAATTACTATTAAGACAAGGAGTTAAGGAGGAGCGAGCACAGAAACGTCATCTTTTCAATTGAGCACACCCTAAAACTGGCTAACCAGCCCGGGAAGCAGCCCGCTCCCTCTGAACTATGCCTTTTGCTTAGTTTACAGCAAGTTCCGTTCAGATTTCCGGGGAAAATATTCACGGATAACAATAAAAACAAAAATAAGAGATCCCAGAGATCGACAACGCAGAATCAAGGAAAGATTGCCAATCTAGGAAGCATTACTGAGAAGCATCAAAAAGAGAACAGCAGAAAAATCCCAGGAAAATTTGCCATCTTCTTCCTAAATCCAGTAGAAAAATTATGGAACAAAACGTGAGAGGTGAGAACGGTGAGCAATTTTAAAACACCAAGAGAATGCTGATTATAGCATCCCCTTTGGGAAAAGATCGAAACGACGGAAACACCGGAATACAGCGAAAACCCGCGATTTTCCGTGAAAACTCCCCGATTCCTCCCTTAAAGTCAACACAACCCCTGACTCCTCGCAGCAAGCGGAAACAAAACTAGTCGAAGTTAGTCAAGGAGCGGCAATTATCTTTGAATATTTCATGACGCAATTAAGCTTTTCAGCTGAAATGCCTGCCTGCCGAACGTGAACAAAAAGGTGAGAGCCGCGGCAATTACGCCGCCGCCGCCGCGGGCCTAGAGAAAATTGAAAACATTCACTGTGGGTAATGGTGCAAGAAAAAGCACGGTAAACGGCCGCATTCCCCAGAGGCAAGAGAAAGTTGCCGGAAACATGGCGATTAACATGGGAATTGTGTGCGAAATGGGAAAAAGTTCAGATGTCCAGAGTTCAATAAGGTGAGGACGTGGGAAGTGCGGGGAAAATTCTCGAAATTTTCCCAAAAGTTCATTTCTTCTGGACCAGAGAGGCCACGGAGCCACGAAGGTCAAGGAAAGTGCATACATGCACTGAAAGCAGTAGATTTTTCAAGAAATCTAAAGAAATCTCAATGTCTCCTTAAATTTCAGTGATTTGTTAAAGATGAACTCAGAATGGGGAGAAGGCCACGCCCATAATAGAAATTTCAGAAAACATGCGCATAATTTTTGGAAATTCTCTTCCCTACAGAACTGCAGAGTCATTGAGGGAGATTTCATACTGAATTCGTTATGGACAAGCTATGAGAGAAATGGGAAGTTGGCCACGCCTATCGGGCGATTTTCTAGTATAAAACGCTAGTGGACGAGTTTTCAGCGCAAATAAGACAAATAGAATTGAACCACAGCGAGTGAATAGTCTAATATTTTTACTTTACTATGAATAAGTAAATATTGTCCTACGAGTGATGAAGCGATCGAACTATCAAATGTCCAGTAGACATATTCGGTGCAATGGGCGTGGCTTCACTACAAATCGTATTTAGTGGTGTTTTTTACGGCAAAGCATACTTTCTAAGATTAAATATGTATTCAGGCACAAATGATACGACAAAATTAACAAAATCAAACAATAGCCTAATTAGTCAAAAGAATTGTTCCAGAAACTAACACCACCTGGAACACAGGACAAACCACCGCCGGCATCACTACATCAGTCCGCGAGGTATTTATCCAAGTGGGCGTGGTTTTGATTGATCCAGTCTCATTCGCTGTTTTTAGGGTAACAACGCCACATTGTGGGCTTGTCACGACGAAAAGTTTACCTGGCCAAGAAAATTCCGGAGACACCCCGGTTCACTTTTATTCCATTCAGACTTCAGTCCTCATTTCGAAACAGGACAAAGACGGAAAAGTGGTCAATAAAAAAATGCAAAAAAATGTCCTCAAGCGAGAACAACTTTTTATTTTCTTTTCAGTCCTTTTGTCATTGGCGCTGTGACCGTGAATGCAGACTTTTTATATTTGCCACCGTTAAAAAAGCAAAAAATCCGTCCGGAGGAGAAAAAGTGCGAAATAATAAAATATGTGGTAATATAGTAAAATACTAGTGTATAGTACGAGAAATTACTTGTATAACATGTAGTATATCTGAGAGAGTGCAGATTATAACACAATATTATGGATACTATGACGTTCATAGCCGAAAAAAAACAAAAGTTAACATTGAATGTAGCTGGTTGTTGGTCATATCCAGGTAGCATAATACTAATAATTATATATAGTATGGTTGTAGCGCAAAATAATATGTGGTATGTATGTGAAAGATTTATGTACTTTATAGTAAAAGAAACTAAAAATTAATATTGAGGGCAATAGTTTACATAATTATACAATTTGTTTGACCCATAGTACTAAAACCATAATAATTATATCTAGCATAGTTACATACATAGCTCGTATAATAGCAAAGTATATGCAGTTTATTGTAGAATAGTACAGATGTGAAATACATTTATATGTAATATACGCACAAAAAAATTAAAAATCAGTAATAAGAGGTGTCAGTATATGCGCTTATACTTTACTTTACTTATAAAGTTCGCCTTTATTTATAGTAGTGTAGTTATTGAAAAATTATATATAGTAGAGTTACATAGCTGAATTTAAACTCTGCGATAAGCACAAAAAAAGTGAAAAAAAAGTAAAAACTTAGAAAAATGAGGTCATTAAGTTGCCTACATGTATATATAACAATAGCTTGATCAGATTATGGTAGCGCTTCGCAGAAGCACTGTTCCTAATGAGAGGGAGAAATAAAGAGAGGGAGAGAGAGAGGGAGGGAGAGAGGGAGGGAGAGAGAGAGAGAGAGAGAGAGGTAACCTCTTGGCTTCAGCCCTATGCTAGACATAAGCCAAAATGCAATAAATAGCTGTAGATTATTTCCTGTGTGACTTGCAGTAATATGTTGTTATGAGCGAACGACAAAAACAGTAACAAAAAGTACGTAAGTTTCCGTAAGAAAAATTACACAACTACATGCGAAACCATCTACTCTGCCTCATGTGGTGTCCTAAAGAAAGTATTTACACTGTTTATGCACTCTCCACAAGAAGAATACAAATAAATTGAATGGAAAAAGAAGGAGAAAATGGGAGGAGTCTATCCCTACTAACCAATAGTGTGGCAGAGATTAAATCAATGTAAAAAAATATGATCCAAGGAAGGAAATTCAAGGATTCTGCCATAAGAAAACTGCCTTCAGCTCAGTGGAGCGTCGACATGTCCTTTTATATCGAAGGCAAATCTGTTACTAACAGCTGAGCCTGTCTTTTTTTTACATATTGACGCAGTGCATGAAAAAAAAAAGAAAAAAAGTGGAATAAAAACGAGGAAATCCTCCCCCTGCCATCTCCCGGCTATAGCAGTAGTACGGGGTTGAACGCAGTGGTTTAGAGGGTAGGCAGGTGAAAAACAAATGTGTTTTGAGCTCGTCTCCAGATTGTAAAACCGGGGATGACCGGTAGAGCCATGGAGACCGCCGGGCAGCTGCCACCACCATGGAAAATGAAACACTACGCGACAAAAGTATAAACACCTCCCGCAGATAGCGGGGAAAATATTTGCAAAGCGTAGAATTCTCTCAGGTCATGTGCAAGAGCAGTGGACGAGTTCTGCTCGCAGCCCCGTGGGTGCTATAAGTCGTTGACACAGCAATTCAAGCACGTACATACGTACATGTTGTCCAGGCAGCGCCAGGATATGGATGAGTTCAGTGGCAGATGAAATATGGCGTGTCGTTAGATGAAAATCTGTTCTCACTGCAGCTAACCGCAGAAACAATAAGGCGCAGAGTCAAGCCGTCGGCGAATGGATGTGGATTTCGCCGAGCATAGTCCACAGAAAATGCCAGAAAAACGCTAGAAATGCTTTTAGGCTGAGCATCAAATTTCAGTTGGATTCAGCTGGATATAACGCCAAAGCGCATTCCATTCATGGCAGAAATTCAACTGGTCGTCCCAGGAAATTTTTCCGAAGATTTCCTGAGAATAAAAACGTCAGGATAATGCGAAGTAGAGATTTTTCCTGCCCAATCTTTGCATTCAGTTATTTGTGAACTCTCAGATTCATAAAAGTACTGAAAAATACAGGAGAATCCAGAAGACTGGAGCAGCTCACACGTGCCGCATCACCTGTTTGGACAGGTCAAAGCGGGGAGCTGATGGATCGATTGCGAACGAGAAAAGTGAAGAGACGCAGCCATCAGAGGACTGTTTAGGAGGGGCTCCTATGCGTGCTGGCGAGTCCATTGCAGCAGGAGAATCCAGCAGAATGCAACCGTTCATATGTGGCGCATCACCTGTTTGGACAGGTCTGAAGCCGGAAATGATGGATGAGGAAAGTGAGGAGATGCAGACAGCCAGAGTGGCGCGCGCACAGAAGGTGGTGCGGCGCGTATTGGCGGGTCCACTGCGATTCATGTGGCTAGCACTGCTGCTGGAGTGATGCTCCTCAAAAAATAATGGTCCGAACTGATTTCAGCTATAGTAACTTGATTCTGATCTCGAAGGTTAGCTTGCAGGCATTGCTCTGGGATTCACATGTACTTTTGAAAAGTGTGTCCCACGCGTTCATTGTGACACAAGGGCTACAGCTCTCCAAGATTCGCCAGTTCAGGACATCTTTCTATGTTTAATACCATTGCGACCGTGGGAACACCAAGCAGTTAGTACCACTGGAACCAATAAGTCACCCTGACGGCAGCAACTCTTGCTAAAGTGCTGCAAATTTCGCTGCAAACTAGGTCAAGCCATGTTGCGCCATTGAAATTCAACGATTTTTCTCGGAAAGGGGCAATAGAAATAGAGAAAAGGGCCATTAGAAAACGGTTGTGGCACTGCTACGAGATTTATCGTCACGAGCGCGATCAACGATGTAATCGCCGCGATTGTTGGTCAATACCTATCGCGTCGCAATCGCGATTCTGTCTCCCACCATGAAAAACATTTTTAAAAAAAAAGTAAGACAATCATGTTCAATGCGATTTGTATTCATCTGATCCCACAAGAGATTGCAAAAATTACTGGGCAGAATCGCCCGCGACATCATCATCAACAAGATTATCCCTATACTTTATTAACAGGCAATCGCAGCGATTATGAGCCATTACGTAGCAATCAATACCCATATTTTTCATTAGCGGCATCGCTCCTATTACGGCGATGACGCAGGTAAGAAGCAAGTGTGACCATGGCCTAGGTCCTGCCTTATCTGCATTCAGGATGTACGTGCCATGTTGTCCGGTTATTATGGAAAATCCTCGACTGACGCATGACTGACGCACGCATCGTTAGAGCATAAATTGACCGCACCACTGCCAGAATACCCAGGATAACAGCAGCCTAATCATTTTATTTTTTACCTGTTTAGCTCACGTACGTCAACGGTAATGGGTCGGTTTCATTGCTACTCAGGTGGTCCCGGAAGCAGTCACTTTCTAGGATGCGAGTTGTGAGTCACCCCCCCCCCCCAACCACCAGTAAATCCCACTGATCCACAAATTTCAGCGCTGCCCTCCAATTGTTGGCAATGTATGCGGAACAAGCAACATATTCATCGAGTACTACTGCTGTGGAATAGCACAACATGACTGTTGTAACGAATTCACGGTGAGTCAGCTGATCGATCACCCTATCGGTTCGACCGCAGGCAACGGATCGTTGCAGGTGTTCTTCTACGTCTGCATATTTGCTGTTGTCGTTGTTTTGGTGATTTTGCTGCTTGGCTGGTGTTGCAGAAGGAGAAGAGACTGATTTTTTTTCTAGAAATCGGCATTTTTCACTTGTTCAGTCTCACAATGATGAACCAACCTACTTTCCTTTAGTTTAAATAAATTTTTACAATTTTTGTGGATCCTCGATTGTATAATACACTGGATATCCAGAATAATTTGGGCCCCGTACCTAATAGTTACTGAGGGAGGAGGGGTATCAAGCCAACAAAAGCCTGCAAATTCCCAGCACAGTTTTAGATTAAAATATCGTTACCGTAGGCGCCGGAGAAATTCTGTGCGGGACCTATTCAGACAAAAAATCAGACCAATATTAGGAATACAATTTAATTTTGTGTATAAGGATTACCAGAACTGTTTATATCATAGCTATGAGAGTTGTCACTAGGCGCTTGCGTGCGTGCGTGCGACAGACGTTTGTGAGCGGCGTCGAGGCGGTCGATTGCACCAGCCTATATCAATGGCAATCGCTATTTTGTCCATTTCATCGCGAGAAACTGGTGTTTTTCATACGAATGGTCTAACAAAAGCTAATTAATGGACAGCAACTGCTGCTAATCTGCTGCAACTAGCGACATGAAATGGAACCGGGAGAACTAAGCGGGAATCACAATTTTGCCCTTGACCTTCTCTTGAACTGCAATAAAATTACGGGCAGAAGTGAGGTGTAACTGAAGTAGAAATCCAGAAACCCTGCTGAAAAGCAGTTGAAATCAATATAAAACGAATTTAACACTTGGAGTTGCCCTTGTAATAGAATTCGCGAAGAGTTCGCGAGCGGAATTTGCACGACCTTGCAGGATTTGGAGAGACGCCGCTGCAAGGAGGTGCCAGAAATCTGACGGGACTACTTACAGGAAATCCAGCGGCTCCAAAGATAGAAACAACTACACGTCGTGATATAGAGGGCACTAATACGTACATTATTTAGGGCAATGCAGCCTATATTTTAATCAGTCATAGCTGCTGCTTTTCTGGAAATCGTAAATCGTAAAATGGATAATTTACACCGCACTTGCGTCCGTCAATTTGTCTAGTAATAAGACAGAGATCATTGCAAAACCCATTCAACCAAGAATACGAAAGTAAATACACCCCTCTCTTGGTGTGTGCGTGCGTCACCGCCTATCCTTCGGAACTCGGCTAGTATGCAAGTATAAAAATTTATCTCAACGGGGTGTGAAGCGTTATACCTGGAAAGCGCGGCGCGACTGAGCTCTTTGACTGGCCGGTTGCGCGAATTGACCAATTGCGGAGCTTTCCCGCACCGTCCCTTCCAGGTATAAAGCTCCACACCCATCTCAACGACGGGAAGCAGTGTGCCACCGTATCCGCGACCGTTCCGTCTGCGTGCGTGCGTCCGTCACATCGTATCCTTTGATATGAGCTATGCCTCTCCCAGAATGGAGACCTCGAAAATTAGCAGAATTCCAACTAGATGCGTCATGACTGTTCTGTACCTTGAGTGCGTCTAGGCTTACCTCCATCACACCGTCGCACGCGTGACGTACGCACGCATGCCTCTAGTGTAAGTTGCTCATAGGTCTCTGCTCTCTAATATCAACCCAGTCGCTGTGTTTTTTGACCTAGAGCACTGTTTTATGTGAATCCCCCACGAAAGGCTGATCGCGAGGGTGGGCCAATCGTGGAACAGTGGCCACGCCCCATTTTTCTCATGGCCCAGTGCCATTAAAGATTGGGATTATTCTTGGCTGTATCGACTCTTTAGTTATATGAATAAACGACATTGATGAAAGTGTCCGATTCTTGTGACAAAATTCCTAATTTCACTGGCTTTGCCCACATCATCAGCAAAGATACAGTGGTTCAGTTGAGGAAATGCGCAAACAGAAGATAATGACTAGCAGCAACTGCTGCTAACGTGCTGTAGTGAATGCCACGAAAACAATGTAGGAGAACTATGAGAAAAGAGTGATATTTCCCGGAAAAATCTTAGGCATTTCAGGAAAATTATAAATTTAAAGTATCAATGAGACCGAAAAGCCATAGTGATGGTCTAATCCGTGGGAAATTTATATTCTACAGATGTACTTGTAAAGAAAAAACAATTATACTTGTAAATAAACAACAACCAAGCCACATTTTAATGACTTATGTTGATGAACACAACTCTCAAGGCAGTGGTAATCGGCTTGGATCATCTAAAGGTCATCCCAGCGGGAACCTGGAATCGTCACTCCGAATAAATAAGATGGGGAGGATACGGGGTGAGGGAGGAGGAGGTGGTAGCTACCAGTAATGTCCTAGCTATTTATGTACATCGCCAATAGATCTTAACAAACACCAGAAATCCCCACTACCATGAGATTGGACTAATCCGGGAGCATACACTGCGGTCTGGAGCAATATTAAATCGCAGCTGGTAATCGCACCGGAAATCACGCAACCACGCTGACACGCGATCGTAGCGCACGTCATTCGCAGCCGTTCGCGATTATTTTTTCGAGGGTTTGGGGAGAACAAATTCTGGAGCACCTCTTACCAGGAAGTAAATCTCTGATTCTGAAACCGTACTATGCATTTGCGGCGTTTTATGAGGACGTTTTGAAGCTAATGACGTCATTGAGGCTGTGGTTAGGACTAGCTTTTAGGCACGCAGAAGGCACGCCTATATCTAAACTTTAAAATCGATCTCAGGCCTAAGTAAGGACGCACTCAGAACCCCTAAAACAACTTGCTGACCAGCACTTGGCGAGCAAGTTTTTGATCACGTCTGAAACTTGAGTAGATCTCAAATTGTTGGCAACTTGTCATCGCCTAATCTCGCCGACAAGTTGCCGGCTCCAAAGCTTGTCAGAAACTTGGTTTTATTGCAATTAGAGTGGTAGCAGACCTTTTCTCAATTGTACCACGGCAAATACCGCCCAGGTGTCCTCAATAATTGCATCGCTTATTACGCGGCTGGGGGAACTAGCCTACAACATGCTTTGATTCGCTTGCTGACAAGTTATTAGGCTGAAAGGTTGTCGACAACTTGCCGATAATCTTTGTAGCCAGAAAGTTCCATGAAAATTTGTTTAAGGGAGGAAATAGTCGACAACTTATTTTGGGTCTACCCTGTCAACAACGTCAAATTTGTCGACAACGATTCACTAGTTAAAAGGTCGACTGCAAGTTGTTTTCGAGCATAGATGGGCGGACTTGTGAGCTGGTGAAGATTTAAGCAAGAAGACGATTCCAGAGGGTTGGAGGTGAGGCTCTGCAGACACCGCCCTCGACTGCAGGCAGCATTTTCTAGATGACATTCACTGCAGAAAATTGAATAGAGAGATAATGAAATGAATTTTTTCCTGCTTCACAGCTCCAATGGATGTAATTGGCAATGCATAATCTTTTGGACTGGAATGCGAATGGATTCCTTTCTGGAACAAACGGACAGAACGATCTGCTTCCTGAGAAAAGTTCTGCTTTTCCATCAGAAAGGAGATCGGAAATGACGTCAATGAGAGCTGCACTTGAAGTTCATTGTGCCTACTATCAATTCAACAATTCTCAATTATTCAGTGAAGTTCGCACCCGAGAATACAAATTCTGGAGAGGATGTCCTTGAAAACGCTCCAAGTAGGCAGCTAGTGAGGAGAAAAAGCACTATTGCCAGCAAAATAACCAAAAATGGAGAACGGAGAGGAAGAAATTTGGAAAAAAAAATCGTGGAAAAGTTGACACAACGGCAGAAGAGGGTCACGTCTCTAAAGGATTCTGGATTGGTCCGAATCCTGGTTTTTTGCCAACATTGAGTTCTTCCAGAAAAAAAAAGGAATTGTTTACTCAGTGTAGGTACAGTTACACATAATAAACTACTAGAAATCAACAAAAAAAAAGATTTTAGTTGTATTTCGTTCCGCACAATTACCCTTTACATGGAGAAAGAACCAACCATTGTGTAGTATGGCTGCGTGACAAGAGGTATGCTGCTGGTCTGTGATTGGTCGATTCATGTGCGCGTCGCGGCTGCAGCCTTTTAAGGTACGAGCAGTTCTGCGTGGATATGTACAACTTTTATAAGCTTTATTGGGACAGATGAGTGTTTTCGGAACCCGCAAACTGTGAAAAGGCGGCCACCAATGTCATTTAGTGCGTCGAATTTGAAGAAACAACTTGGACTTGAAAAGCGTATGCGTGCGGTGCGGTCGCGTCGCGGCGTACGTCTTGACCGCCACCCGTGTACTATATGTACATACCTTGTGTAAAAAGTCGGGATTCATGAATTCTACACGATCGAAAGTAACCAACACCCTAAGGCCAATAAACAGGGCTTCTAAAGAATTAGCATTGGAAGAAATTTTCAATTTCCCCGGAATTCACTGATTTTTCCAAGTCGTTTCAGACTCTTCTAGAAGCTACCAGCTCTGAGCCTTTTCCAGACCTTGCACTGCTAATATTTTAAGCTTCCCGAATCTATTGACGAGACCATTCCAATCTCGGCCCAGTCGCCTTAAATATTTCACCACCAACAGCACGCCACCTTATGGCCAGAAAGGTACGTAAATAGGCCGCAACGACCCCGTTGACGATCTCCGGCAGATGAAAAGCCAATCCGTGCAGCGGCACATAAGCGATTCCACGAAATCGCCGGCACGACCACTGGCCAGGTCATTCTGAATCATGGCACCAAGAGAGAATAATAATCTATTCGAGGCCAACGTTAGTGTAAACAGCTTATTAGCATAGTGTTTGCTCGTGGGGAGGTGAGTAGATACCCCTAATAAGGAAGTAGTAAGTAGGTGGAAGCAATTAGTTATACTCCTGCGGATCGTTCGCTAGACTGGATATGAGGAAGCTCACTGGAAGAGGAAGCCCACTTCCGCCCCCCCCCCCCCGTTCCCCCCAAGACAACTTACGGGGAACCCTTCAGCCAGCAGATCCTTGTCGACAGGGTTGACGTCATCATGCCATCCAAAAACAAGTTGCTAGCAACCTTTTCTCACAACAACTTGTCGACTACTTACTCGCTAGAACAAATTTCTCGCAACGCAAGTTTTTTGGTTAAAAACTTGTCAGCAAGTTGTCGACAACTTTTCAGTCGACAAGAGAAATCAACTGTCACGAACTTGCCAGCAAGAAAAGGCGGGAACAAATTGTTGGCATTCTAGTATGGCTTACAGGTTGTCACTAGAAAAAGGGGAGAACAAGTTACCAACAAGCCTTGCAACCGACTATGTGACGGCGACAAAGTGTGAAAACAACTTGTCAACATGTTTTGAGACTGACAACTTGTGAGCAAGAACGAGCGAAAAAAGTTGCCAACAAGCGTTGAAACCGACAAGTCGACTGCGAGAAAGGCTGAAAACAAGTTGTCGACAAATTTTGGAACTGATAATTTGTTAGCAAGACTAGGCGAGAAGAAGTCGCCGACAAGGTGCAAACAAGTTTCAGATGCGATCAGAAACTTGCGCGCCGAATACTTGTCAGCAAGTTGTTCCGAAGGTTTTGAGGGAGACTCACTGGGAGAGAAGACCAGAATGAGTGGTAGTCACTCGAAAAATCTTAGCCTTCATGATTAGTCCTTGAGAAGCTGATTAGAGGGGGTGCCACCTAGTCGCCATAGTTTCATCCAGATCGCCGGAAAAATCCAAACCGGGTAAGAAACCAGAACCAGGAGATGAATATCCAATGAAAAATCAGCCATTCAGCATTTGTGACCTGTGAGACAAGCTCAGCTTCCTTTAAAAAAAAAGAGAAATTCAGCTCAGGCATGCAGTCAGCAACAGAAAAAAGTGAGCATCACGCGACCACGATCCAGAAACCACTCAAAAGCGCCGACCAATTATTTGCGAAGGATAGGCAGCCGCCGCAAAACAAAAGAATGTGCGTTCTTTTGCCTTCTATGGGCTCATAAGAGAAGGAATAACAACGTAAAGGCTATAAAAAGTGCAGGATGCTGGTGGCGCCGTAGTCGAAAACATCCAGCAGAAAATTTCCACCAAATTACGGCAAAATCCACGGAATTTCCCCACCACGCGTGAAACAAACATGGGTGTGGAGCGGCTGACAAATGAGGCTGAAATAATGGCTCGCTCGCTGGTGACGCGTGTGGAAACTTTGGTCCCAATCCACGAAGTAGGCGTTTATGGAAGGTGTCACCCCGGTCAACCACCCGTGCTAGAGCTTCTGAATCGGACATACGCGGGGGAAAGGCGCTAAAAATAACCAACATTTCGGCGTTTCCACAGTCGTTTTTGCTTTGATTTTGTACGCTTGGCCAGTCATACGTCTGGCGAGGTTGCGTGTAGGCGAAAGCGAAGCAGAAGCATGGAATAACCGTGTCGTTCGAGCGCAAAGTACACGACTTTATGGTGACTTCCGGATGTGACTGCTTATTTCAAGGAAAGGCTAATGGAAATTACATGGTAGATGGGAGAAGGTGGAGGAGTTGTGGAAAAAAAGCTGATGTTGAAGAATCAAAAAAAACGCAGCAAAAATGAGAAAATACCGCGAAAAAATGGAAACATCTGGATGCAATAAGCCTGGATTTGCAGATGGAATGATTGGATAGGATATTCCTTGGGAAAACAACCGCTTGGGAGGAAAAGGTGGAAAATCTGAGAAAATAAGGAAATCAAGCAAGATTTGGCCTTCATCACGGTCACCTTCGTATTGTTCCTTTCATTTCATTTCCTTCTTTTTCCCTTACCATTACATGGCCTGATCCTTTTGTATTACGCCTATTTTTCGCTTACACACCTGTTACTACCATAATACTAATGATTATAACAATAGACAGAACAGAATAGTAATAATATATAGACAGAATAGACATCTCTCGAACAAATATGGTAAAGAGGTAGGCGTGACTTCTAGCGGCCTGAAGCTATTAGTGACCCTAATTTCTCCTATACCGGCCTTTAGGCTCGAACAGAGAAAATGAAGAGTCGTGACTTGCCTAAGAGTAAAGGGAATGAAATACCTTAATCACTACAATAATAGCTGCCTTTTTGGTCCACTCTTAGCCAGAATCAATCACAAACGAAAAATCACCCTTAATAAACCCCGCCCACCCCACGGGAGTACAACTGCAGGAGGTCAAATGAACAAAAACGGAATCAGATCCAGTCCTTCTAGAACTTAAGACTCATACCAGGTGCCGTTCCTCGTTGCTTTTACCACCTTACCTTAGCAGGTAAATTAACAGGTATTAATTGGGACACTTTTGGATACGACTGGGTGACCAAGAGAGGACCTGTTTTAGTCTGTTGTGCTATGATTGCTTTTTTTATATTTCTCGTTCGCTTCTCTCATTTGTTGTTTAGTTCTATCAGCTATGCTACACCTATTGGTGTAATAAATAAATACTTTGGAAGTGTAGAAGTGAGTACTAGATTAGGAAAACCAATTGGTATGATAAATCACCGTGTGAGAAAAAGGGGTGGTGCTACTGCACTGCGATTGGCCCGTTCGCATATCGCTTTCCGCCGAATCGACAATATCTCTTTCCGAGCTCGAATAATCCAAAAATCACGCATATCGCAGTTGAACAGTGGAGTGAATTGACATGAGCGACGGTAAAAGATGTGCGAACGCACCAATAGTACAATAGGAGCTCCGCCCCTTAATCTCCCGAAATGCGTCACAGTCCATTTTTTGAGCTCGAACAAGAGGTTAGTTTAAAAAATCCGAAGGGATAGAGGTCATGAAATCCTAAAGAACATCTGAACTTGATCATTTTTAATCGGCTGCAAGTAAAGTTAACTCAAAAGTAATTGAACCATGTATTTGATTAAATAGGGGTTGAATTGAGCTGAATATGGTTACTCTTCTAAATAAGAAGCGTTTGCGTTACACTGTTTGCAGTACTAATTCCACAAAAAAATCCTTGATGCTTGATAACACTTATGAGACCCTAAATGGGGAAAATCTTCATAAATACTTAAAGAACAAGCAGTAGTCCTAGTAAAGAGGGAGAAATTCCGCGAACAATACTGGGGTCTGTTCTTTAACCCAGAATACACATACAGCTTAGGTGTGTTGTTTCCAAGGTGGCATAGTCTACGAAATTGTATTACGGTTCCAGGATAACTAGATTCACATACCATAAAATTGTGTTTTGGATTTTCTAGTTATTTCCTTATAAGGGAATGTACAAATTAGGGTATTCATATGTTTACAAGGAAGTACATTCCACAAGGGACATTCAACCACAGGAAAAACAAGGGAAAGTGCCGAGAAAGACATAGCTAGACGGCGTTTAGGAAGAGATTCTGATTCATGAGGACTGCTTCTTTTCCGGAACTAGCGAAAAATATTGAGGATAGACCTCTGATTTCTAGGAACACATCCGCACTAAGCCCATCAAGACGCAGAACAGCGTCTCGGAAATCAAAAATCCCAGCTAGATCCAGGAAAAATAGAACCAAAATACAAATCCAGAGCTACAGATTGTATGTCGTTCGGACAGTGAAGTGGCACTCGACTCGACGCCTCGCTCATTGAGATTGATGCCGGAAAGAAAAAAAGCCGACGCCGCGAACGATGTGATATGAGGCAGAAAGTTGGATTTCGGACGTCAGAGCTTCGAGAAATGAGTTTCTGGGGTTAGTATGGTAAAGCGGAAGTGGTGCATTCACACAAACTTCCGTGGGTCTATCTGAATAAGCAGAATTTCAATTAGATGGAAGAGTTATCGCACTGATGTGGATTAAATAGACTCCTGAGCAACAATTTCAGATTACTGGCGATCTCAGAGAATTTCGGTCGAGATCAAAAATATAAGCATAATATAATAAATAAATATGCATAAAGTGAATGAATATTTGAGTGCCGCGTCCTGATCGAGTTTGCTTTGCAACTTATTGATTGGAGCATTTATTATTTTGAAAAAACATCATTTTCTTATGAGAACTGCCTATAATTTGAAGAAAAAAAGAACTACAATACCCTCGCTAAATTCTTTAAAAAAGTACAATCGCCCCGCGAAGTTGCGTTCTTTTCGTTCCATCCTCTATAATTTGGTGGAATGCAGTCTATCGAGAGTCCGCATAGATCACGGAAACCGTTCATGTCTGTTTGACCTTCCTATGAGCAATTTGCTATAAATTAAATGTTAAATTGTGAAAATTGAGCGTTTCTCATATTGAGGGACTCCGTCGCGAACGGCGCGCGACGTCGCGTGCGGCGAGCCAAGCGATTCGCGACGAAATTGTGGCAAAGCGAGGACACTTCAAATTTCATGATGAAGCTAAAAACTGTTACCTTATCTTATATGGGCCTGAGTTTTGGATCAGTTACGGTTCTTCCCTTCGGTTTTATTTTGCTGTATATTGCGTCTCAACAAATTTATAGAGACGGAACGAAAAGAACACAACTTCGCGCGCCGAGTGTACTTTTTTAAAGAATTTAGCGAGGGTATTGTAAGTTCCCCTGAATTTCACGTCTTGTTGATATTATGGACGAGCTTTCCCTGTTCTACTAAACATTCGGATGAGTTTCCTTTGATTCTTTCCTCATAAATTTCTTTTATATTCTAAGGACACAGGGACTCGCAGACCGTAACAATTGCTAAAAAGCAAATTTGACCATTTCGAGGAGTTTCTTCCTTTTCTCTCTCATTCACTTCCTTTCTCTCTTTCTCTCTCTTTATCTCCGTCCTCCCTAGCATCACTCTTGTTCTCCCTTTCTACATTTATTTGAGTACTGATAATACACTAGAGCAGTCCAATTTGCCCAAATCCAGACTACAGAGCACTCACACGTAGTCCTCTCTACTCGACAACATTGAGGTCTCGTGCCCTTTATTGAGGTTACCCATTGGTAAACATGTTATCGTCCCAAATCTATGCTTTATCTGGTACGTGCCAAAGTGCTGTGCTGTCTATGGTCTATGCCTAGCATGCTAGCCATGGGTAATCATACCAACACCCACACTTCCAATGAAGCATTCGGCCCCAGGAATAGAGCATTACCTACTCCTTAGAGAGATAGAAGAGCAGGTGAAGGGTAAATATAAGGGTGATTCTAACAAGACACTGAATTTCTTTAGAATTCACGGGAAAAAAAGATCTGAAAAGAAACCCTCTTAGAAGTACTTACTCCTCCAGCTTCCAGGCAAAGGTATAGGCCATGCTGAGCGAACAGTCATGCCAGGAATAAATTAGCAATGCTTTATAGTTTTGTTTGAGTTGAGTAAGAGTCAACAAGTAATAAAACAGGCTTCACGACCTCCCGCATAATTACGGTTTGCCTGTGTTGGAGGCAAGAATTACAACAGGAATGAGAAAAATGTGAGAGGGAGGGACACAAAAGATGAGCTTTTTGTGGTCATTCGCCGGTGAAAGACAGGGAAAACGTCCAGATCCACGAAAACTACTGAAAATAGCGATTTTCCGCAGGAAAATGTAATTTCATGCTGTGGAACTGTCCTAGACATCACCTTTCCAAGCACTCTATCCGAAAAAGGGCAGCTGCCTTTAAATTAGAGCTGATCGCTTAAAAGTACAGGTGACACTTGGAGATTCTGTCTCATTTTATAGCTTATATAAAGGAAGGAACGAAGGGCAGCATACAACAAATGGAAAATGAGAAATTAACGAAGGTGATTCTTAGGAAAAATCCTCGGAAACTATCTTTTTAACGAGATAGTGTTCACTATGAGCTTTGTGGAATTGGCCGAGTTAGCGAAACGACTGGAGAATCAGTTGTGCATTGATTCTGCATGAATTTTTCGTGAAAAATTGCTTCATGAGCCCTCGTTTAATCCAGAAAAGCGGGCTGGAACAGCAAATTCATCACATGAACATAAGAGGAACGTGATGTTTGAATGCCGTAGTGGTCTCTGAAGCTACTATTAACATGCCGACTGCTGCTACTCGCTCACATAAACAATTTTCTTTTGTGCTCTTGTTATTTTCAGCCGAGAAGTGGCGGAAAAATGTACGATCTACGGCAATCAAAATTCACCGGGGATGAAAGTATCAAAAGAACAACTGGTAGAGAAACTCAGAACCTCCAGAACAAGTTCGTCGATCGCATGTGAAACTTGCTCAACCCAAGGCCTAATAATAACTTTTTTTCTCGTTTCCTTGTCGACAAGTTGTCGGCCCAAAGCATGTTGACATGTTGTTGAATAGTCAGTCATTGGGTTTACAAGTTGTCGACATGCTCTGGGCCTAATAAGTTTTGACAAGAAAAGCGAATGCAAGTTGTTAGCGAACTTCAGGTCGAGCAAGTTTTATATGCGATCAGGCAACATGTTCTGGGCATGATCAACAATTTAATTACTAAATTGTCTCAAAAATATTTTATATTTGTATTCAGATCTCTGTCGACCTCAACGGCCATGAATTATCCCTAGGAAGGATAATCACAACTAAAATTCGTAACAGAAAGCTTTCTGGTGATGTAAACTGGATTCTTGTACTTCAATATAGTCGAATGAATCCTGAGTGAGGTTTTCTTACAGTTTCTCTCAAATAAAGAGTATAAACCTGTAAAGAATAGACCACAAATCGAACAAAATCTCAAGAAGAAAGGTGTAAATAAATTTCAAAAATCGGATATCTAAAAAAAACTGAGGGCCTTGTCATCTGGGATATGAAAATTAAAAAAAAACGACTCAGAAATAGCTAACATAAGGTGCGGTGAAGTTGTTCCTCGGGGGTAACTGTAGGATACCGTAACCATAGAACGACCAAGTTGGAACTAAAGGTGAGAATAGCACCGGCGTGTGCAAAATGCGGTCACCTTCAGGGCAAGGCAGGTGATTCTCACTGGATTGTATGGATTTCTGCTGACTCGTTAGACTCGCGCACAGTAAACGCAATTACCTTTTCGAAATAGAAGAGACAACAGAGAAAAAAGTGTTCCTGCACCCTAGTCACCCCGAGCGAGACATTGCTTCAGCCATATTTGCCAATTTTACTTGTTTTTCTGGAGCAAAATATTTTCTGGGATAGGACCTGTCCACGAGACATGTAAATGACTCTGGCAATGCATTTCAAATGCATTTGCCCTACAAAGTCTAATAAATGCCGAAAATTAGGAAATTAGCCTTGGTTGTCAATCAAAGAGCAAAATGAGTCGCATTGATTTGACATAAATCAGCTTCAGTTTTCGGAGAACCGGTCCAGAAGCGGGAGTGAGTTTTTCTGGAAAAGAACAAGGAATTGCATAGGCCGATGAAGATAGTTTACAGTAGAGGTACGGGTGGGGTGGAAAATCGGTTTATAGCACAAAGAACGCCCGCCAACAGAGTAGATTTTCCAATCATTTTTCCCTTTTCTATAGATTTTTCTTGCTACGGGTTGGATTATAGAAGAACCACTTCTCCGTATTGTGATCAAAACATGAGTGTTAAAGTAGCGCTGCGATTCTTGGCCTTTTTTAGTAATCCAGTAATTTTCGATCAAATAAACCTTGGGAAATTTTTACTCACAATGTCTTGGACCTCTTCTAATTTCTTTCTGTCGCTTTCCATGTTCCTTTTTCTTTATTTTTTGAAAATATATGGAATAAATGGACAGGTATTCCGGCTAAGGCTCCTGTAAGTCGTGTGCTTCTAAAGTAATCGACAAATCACGTTTCAGATTTTGGAAAACTTCTGACAATATGTGGCTAAATTTAGTGTTCTTCGCCTGAAGTCTGGGTAAGAACTGAAGTTGTCACACTTTCTTCCACATCTCGGCGAAAATTGTTGAAAACTGTTAAAATAACAGATCAACAGCTGAATAAAATATTCAGTTGATCGATTACTTGAACTTTGGAATATTTTCATGTCAAGCTTTCTTAGAAAACATAGAAATTGGGTTTCATGGAGAAGAGCTATAGGACAAGAATAGTTGGAGCCACCATAATCCTTAGCTAAATCAGAAATAGACGGTGTGATGAATGAAAAAGGAACGAAAAAAGGTTCACTTCTCAAGTAGTAGGATTCAAAGGACGAGTTGTCCAGAGATGTCTATGATTCCGACGATTGGATGAACCAAAATTATGCTGCGCCATGAGAAAAGAGTATCCAAATGCATGATAAGGATGCTTCAGTGTTCTTGTCGCCTGAATCCGATTATATGGAGACCGGCAAAGATCTGGATTATCCCAGTGGCTAGAAATTAAGGACATTACACAAGAAAAGTGGACCACATTGCTTGAGAAGGAGAAAAAGGAAAAAAGAGAAGAAATGTTAACATGAATAGGTCAGATTGATTTCATTAACAGCCCAATTATCAGATGGATCCAGAAAGTCAAGGTAAGATTTACTCCTACTTCACGTCCATCAGAGAAATGTGCTCGCGCATATCTCAGCCAAGCTTACAGCACACGAGTAAGCTAGTTGACTTTTTCCCAGCCACTCTTCGCCACTGATGCCATTACATTTTCGCATTCTGTGCATAATCAAAACTGCGCTCAAATCGTCCTCAAATTGAATCCGCATCAAATTTCATTCGTCAAGCCTGATATCCCGAGAGGCAATAGATGAGGCGAATTTTTCGCCGCAAAAACTGGATTATGTTAGCCAAAGTGCACTCGTGAAAATGGAAGATCGACATGGAATTCGGCGAGTCGCTGATGCGGTGGAGAGGCGAATAATGCATTTTGAAGCGTATCTCGGATGAAACGGAGGCGATTTTGCTGTTTTCTAAAAAAGAAATGAAACACTTGAGATGTATCGCCGCAGCTTAGTCTAGCAAACTTCCTGGATGAACGTACTGAAACTATTTGCCCGAAACTCACTCATTGTTCTTGCCTGAGCATGAAACCTTAAATAATCAGTGATATAAAGTGTTTTCTCACAAATAAGAGTGAGAACTATGGAGTTTTGATATCTAAGTCTTCAGAACACCTCGTAAGAACCCCGGGCCCATAATCCGTGCCGCATCGACCCCACAAAATAAGAAATGAACAAGAATGTGTTGCGCGAGAACTGGTCCCCACGAGGATGTTGCTCGGGTGGGGGGGGGGGGGGAGTATTTCAGATGCCAGCATTTTTGTAAACCCATTTTAATTACTGTTCCGGTCAGGTGCTCAATAATCCCTACAATTTTACTAATTCATTCATTCATTTATTTATTCATTCGATACTTTGACGGACAACACTGATTTTCACGTTAATTTGTAAACGTGAACAATGAATGAGTGAATGAATGAATGAATGAATGAATGAATGAATGAATGAATGAATGAATGAATGAATGAATGAATGAATGAATGAATGAATGAATGAATGAATGAAAATTCAAACCATAACTTTAAAAAAAATGAAAAGTGCACAATATGGCGTTGCACATCCGTGCAGTTCTACAGCGTCAGCGCCGATACCGTAGTTAACAATCCTGAATGAACGCACTGCTGATCCTAGGACGATTTCCCATCAGGACCAGGATTCATTCCGTCCAAAGAGGTAATTGGTTCCGACTTACAATGTCGCTGCTTCAATCAGTGCACTTTACAGAGAGGAAATCTCTCGATAATGGGGATTCCCAAGAAATCTTGGCCTTCACAGCACTGGAAGATTGTGCATAACTAGAGAAAAGAAGAAAACCGGGGGATTTTCTGGAAAAGTAGAAGTTTCACAACGGTCTCATTATCACAGCATGGCACGCAAGGCAATTCGATACGACGTTTTGCTCTTGTTTTCAATTGTCGATCAGCTCAGAAAACATAGTGTAACACGGATAGCACGCGTGGAATTCCATAAACGCCTGGAGAATGCAGAAATTCTCGGAGGTGCCCGGAAGAGTTGAGAATAATCAAGGATAAATTGCAACAACAAATGTTTCCTGAATACAGGAAAACACCTCCTAGAAAACAATTCTCGGATGAGTGAATGAAAAATTTTTAGGGAACAGTAAAGCGCACAGCTCCGCGGGCCTCCCTCTGCACGAGGAAAGGAGTCGCGTCTTCTGGAAGTAAGCAGGAGACGCTTGGGAGTATCGAACCCCGCATAATGAGGCGAGATGAGGTGTGTCTCGTCCAGGGGCGCATCATCAAAAGTACCCGCAAATTACTTAGTGTTTACTCCTGGAAGGAAATGAAAAATTTTCTGGAAGAACGGAAAATTTCCTGGTAATCTGGGAGAATAGTGGGAAATTACATAGGTATTAAACTGGTTATTGGTTAATAATTTTTCTGGCTCAATATTATCCTCCATGTCCCCTCATACACATACCTTTTATATTGGTAAAAAGGCTGGGTAATTTACCCTCTGGATTAATTGCAGTGCCTATTCCCTCTCTACGTTAGCATTGAAACCCCTTCAACTGTATTAGAGAGCCCTACTCCATCTCAAGGCTTCCTTGTTTTCCACTCAAAAATCCCCGGAAATTTTACGGGTTCACAAGATTCTATTCAAATTCTTGAGTACCACTCTAAATCACTGGCGTATTCTTTAGGAAAGGCTTGAAATTCTCGAGTCAGCGAGCCGATCCAGAAACAGAAAATGCGACCTTCTGCTGTGCTGGTTATGTTTTTCCAGTGTGTGGCAACAAAAACTGGTAATGCAGGCACAAATTTACGTTAGAAAAATAGCTAAACATACATCAACTACAATCTGATGCGTGCAAAACGATGAAAAGCAGTAGAATGAGTAGTTTCGCAACAAAATTGATCGACACTTCAGGAAATATCCGAAAATATCCAACGACAAAAGAGATCTAGGTACGAAATTTCTTAGAGTTTGAGTAGCAGCTGGGAAAAATGTGCTCTATACAAGATAGCTGATGAAAATGTGCTCCAGTAATAATCGAACGTTGACTAGGATCGAATATAATTTTGATAAATTTCAAAGACAAACAGATTACTTGAAATGCTGACAAATAGAAAAAGCTCGAAATTTCACTGCTCCAAAATGCGGACCACTCGACAAAAAGGACCCAATAGAGTGGAATACCTACTGAACAATGAAGTACGATTTTTAGAAACCAGAGCGTTAACAGCTAGGACTTGTACCCTTTACCTTTAGCTTTGACCCACCCACTACACTTGCCCGTCTACTAACTGTAACCAAATCTTTTTAACCCTCCCCCCCCCTTCCCTTATCCAAAATTTGCAACAATCAGGACTCCCCTTCCCAAAAATCCACATCTTTTTGGCCCAGCAGAGACTGTTACCAAACAGAATTAAGTCTACTAAACGTGCAAAGCGTTCTGCATTTGCACAGCCGTCACTCAATTTGACGGAGCAGCGGCTGGTTTGATGGCCGCATATTATGTGACCTTAAAGTGCAAGAAAAGAAAAACGATTGCAAGAAAAGGAAAAAGGTTCGTATAGCACCTTTCCAAACGGGAGCGACCTGGCGCCTGGCACTTGCAAGTCTGCAACTTTTTCAAATGATTTTTAGCCCCTCATAAAGAAATTGGGAGAAAGACTACTGGTAAGGTCTGCAGAAGCAAGGAAGTACAGATGTAAAGAAATAAGCAGTTGTGACAAAAAGGAAACAAGTGGGTACTAGTAAGGGAATTTAGAAAGGCTCTATGCTTTTTGATCATCAAGATTGGAGGAGTTTCTCAGGAAATATACTTATTTATTTACTTGCTTACTTATTTATTTATTCATTTATTTATTTATTAGGCACGTAGGCTTGCTCCATTAATAAAATGTGATAAGTTCGAATAACTTTATCATTATTTGATGTTTCTGGCCAAAATGAATGGATCTCACAAATTGTAACCAGAATTTTCTCTTTTCTTTATTTTCCTTTCTTTTTTTTCTTCCTAGAAAAAAACCCGCTTGCTCTAGGACATTGAAGAAACGTGAACTTCCTTCCGAACATGAATCAAACCAGCCGCAAAATAAATCCAGCAAAATTAAGATAAAAAAGTCAATATGGACCTCATAGTTAGATGGTAATTACTGCTTGTTAGCCAAACTTAACAAGACTTTTGTGGCCTCAAGGGTCTCAATGTATCTCAACTGTTCCGCTTTTAACCTTCGGGAAATCCCAAAACTTTCCCGGAAGATCTTCAGTACACATGAAGACTAGGCTAAATTTGTCCAAGGAGAAACTATTCAAATTTTTTTCTCAATATCCAAATATTACAAAGTTGTAGAGCAGTGATAGTGAATAATACATCAATAATTATGGAAAAAATTACTTGTCTCCCCATTGTTTTACTTTCCACCCCTTGCAATGAAATGACAACTTCTGAGGAAAATCCCCTGGCCAGAGGATCGAGCTAAATTTCCCAGAGGAAAAACATTTAAGGAGAAAAAAAGGAACAGAAAACACTGTTCCGTTAGCCTCACCATAGTTTTATCGACATCGAAAGGCAACCCATAAGCTCTCGCGCCCCAGGAAAAATTGATTTTCCATGGAAATTTCTCCAAAAAGCCATTATAGCGGTGCCAGAGGCATGAAACGGCCGCTGCTCGAGAGGTAACCGCTATTGTGGCTGATTAATGGAAGTCTCAGAGTCGCACGCAGGGAAATGGACCAAAACAACGACGAAAATCGAAACAAAAGCTAGAAAGGTGACTTCCTGGTTAGCTCATAGTTTGGTCTTGGTTATCAAAGTATTTTGGACGAAGAACAGCTGGAAGAACAGCCAAAACCCTAAGAATCCCAAGTAAACAGAGGAGTAGATAGCAGAACAGGATAAATTCAGGATGTCATTGCGAAATTCCCAAACCAGCCGCCAGGAAAACGAAATTTAATAACTCTGGTGGAGCGAGAAGCAACCAATTTCCAAGTAAACATGAGGTAAAACGCATAGGCTATACGTATCAGCGAAAGGAAGCAAAACTGAATTGTTCGGCCACGAATCCAGCACGACATCCAGAAATTGTTGACCACAACGGCGGCGGTGGCGGCTGAGCTACTAGCCCGTTTATGGAGCTGAAGACATCAAAAATCAGAGCTTCAACAAGTGTTTAGTGGGTCCACTATTCAAGCAAACTCTGGACCTGGACGCATCATCGGGATTCCCCATGGTAAATGTGTTGACGCACTTATCAGTGATGTGTAACTTTCGAGGTTTTAACCCATTCACCCTGGGTAATTTCGATGATGCATGCGGCTGCTGGATGGCTTCGGCTCTCTTAAGCTACTGGTGAGATTGTATCAAGGTTCAGGAGGGTCTTTGGACGACAAAATTATGACCAATAATGCTTCCAGTAATAATAAATAGAACAGAAGTAAATAAGACAAAAATTACAATAATAACCTAATAACACTTATAACATGGGAAATAATAAGAGCCAATAATAATATATATTAGGACAAACAATAAGGAACAATCGAATGAAATAAAGTAGCCGGGAAACTAAGAGGGTTACCCAGAAAACCCAAGATTGAGTAACCCTGCAGGTTCAAGAAAAGGTAGCTCAGGAAAGGTGGGCTCGAAAATCCAGGACTAGATAGCCCAATAGATCTGGTAGCACGGAGAACCCAAGATAAGGTAGGCAAGAAACCCTAGTCCTAGAAAATCCAGACTCCCGCCAACCCCCCCCCCCCCCCCAAAAAAAAACTATACAGTGATCCATACCGTAACGCAGGTCCGTACCGTAATAATGACCAAGAACCAGATCTACTACTATTCCCAGAACTTTCTCATTCAAAACCTTAAAGATTAATAAAGTAAAGAGTGCAGAATTCACATGAATAACGAAGTCCTCAGAGGGCAAGTCAAGACCAAGTAATCAACCTATGACTTGCTGGACATCTGTCACAAGGACTGATTAAAAATTTTGTAGCGTTCGTGGTGACTCAGTTCGTGTGAAAAATAGACGCATGTTTCGAAGGCGGAGCCATCCGCTTTGCAATTCGTCTCGGTCCATTGCGAAACGTATCCAATAAATTTGAAATTGCTGCGTCTGAATGTACTTTTTGAAGTAAACCAACGGGCTTCGATGCCATCGCAGCCGAATAGAAAGTTCTCGATTTACCACTTATTCAACCAATAACATTGTTATTTGAAATACATATATGATGGATTCTCGACTTTTCAATTTAACGAACGACTTATAGGACTTCACTTGCACTTTGCTGATACAAGGCGCTGAAATTGCAGATATGTGCACAGCAGTGAAACCGAAGCGGCCGCGGCTGCGTCGCAGTCATTTTGGCCATTTGCCAAGCGCGGAGACCGATGGACAACTGTCAGTGATTGAAATTCATGTGGCCTCCTTCTTGCTATGAGAAGGCGAAAGGTGTCAAAAGTGTAATAATTTAAGAACTGAAGGCGCATTAGTCGACTCAATGTATTCGATTATTAAAAAAACCTCTAAACATGAATATCTAAGGATTTCAGTCCGTTAACATAAACATGCAAAATTTATTGAGGTGAAATACATACACGACCAACCAAACCCGGAAATAAGTCATTCTGAAGCATGTTACTTTTGGAGACAAATAATAATAAAAATAAACAAATAAAAATGAACTAGTACAAGATTTTTATATGAATTGTAAAGTAATTTCAAAAATTTTCCGGCCCGTTCTCCGGGTGTGGGCTGCGTCCGCCACTGGTAGGTAGTTATTGCGGTCCAAGACCTGGTCATTCTCCATTAGCTCACGCATTTTTTAAATTGTCACGGTTAATGTACGGACAAAAAGTGGTGTGTCAGCTATCTATGATGCTCAAAAATGAATGAATGAATGAATGAATGAATGAATGAATGAATGAATGAATGAATGAATGAATGAATGAATGAATGAATGAATGAATGAATGAATGAATGAATGAATGAATGAATGAATGAATGAATGAATGAATGAATGAATGAATGAATGAATGAATGAATGAATGAATGAATGAATGAATGAATGAATGAATGAATGAATGAATGAATGAATGAATGAATGAATGAATGAATGAATGAATGAATGAATGAATGAATGAATGAATGAATGAATGAATGAATGAATGAATGAATGAATGAATGAATGAATGAATGAATGAATGAATGAATGAATGAATGAATGAATGAATGAATGAATGAATGAATGAATGAACGAATGAATGAATGAATGAATGAATGAATGAATGGAAGAATGTTAGTGGACAAAGCTCCAAGATACTAGCACAGAAAATAACGTTAGCAAGAAATTTTACCTTCTTCGAAAAAAAAGAGCTCAAATCTTTGGGTAACCTCTAGGAACACAAAAAATTCTCGGGTAACCCCTGAGAGCATATATCGTAGGTGCTAAAAAATTGACATATAAAAATAGACAGGATAGCAACAAATTTACGAATATGATATTAATTACTCATTGAATTTGAGAACGAAAATGAGCGGGAACAGGTTATGTCCCAATTTCATTCATGTTTCATCTTAAAAAGTCAGAATTCCCACGCTCCCTAGTCGCGTACGCACGTACGAGGTTGCATGTGACCCTGCCATTTGTAGCCTGGCACTTCGTCCGACGTGGGAGGCTACAATCCAGAACAGCAGGCCGAAGCTGTGACCACAGACCAAGCGATGCAATTCCATGAAATGACTCTGTGCATTCGAGCGATGCCCGCAACCCTCATCGAAACACGTAGCGGTGAATAATTCGGAGGTCGCCAGCGCCGAAACCAACGACGGTTTCAGAGATCGTCGGCGAAGATCTATGGGCAATTATAAACAGCAAACAATGGTGAGAAATGAGGAGGCGATCGCAGCTGGAAGACCGGAGAACGCGGTCCATTTGTGATTAAAATGCGGGTGTGGACGAGTTTTCAGCCTATTATTCTCAATCGTGAAGCTTCAGATGATAAAAATGGGCTGGCTATAGGAGTTTCGAGACCAGGGGGTTTAGTTCTCAAAATTTCTAAAACTTAGTAAAGAGAAGGAGTTGAACCAGAGAAGGATTTGGCGCCAATCACTGGTGGTTTAGCTGCCGAACCAAAAGAAAACATCTCTTCCACGTCCTCCGGTTGTTTAACAAACCTTTACGGACCATTCAGCGTTTATCGGTCTCCCTTGTTGAATTTCAGTGCGGCATGTAAAAATCGGCAATACGCTTTGATAAGTATATCCATTGGCTGTTTTAAACGCATTTTATAGTGCAAAAAATTGATGAATAGTAAACAGATACCATCCTTGTTGAAATATAAAGAAAAAAGACCCAAAGTAAAGTTGAAATTCGGAAAATCCGCTATTGCGCCATGAAACCAGCACCCCTATCGAGCGGGCTTTATCCATTCGGATGGTTTTGCTTTTTTTACAAATATGCCGGTCCAAGTCGAGCAAATTATTCCAGAAAAGAGTAATTTGTGGATGCATGGAAGCTTTGTAAAGTGGAGAACCCTATTACACTCGACTCAATTACTTTTACACTTACTACTTACGTACTTTGATCAAAACTAAAATGCATATCGTCAGCATTAAGTAGAAAGTGTCTGGTTAGCAGCTTCAAGCACGTATTCGAAATGTATCACCTAGCCGGAAAAACGTGCAAGGAAACCGGATGTTATCCGACGGATATCTTGGTCAGATTTGGATATTTGAACATAGGCGCTGATAACCAATGAGGATTTATCCGCAGATACGATGTTTCCAATAGTTTCAGTGCAGGTTTTGTTCATCCCAATGATGAGGTACCACGTTCTTCTCTATCTCCAAATCGTGTTTTGTACCAATAGTGTAATAGGCTTTTGCGCCAAACAAGAAACAGGTGAACGGGAAAATTATACCTATTGACGACCAGCTAAAAGCCGTACGAAACTAGTGCGTAAGTGCCGTTTTTTCCTTCCTAGGAAAAGCATAATGGTTATACGTCCACGAATGATCGAGAAGATACTGGATGCACGTAAAGATTCGCAAGTGCTTATAGATCACTTATCAGTGCACAGATAATAAGGAATGCTAAAGTTAAGATACCTAGAACTGCCCGAATTTCTAAATTTGCTACCATTTTTTGCTTTAATCTCTTATTTCACAAGCCCTAAAGGAATAAAACTATGGCAGTGACCAAAAAAATAGAGGAAATGCACCACAAAACGGATTTATTACTGCTAGGATATTGGATCCAGCTGCAAATGTTAGAAAGAGTGGGCAGTGCGGTTATGTACATAATGGCATATTGGATTTTTTTTCTCGAAAAGGGAAGGAAACTGAAACGGAAATGAACTGCAAGGAAATTAAATTATCGGAAACGATACTGGCATCAGGAGAGCAATCGATAGGACAGATGTAGTCAGCAAAGTATTGCTTAACGGGTGAATAAATGTTCCTCTATGATGATCGAAATATCGTTATACTCCCTGAAAAAAAAACGAATGCAAGCAAAATTTCTTCCAAATTTCGATCTTAGGCCGATGCCAGCCAGAAACACAGCGCTATACTTCAATTCACTCGTAAAACTTGGCTCAGTGCTCGTTTGGTGTTAATTACAAATGCGGTTGTTCCGTGGCGAAAAGCCCCTCATCCGAAACAAATTGGACTAAACGAGTGGATCGATAAGCACACTTTGTTCAGTAGAGCTTTATACAATTTGAGCGGACATTAAAATGAAGTGGAATGCGAGGAGAAATGCTGGCAAAAGGCAAATGATGTGGAGGTAAATATCGGCGAGGGTTTTTGTACACGTGCACAGCAATCGAATTTGCCGGTGTCTCATTACTTGCACCGCTGATAGCATGTAGGAAATGATTAAGTAGAGGTAATACTGAAGGAGTGGGAAGCTTGACCGAGCAGGTATGGGAACGTTTTTCCAGAGCAGTACCACCAACGAACACCTGTTCCCCGAGCTTCGAGCCAAATCGGCGATAAATCACTGCTGGTTCACGACGTCCCCAAACGTCGCTCCACCATCACACCTCGGCGACGTCAGCTGTCGTGACATCATAAGAAGCGCTATGACCATTTAGCACCGTCAACACCTCGATAATGAGGCATTCAAAGGATCTCTTCACAAGTTCTGCAAATTATACGACGCCCACTGTTCCTGGGAAGACTTCCACGAGGGGGAATCCCAAAGGATTTCCTGTTTCCTCCAGTTTTTCGCGGTCTCTCGCGTGAATAATGGTCAGGAAGTTTTGAATACACTATCTACATTCAATGATGCATAGTCACTGCCCAAAATAGCTAAGAAATGGATGTCCAGATATTCGGCCAAGAAAAATAGAAGGTTAAAAAGTCCACGATGATGCCTATCAATCCAAGAAAATTGCCCATAATTGACCAGGAGACCAATCCGAACAGGGCTATGATGGATGCAAGAGCAGTGCCCATATCCACAAAAGTTGCCGGGAAGGTTCTGAGCTTCCCTCTTACCCAGAGCTGACAAGTTTCGCCAGCAAAATATGTTACATCGAACTCCAAACGGCCGTGTGCAAAGGGCGGGACCACGGCGCGGCTCTCTCGGGCAGAGACACAGAAGTTCTGCATGTGGCTCTGGTTTCTCTGCTTCTGCCAGCAGTACACAACCCGAGTCCTGTTCGGAGTTCCCTGTATTTCTACTATGACCCTTCATTATAGAGAGAGACGAGCCGCCTCGATTCGAATTACGCCCCTTTTACCTCGGGAAACTCGTCCACTTAAGAAGAGAGGGTAGATCACATCCTCCTCGGGAACGTTTCCGGATACGAGCACAGAATTGGGTGCAAGGATTTTTGCAGAGGTCATACATACAGCGAAGTTCTCCACAAAATATTTACTCTAGGATTCGTACAAGAAAAATGTGAAAATTTTCTTTTTACGACATTTTTTCTTGTTTTTTTTCTTTCATTCTGCTTGCATACTGCAAATTCCCATCGCTTCTATTAGTCTATTGTTTCCAATTCATCCCTGTGGAGCACTTTGCGACCGCGATTATTCAAAAGTGAAAAGGGCAAACGCTTATCTCGAGTGAAATCTACGAAAAATTAGCCGCTAGCTGTGAAATATTATTCTTAACCCGCATTACTAGAAGAGCGCGCTCGACCCCAGCCCCCTTAAGAGTGTCTGGCCCTTCTTGAAAAATGGAACGAGAACGTTACAGTATTCCGCGCTTTCTATACAGTACCCCGAGCTTATCTCTTGCTGTGGTCGAATCCAAGAGCTCACATCGTCTGAATGGCTTGGAAAATATGAGCGAGATTTCTGCGGAGACCAATTGAGCGTCGTCTCATCAACGACAACGACGACGACGACGACGACGAACGACGCGTAAAACAACACACTTCAGCTTATCGCGCCGAAGTGGCTTGTTTATTTCGTGCATTAATAGACAAATCTATGCGCTCACGAAAACACTTGTTTATGGCGGAAGAACGGGGGCAAAAACAAAAAAGAAAATCCTAGCGGAAGTTGGGAATAAATCCAGGAAGCAATGGGACTATTCAGAGCAGCTGCTATACTAGTGTGGAGTGTCCTAGCCACACAGCAATGGCGGCCCAAGGCAGGAGTAACTCGAAGAAAAATGTAAGCTTTGTACATATAAACCTACATTTGATCTGATATTCTCACAGCCATTTTTTTTTTCAGAACCATGTCAGCCTTTAATGAAAGGAAAAGTGTGAAAATTTGTCTCCAAACTCCAGCAAAACAGGGGCCGCCTACGTCATTGAGATTACCCATGGTAAGTGTATTATTACCACGCAAATGCAACCATCATTGACAAGGGCGTCATCACGTGTACTCCAGGTAATCTCAAGGATGAATCTAGGCTCAGATCCCTACCTCTCAGCAAAAGCTTCAGTTTCGCCACCCCTCCCCCTCCCCCGCAACCCTCAGCCCTACAGTTTTGAGTAACCCTGAGCCCTTGAGTAGCTTCCTGCACGACCGTATCAGCTGCTTGGTCCCCAGCGCACACCTGGATTTTGTGGAAACGAGAACTCAAGTACATCTAATCATTCTCCGGGCGAGTTATCCTGAATAATGAAAACAGTTCAGAAAATGACGGAAAGGATATACGAGGGAAAAGAACTAGAAACTGCGGAAAACAGCGTTTAAAAAAGCCAAAGTAAGCCTAAAATAGGTTAGATGTTCAAAATCCAGAAATTTACGAGAGCACATGAGTGAAATTCCTAAACAGGAGTGGTACACCGCGGAAAATACTGAAAACTCAGAGCAAAACTCAAACATTAGCTTTAAGGAAATTCAAAGTGATCTTAACAAGAGGGAAATGGAGGAAGAACAAGAAGAAAACAACTTGATTTGGCAAGGATTTGGAAAAAAAATGAATGAGAAATGAATGACAGCACTCTAAAAAGCTCTAGAAGAACTTTCTGTATGGGATCCAAACCATCAGGAGTCAAGCTAAGCCAAACATACTCCCCGCCCAAGGGGAAAAATTAAACGTATTTTCTAGAAAAAGTTCAGCTATTTTGGCCCAAATCAGCGCGTACTAAAACATCGTAACGTTCAGGAGGAAATTTCCTGCTGACGTTAACTCGTCCCTTCTGCAAAACCTCGACTTCGTGCAGAAACTAGAACTAGTACGATGAGACTTGCACGACTGCACTTAGGCCTATAAAGGAGAAAAGTTCGTATTGCAAAAAAAAAATGCGACATTGGGTCCAAAAACCGGGAAACACCTGTTTTGTTCAACATCCGTGAGTGGGAATTACACTTTACAGCTAGTAATTGGTTGTTGAGTTAACTCAGAATTAGGTAAGAGATTGAAATACCAAACGGCTGAGTTGAAGTAATGATGCCTTAGTGATATAATCACATCCCTGCGTCGTCCTTTGTGTAGCTAAACAAGAAAACAAACTCGTAAGAGCCTTAAGACTGCAGGAAAAACAGTGATAACCTGGAAAAACCGCTTTTCCACTAATGACTTTATCGACGAGATGAGCCAAAATTCTCAGGGACCGTTTTCATTTGGAGGATAGCACAAAAAACAGACTATTGTAGATATAGACAAAACTACTGTGTATCTGCGAATACAAAACCAATTGCAAACCCGAGAAAGAAATGCAAAAATCTTTGGCTCCGGTAGGAACCGAACCCTGATGTAATGACGTGATGGGTGAGGAGATTACCACTGCACTACTATTTCACCAAATTTTATTGCTCTATAGACGAGCTGGGTAAGCTGTGGTTCAGCAGGATCACCAACTGCATAATATGTATGTCTATCAAAGCAGATTTTAAAAACATAATAGGAACCAGTACGACAAATTGTTTATTTTAGTATACGTCTCCTTAGTAAGTATCACTTTGTGTCGCCATCCTATCCTTGCAGTTTACCATATGAGTCTGTTAACTTACCGCTTGCAATAATATAACCCACCCATGTAACCCATCTCTCCGCACTTCCGGATCCGGAACTGAGTTTAGTTTACCCAAGGTAAACGCGTCAGCCTACCCAAATCTACCCTTTACTTGGGATCCAGGTAAGAGGTAAATTCGGGTAAGCTAACTCAAATTAAGTCAAAGCAAATCATGTAAACTAAGTTGAAGTAGATCAAGTAAATTTGTTAAAAACGTGGATTAAGCCAAAGTTAGTTGGGTTAGTTTGGGTAAGCTGTCTGGATAAACTATGTTTACCAGCACGTGGCGGTTTCTGTACCCAAATGTTAATTAATCATACTGTACATTAATCATACATAGTACGAGATCACCCATCTATCCAGTGAGCCATGCTGGGGCTGTACACCCTACAGCAGGTGGAAAAGATTACCCAGGATAACGAACTCGGGAAGTAACCGAGACAGCGGCACTGCTAAATCAGCCAGTAAGGAAAGAACTAATCCATTACTTCATTCCACAAAGTTCAATGCTGTGATTGTTTCGCTGCACAGGATCGTAAACTATTTCTCCAGAAAAAGACCCATGGTAAACAATTTCTGCACCTGCTCGTGACATAGTGCATTCCGTGTTGGAGTAAACAAGAAAATAGGAATCCTGCTAAGAAAATACACTTGGCTCCCTTGAAAATTCGGTAAGTGAGCGTCATTAGCGTGAGAAATTGCTTGAATGTCGTCTTGGGAACGACATCCGGGACAGAGGCTGACTCGACGTCGACGTCAGCTCAGTCGCACGAGGAGGCAATCATGACGTTTGGGGTGTTTTTTAGATGTATTTTCCAGAATTCACCACAACGGACCTCATGACTAAGAGTGAATAGATTGGTTATACTGTATTGCAGACAATTTCCGGTGTGGACTTTTTTCTGGATTAATAGGACCACCTCAATTTTCTCGGCGAAATATATGAGCGTCCAAGCGTTTCCGGAAAATGTTTGTGGACTTTTTTACCCAGAGCAAAAAAAGAGTAATTGCTATTACTTGTGATATGGATGCACTTTTCCTGCACATAGCTGCAGAATTCCTTCAATATGCAAGAGAAGAGCCAAAAATAACCACTACCTAGTGGGTTATCCATGAAAGCACCTCTAAACATCCAGAAATGAACGAACATTCAACTCGAAACTCCCTATATAGTGGCCAGACAGCATTTACTTGTACTTCTATGAATATATTTCCCACATAATAGACAATAAAAAAGAGTTTTGAGTCACGAGCGCTTGATTAAGTATTCCAGTGAGGAAAACAAAGAGGACATTTGGGACTTGGGCCTCAGGAGGAGGTGAAACTCTCTCGTGGACGTCAATACTGCAGTATTAGAAGGAAGGAAGGGAGGGTGCAGTAATATTTCCAGGACTTTTTCCACTTGCAAGAGAGTTAACAAAATTTATTACAGCAAGGATTGCTGGAGAAATAGCGTGGAAGGCGTAGAAGATGTAAGAAACATGGAATTAATAAGGATGAACAGTATGGACGACATGGAACTAGGATATTTACCCAGCTCTTCCTAAGGCCCGCAAGCGGACCGGTATTCTAGAGCGGAACTCAAATCCAAATGGAAAGTTGAGTAAATCCTTCCCATCCAGGGAATCCTTAAAGCTAGCAGCTTTATCCATGTAACATTTAAGAAGAAAAACTTCCAAAAAAGAATCCTTAGCCACAAAATCACAGGGAAAATAGCAGAAAGCCGAATTTTACGAAGATCCCCTTACCCATCAAAAAATTCACACATTCCCACAGCAGACCTTGGAAAACACCTCGTAAACAAATTCTCCGCAACATCCTAAAGATCCCAACGAGGTCCGAAGTTTCCCGCGGAGACGTCGACGTCTTCCTGTTGTCTGCTGGCACGTACGTCTCGTCAAAGTTTCATCAACATATTTTATTTGGTGACGAGTCGTCGAGTAAAGTGATTTTTCTCGTGAATAAAAAAATCCACGAAGGACTTGTGGATTCCTCGAATATTCAAATTGGGTAGGAAGTCCTTGAAAACGTCCGAAAAAAGCGTGCAAAGTAAGTTAGAAAGAGAGAAGGGCGAGATATTTTCCAGGATTTTAGGCATCGCCATGGATCCACATCTGGGACAAGGATTCAGCATCGAGGATAGAAATCGCTTTGAAAAAATTCTGAAAAGTAAAAAATAAGAAGAGATGAGGTCTGGAATCACACCTTCTTAATGCCACAGGGCGGAAATTTCACTGAAATTCCAGAATAGAGCTAGTGGAAATTTCAGGTATGACGCGGAAAAAAATAAGAGAAAACCACGCGTCGACGATTGGGTAGTGTTCCAGGACGGGTAGGAGGAGGAGGGGGGGGGCATTATCACGCAGTTGAATCGCTGGCCGTCTGGCAGTCGCACGCTTCTAATGGCCAACACGCACCAAAAACGAGCCGAGAGTGCTGATTCGATACTTGTGACTAAATCCGGAAATGATGTCATGGCACGATATGGATGCTTTTCCCTGGACACTTCCCTACGCCTGGGAAGGATCCCCTCTCTACCTTACGTGTTTATATAGGGGGCGAGATCTTGAGTACAATGGTAAGTACCTGGATGCATCTTTGAGATTATCCAGAGTAGATGTTTCACGTCCGTGTTGACAATGGATAAGTTTTTGTGATGTTGACGCGTTTACCCTGGGTAATTGCAATGATTCATGCGGCTCAAAATCTTTTGTTCTTGACAAGACGCATAGTTGTAATGATGGTTAGCACACAAATGATGTTGTCTTAACCCTGCCACTGCCTGAGGGTAATCTCATTGGTATGATTATTCCGCAGATGTAATAGTAGCAGGGCATAGAGAACGTATGTGTGGGTCAACCTGTTGTTGGACGCCAGGTTTTCAGGAAAAGCGTTAACTTGATGACATGTTTACCAAGGGTAATATCAACAATGGAACCGAGCCTTTGTTCTGGTCTGAATTTGGTAAGGGAAGTGGCGAGGATTGGAACCTGGAACTCAACCAATTTTTTATGAGTGTAGCAATGATAAAAATGGGAAATAATCAACAAAAATAAATATGGCATCAATGTCTTGATGATGCTCACTTTTTCCTATTTCGTAGCTGGAATATACTGATGCCCTAAGGCCGAAGGAGATATGAGAAAATACCTACGAAAGATACCAGAATTCATTTTATCACATCAAAAACTGCCCACGTGTGACTGAGTAAACAAATAAATAAACAAAAGAGTATGAAATACCAACGATAAGTCATCACGCTGGTCTACCATCAGCCGCCCTACGTGTATAATTTCTGAAAAATCTCCCAAAAAAATCAAGAACCACGTAAAAAGTCCAAGAATTCCTTCATTAACCGATGCGCCCGGAGTCGGAGAAGGGAAAAAGATGGTTGAAGAGAGAGAGAGAGAAGAGTTGGAGGGAGAGATGGGGGAGGGGGGGGGGGACAGAGGGAGAGAGAGAGTGGGATGTCGAAGTAAATCTAAGAAGTCGACAAAAGAAACGCGAAGGCTGTAGGTCCCATCGGATATTTTTCCTTCCGAGTTTCATCGACATATTCCATTGGATACTGTGCTGATCGCATTTCACTGACACTGCACGTGGCACAAATCGATATATCGATTACTTTGGAGGGATGAGTAGAAAAAACGTACACTCTCATAATAAGATGATAGAGGGGAGTAAATTTCATCAGATATTGGAGCTAGCCCGCTCAAAGTTAACATGGAGCTGCGCAGCTTCCCGAAATCTTCCAGGAAACGCGCCGCAAGACGTTCTTGCCAGTGGAAATAACTAACCAATCTAGGGATAATTCCACCGTAATCTGATCACATTACTGAAGAAAAAGCGCATAATTCAGCTGAAAAGGGGCTATGTTGATATTCTGGTGATGGAAAGAGGGTTAAAATAGGGCGATAGTGTGGAGAAGTGCGGTGCCGATGGCTGCCATACATCAAGCCGCATAATTATCCGCCCGTCAGCTGAAGAACGACTCTGTCAGCGCCGCACTCCACTTCCCAGCCACGTCGCGCCCTCCAGAGAACGCCTGGCGAGAAGAAGTGGATGGGCTTCATCTTGGGAGATCAGCCAGCATCAGATGAATGAGAGCATTTTTCTGGATTTATATAGATTGATAAAAACTGTATTTCGGAAGAAACCCAAACGCACAAATAAAAGAAACAGATGGAGATATGCTTTAGCTTTTCTCCCTCTCTTTTTCCTCTCCTTATATCAGCACTATTTCAACATTCGTTTTTTTCTTTCTCTTCGCACTTCCAAGCTTTTTTAAGAAAATTTTTCGAGAAAACGCATAAAAAAATATTGTTCTTCAAAGATCCCTTCTTAAAATAGGAATAATAGCTACAGTGAACGTCGATGACGGTTGCCCTTCTGCGCGCTCGAGAAGTACGCCGCGCAACCGCGCCGCGCCCTCCGGAATTGATGTCGTCTGCAGCTGAAATGCTATTTATAGGCGCTTTTCTTAACGATTTGATGATTTTTCCTGTATCGAGTAGAAAAGCTGCTAGAAATACATAGCATAATAGCAGCAGACGACATCGATTAGGGCGCTCGCGGCGAGGTTGCGCGGCGTATTTCTCGAGGCCGCGGAAAGGCCACCGACATCGACGCTCACTGTAAATGAATGGCGAATCAGTAGAAAGAAATCATCCTGGTGAGGGAAGAAGCCACGAGTACTTGACAATAGGGAAATGAGAGGAGAGAGGAGAAGAGAGCAAATTTTTCTGGAGAGAAATGATTGAGAAAAACAAGACAAAAAGAAAATAATATAAATGTTATAGATACCGCACGACATCGTCTAGCACAGCTACCATTCACCGTTGCGTGACACCATCTTGTTGTTCACGCAGGGAAATCCGAGACATCTCTGCTATTTTGAGGCCAGTCGAGCCGATCCATAGACCATGCCGTGCCGCTTCCCTGTACTTTCTGGACACGTCCAAGGTCGTAGGATTAGACCGCTGCAGAGCAGACGAGCAGCACTTGGGGCGAAAAACACAAATTAGGGAACAGCTTCCGGGTGCGGGTGTGTACAACTCGTCGATGATAATTCAATTTGACTCGATTTGTCCACACGGCCGTGTGGTCCGAGCGGGAAAGGGCTTGGGATTCAAAGTTCAATCCTTCGCATAGCACTTTACCTGTACCTGGTTATGTGTATTTGAATAAGTAAAAGTACTTCATCAGTCTTTTAAACTTATTTTCACTCATTACTCACTTATTTTCTACAACTCATCTCTCCCTTTTTTATTTCTCATTCAGTAATATCTTTAATTCACTGTCTGAATAGAGAAATGACTGGGCTAATTTACTTACTATGTAAACATTATTTATTTTCGGATCGTTTTTTGCACTATTTGACCACTTTTTTATCCGCTAGAAATCTTCCCGGTAAAATAGGTGGTGAGGTTCTTAACACCTTCGCTAAAACCCACATTTTCCAATGAAGCCGGATAAATCAGGGAAAGAGAGAGTCAGGTAAGATTTTCTTTCAGTCAGAATAGAAATAAGTGACATTAAATTTCAAAATAAACGTCGTTAAGTCAAGACTTTTGGACCAAAGTGGCCAAGAAAGCTGGATAAATCTGGGAAAGAGAGAGTCAGGTAGGATAAAAATTCAGGCTTGTTCTCTCACTCGTCCTTGGACCAATTCTTTGTTATTTTGGCCCCATTCCAGGAGCTCAGAAGCGGAAGAACCTCGTCATATCTCCCAAAAAAAACATGAACCCAAACTTAAATTTTGAAAAACCTACGAACACAAGCAACCGCATGAAAACCCTTCATCATCGACCCTTTCAAAGACTGGCTTTCACAATGTCTTCTAGTAAAAATCAGCTACAACCTTTTACAAAAAAAATACATGCAGGAAAAGAATCTGAGCCGGACGTACCTCGGGACACCATCATCGGCCAGGAGTACTTCGGTAGAGGCATACTGACGGTGCTCAGCTTTTTCAAGGTGAGTTTGTCGCTTTCGGAGCCCTGGAGGTGAAGAAATTTCATTTAGGCTACATATAATTAGATAAAGAAAGTGAACCTAAGCAAAAATTTGGCAAATAAAAGAACGTAAGATAAAAAGAAATAGGCAAGAAGGAAAAGTAATCATCTGAGGTAAGATTCCAAAAAAAACACCAGATTCAGGTGCAGTTTCTTACGGTGAGCTAAATCACCCAGGTTTCTGCACTTATTATTAAGCAAATCATTTCCCAAAGAGTGGAGTTCAAGAGAGTAATTTTGCAAATCACCGTGAGGCTTCTTCTCGGATTCACCTCCAGCCGAACATGTCGACCTCGGCGTGGTTCGTCGAAGCTCTTCTCGGCGAGAAAACCATCCAGTAAGCCGCCGAAGGCCATTTATTTGAAGATGCTGTGTTTGGAAGATAGTAAATGCCGTCTCCTGCAAAAAAAGTGGGATTCACTAGGAAGATGTTACCCACTAGAAAGAAATTGAGCGATGCGACAAAGCGGAGATGGAGTTTCCAAAGGATATCCAGAAGAATAGGATTAGAGAGTGACTTGAAGTTGTGGCTAGATCCTCCACATATGTACATACATAAATACCGACACATAGGAAAAACCTCGAGGATTTCAGTGGATGAACTTTACCAAATACTAAATGAGCAGTAAAAGCTACATACATAATTTCCACAGAGCAAGAGTGACCGATTGAGTGCTCCAGCGTTTATTTCTGGCTCAATGCTCTAGCACTTAGAACACTTAGCAGTCGAACTTTGTCCCCATCATAAGGACAAATCGGGAACATCACGGCTAATCCAGCATTGTGAGTATCTTAGGTCCAAGAAAATAAAAAGGAAGAAGGAAACGCAGAAACCAATACTCTAAGGAGTGAATAACCCATATTCTGAGACAGGAAAGAGAGAAAAAGGCCTTCAAGGCCTTCATTTTCCCCCAAGGCATTTCCTGAATCAGTTTCCTTGTACTCCCTTTTAGAGGGAAACTGCTGCGAAAATTCATGACTGATATCTTTTCTCAAGTGTTACATATAGAATAAGAAAAACAAAATAATTGGTGAATAAAACTTTTTGCTCTTACTATATATTACTTGGGATAAATTTAGCTTTACCAAACACTGAAAATATATTTTTTTTTCTGATTATTTCTAGAGGAAAAAATTTGTGATTCACTTATTCGTGTCTACTTACTACAAGAAAACAACGACAGCGGTCCAGAATGGCACGAAACACTGAAAAAATTGGAAAAAAATATCATTATGCTGGATAAAGTGATCGCTAGTAACAACAAATTTGTAGACAGGAATAATCGTGGGGTACAATGAAAAACATCGTAGAAAATTCGTCTAGAACGCCTGTCGTTATCTAGAAATGGTCAAAATTGCTAGGGTCTCTTCCATACGAATTTTTCGGTATTTATCTTGCTGAGGAATAAAGTTAGAGAGTAAAATCCCTTACCTATGTACGTCTAAAAAATGAGGTTTCTTTGAACTCTTGGAAACAGGCGAATGATCACATTATTAAAGCTGAATAAATTTCAAGGATTCCAGGGAAGGAATCTAGTGGGAAATCAGCAACTTAACCGGAAGAATTGCTCTGTGAAGGAACTGGACCGTATTTTCGCTCGAATCTGTATAGCAAACGTCAGATAATACTTTAACAAAACAGGGTTGATGCAACTGTTTGACGAAAGCACAACGAATCATCGAACTCAAATCCGCACCAATTTCTGGAAATTTACTTCTTGCAAGGAAAACATAGGGGAATGTTCCAAATATGATGAGTTGCAGACTGATACACAATCCAGCTAGAAGCTCACATCACTACGTATACAGAATAAATTTGCCGCTCGCTAAAATTAAAGGGAAATGGTAAATATTTCATTTTTAGAATTACAACGTCCTTTCGTGAAGAAAACAACATGAATGAGTTCTCATTCCCCCAAGTGCATAGAAGTGAATGTGTAAAATACTGCAGAGGATAGCTCGAATCCTCAAGTAAATTACATTTTCGAATCGCCATGAGCAAAGTAAGCTTTGCAGCTTGTACCCCTCCATTTCCCACCGCTTAGTCGAACTTCGCATATACCCACGTATCTATATGAAAGTGGTTCTCTTTCCTTAAATCAATTTAACCTAAAATTCGTGCATTCACAATGGGAATTCCAGAAAAGATTTCCAAGGTTGACACCAGGGCTGTGCGTTAGAAAAATTTCAGATTTCGTTAATCCGTTAATTCGTTACGTTAGGCCAAAAATGGCCGTTACGCGTTAATGTGGTAATCCGTTAATCAGGTAATTCGTTAGAAGACGGATTTGTGAATATTTTGATAAGCTTCATCAGCTGTAACAAACAGTAGAGATTCCAGACTGATATTCAGAGCAAATAAGCTGTATATTCAACAAAAAGTTGGAGCAAATGCTAACATTGTGTACTTTCGGCTCTGGAAAAACGGTGTGGTTTAGAAATGATAGTTTTTCTTCAATGCACACTGAAGAGCAAAGATACGCAATGGTCAAACGACTGAAAAAAGACAAATGATAGAGATGACTTCGGTTAAGAGTTGCGTTATTTTGCCTCACAATTTTCACAATAAATCTTTGGCAAAAGGAACGGATGAGAATTAAGATCTTAGGCTTCATTGAAGAAATGAGAGGCTTAACGCACAAGGCGAGCAGGCTTACCTCAAAGTCCTTGTATAGGTATATGTTATGGTGCAAAAAGAGCAGGTTGTTTTTTCAAATTTCTACAGGCAATCTGGTTCTTAAATCCGACACAATCAAACCTTCTGTTGAGAGGAGGTCTTCGCACTCAATTGCTGGTGCGGAAAGGTATTTATATACCAACATTTTAATATAAGGGGATTTCTAGTGTCAATATAGCTGCTCTGATACTCAGAAGGATTAATAGAGAATGATGGCTTATGCGCAAGGTATTTGCCCTTCCTAAAATAGTTGCAGGTTCATGAAAGTTCTCGTTCGTATATCTATTCTCAACAATAATACAGCTATACCCACCGCCATTGCTTTAGTTCATGAAAACTAAGATGATAAGATTTGAAAGAAAGCATGATTGCTTTTCGGGTGCCTCACTGCAGACCATTTTACACAATCGTCGTAGTTATGCGTATCATCTGCTGTTTATTACGAGAAAGTTGTGTAGTGCGAGAAAAGTACGCATTTCAGACACTATTTGGTCCATTAACGAAATGGATTCTAACGGGTTTTTGAGGTTTTTCGTTAATTCGTTAATTCGTTACGTTAGGCCAAAAATGGCCGTTACGCGTTAATGCGTTAACTCATTACGTTAGTAACGCACAGCCCTGGTGACACGGGTTTCCACAAATTACCGTGCCGATTACTCTAGTGGGTTTTGTAGTTATATGTAGAGGACGAGGAGAAAATCTCTCTAAATTCACAGAAACAGCAGAAGCTCATCTCGTGAACAAGAAATGGTGAGAAGTAGAAGCAGGATCAAAAGGAACTCCAGCGGAATTGAGATGAAGAATGGAACCATGGGATTTTTACCGAGAAAAAAATGCATGAAACCAGAAATCAAGTGTCGAATCCAAGTTGAAACTTGATTTGTTCAACTATTTATAATCATTTATATTTATTTGTATATTATTTTCATATTAAATTCATGAATTCATTTTATTTGTCGAATTTGTTCATTTTGACTATCAGAAATAATGAGGCTAAGAATCAGAAATGGTAAGCAAACGAACGTGAAAGATAATACGCAAATGGGATGAGATCGTTTCTATAACAGTAGCTCCGGGAGGCACAGGACACCTAGGCTCGTCTAAAGTGCAATTTATACTGGATGCGTGCGACTGACGCGCATGCGTCTATATGATAAAGAATAGGACGAGTCGCATCGCAGTCGCAGCTCAGACGCACGCGTTTACAGTCTCGCGGCGGCCGCGCTTTCTTTCCGTTGGGGATATACATGCCGTGTTCACAGGTCTTCATGAAAAATCCCACTCGAATAGATGCGTGCGACTGATGCGCGATTGGCGCACGCAGCTAGTATTTATTGCTTATAAGGCCGTCTTTCCAAAAATTCACGTAAAAATGTAGTGAGAATAGCAATACTATTAACAGTAAAACGCTGACGATGGCAAATATCTAACATTTCTACAAAGTCTTGAAAAAATAAGAAGAAAAGAAAACAAGACAAACAAGCATGGGAACACAGCTCAATCAGGGAAAATTGAATATAAAACACAGTTAGAACACAAGTAGAGGTTTGTATGCGATATGATCTGTGTTCATCTATGACATGCGTATGAACGCAATTGATCCAGAATAATCCAGAAAGAATTGAATGAATTGCCCACACTTTTTTTCTTTTTTTGTCCGCATTTTTTCCCTGCTGCTTTTTTTTTGTTTGCAACGTCTTTGCCATCGCTTTCTTAGAATTGGTGCAAAAAAAATTGGAACAAATAGAAAAACGAAAGCGAAAGAAGGAGAGTGAAAAAAATTAAGAGAGAAAAAGAGGAAAAAGAAAACAACAAAACAAAGCAATAAACAGCTAACAAAACGGATGTGAGGGTTTATTGCTTATACATTTCGTAATTTATTTATGATCATATTTTATAATTTACATAATTTAAAAAAAATATTCAAGCGAATTTTGGAAGCAAAGACAAAAAACAATGAAATGATTAGAGTTCGGAGTTCAGCAGCGGAAGCAAACGTTCCTTTGTTTCCGTCTAGCCATGTTCATCAAGTGATACACGTCAATTTTTCAGGATCACCTGCCAGTCATCGGCCAAACAGCAACACGTGTAGGAATGAAAAATAAACAGAAGATGAGTGACAGAGCGAGGCAAAACGCAAAGACAATAGTTCCCAGTGATAAGCGTGCTGGAAATTTTCCAGAAGGCGAGAGCAAAGTCGGAAACAGAACTGAGTACCTACAAAGTGCGTTTACCCATAAAGCAAAAATTGCTGACAATGAAACCGCTTGGCTGGGCCGCAAGGAACTAGAAGTTTTCTCAAGCAAGTAGAAATTTGGGACATGTTGATCAGATGTACCAAAGGCAAATTTATTCTATATGAGTAGAAAATTTTAAGGACTTTCTACGTAAAGATGTTTGGTCTAAACATTATAAATGAATAGTTACATCAAACTTGTCAAGGGTTCGCTGACTTCGACGACAAGGACACCGTCAGCTTTACAAGGCACGGATACTGCAGGTTAGCTTCCTTTAACAACAAACAACCACCCCTCCTTAGTGAGGAGTTCAGGGAAAGATTGCACACTTTTCCTTCTCTTCACGGTTTAAGTGCACACTTTTCCTTCTTTTCACGGTTTAAGTGAACGAACAAAAAGGAATCTTTACTTCTTCTTCTTTTTCACTTTTGTTTCCTTTTTATTCTATCAATAAATTTGCACATCTCATTCATTCATGTTTATTATCGGTTACAAGTGCTGACAATATAAGAACAACTAAACGAGAAACAACTCCGATATTTAGTACAGTAAGAATATAAAATTGTTCGGAGAAGAATAGTACACTGCAATGGAAACTTGGTGAGATAATTAATCAGTGTAGAGAGTGTGAGGGCAGGAATGAGGGAGGGCGGAGGACATTTCGTGGATCTCGGGGCGAGGAAGAGCGGTATTTACCTTTAAAAAGCTTAGAAACGGCTTACTTATAATTCTCATCTAATTCTCATCTAGAATTTCTACTATTCAATCTATTATCGTTAAAGGTCTGAATACATAGACTTGAAAAACACAGAGGGCGATGGAAAAGTTCATCTTCCGATCAAAAACTTCACAAACTCCATAAAAAACTAAACTTGCACAAAAAAAAACATTAACAAGCATCATCGAACTCCTTGGAAGACTCTCACAGAACAAATTAACACTAGAAAAACACAAACAAGTTATTATTAGTATGGCAACACTTGTCATTCTCACACTTCTTTAACCCTCTCAGATTTCAGCCCCCTCTCCACCTAGTTAGATCCGCGGCATGACCAAGATGGGGAAGCAGTTCGCCACCGGCGGCACTTGCGTTTTCGGAGAATTAGTATCACCGTAATACTAGCAGTGTAACGTGGCCCTCAAACTATTCCTTGGCCATTTCTCACCCGATTTACTAATTTACATTATTCATGACCAGTACTAAAGGATTTGTCCATGCCATTATGAGCTAACGTTACCTGTACATGTGTTGTGTGTGACATTTTTTTGGAAAAGTGACTTCATGTTGAGTTGCTTGACAAAATAAAAAAAGGAAAGAATGTTTCGAAATCGATAGTCTTATCCATTACCTCATAGATGTCCACAAGAAGAATGGCTTTGACCTCATTCAGCACCGTGTATCCACCGCGGAAATGTGCGGACTAAACAAGGGCAGACGTAGAGCCAACGCGGATTTACTGCTGGATGAAACGTCAGGACAACGACTCCACCAAGCACACGCCATCAAACTTGTGGAGAACAGCATACAAAACTCTGTGGAGCTTCTGGGGCCTTAAGGCTTATTGTTTGATCGATTGTGGAAAGACAAGAGAAGCAGTGATAATTCGACGAAGGATGGATTACCACGATTCCTGAGTGCCCACTGTGGTCCAGAGGCAAATTCATTCCTCCCTATTTGCCAGTAAGCTCGGTGGGTAAAACACAGCCACCACTTTGTCAAATTGTAATGCATGCACTGTACGGTTTCGTTAATATCTGAAGAAGGCGCTAAGTGCCAAAAGCTTAAAAACTCAAATAAAATCTTGGACAAAGTTCTCAACCTGTGCTGAAAACAGAGTCGTTGTCAAGTGAGAGTTCAGGAGAGCAGCATACTACTATAAAAAACTTTGTCTAAACAATAATTGGTGGCTAGTACTACCTACATCTATCTATCTCCTCCTGTTGCTCAACTATTTTCCTTTTTCCAGTCGCTTTACAAAATCCTTGTTGAATCGGGTAAGTTGCAGTGCTTGCGCTGCTGTGCTCCAATCTAACGACTAACCTTATGGAATTGGCTGCGCAAATGTCGGTGAGTATTATTCTCCCAGTTTGGCCTAAACTTCAATTTTTATGGTTTTTTATAGATCTTTTAATCATTCTAGTAGTCCTGATTGATCTTACTGATTATTTTATTGATCGGTCCTCTCATCTACTGAAGAGCCTCAACAGAATCGATCATTTAAAGGACCCATCTAGACTAGAAGCGAAACGAGACATTTGTTTCAGCATTCTAAGAAAAAACTAAAATCATCACGTTTTCTAACTCCTAATTGGCGAATGAATGAATGAATGAGCGAATTAACGAGTGAGCGCACAGAGTGAGTGATTGAATAGATAAATGAGTAAATCAGAGAATATTTAATTATTATATACATCGTGGAGAGTCACAATGCAACCCTTCGCAAAGAAGGTATATAAAGAAAGGACCACAGGAAGGTTATCGGAGGATTGAAGGTGAATTATAGTGATAATAATAATAGGTGAAATTATGGCATGGGTTTTCGCACACGATACGTACACAAAATAACTCAGACAACTTTCCATGAAGCAATTAACGCTCGAGCTAGCTTCATGTCTTTCCACCTGCAATCCTTCTTCAGAAAGGTTGTTTTTAGAATCAAGCTGCAGGAGAGCCGGCCGTCATTAGAAAAAAAAACCATTGGACTTATAAAAAACGACAAAAATGATAAGAATACTGAAAAGAGCTAAGTACTAGTAGCAACCTAGTTTTATGGTACTGACAAGGTACAGTCACTCTGTGGAAAACGTTCCAGACCTAGCGTCAGGATCTAGTGTTCCTCTACCTGTTGACTCAACAACCTCAACCCTATAGAGCGTGCTAATTATACATTGTGAGAAGTGAGTAATAAGCATGGAGTGGGTGGTAGTTGTTTGCGAAGAATAATTTCGTTTCTTTGCACTGTAGCTATGCATATCAGTCGAGAAACCAGTAGGAAGCATTAGAAAAGTCTCATTAATGGGCATCAATCACCCCCGGGGGGGGCCCCCCCCCCCAACCTCAGAATTCGGAAATTTACTCCAATACACAAGCCGCACTAGTAAGCAACTGAGTTGAGGAATCCTGATTCTACCGCGATGGTAAAATAGTAAAGTAAAACTAAAACTAAAATATGAGGTGAACGTCTGCGGTACGAGGCTTGATCATCGGCTCATGCTTTGCAAACTGAAACAAGTCTATATTTCTGGGAGGGAAGCTGAAATCCAGGATGTACATTGTTGCCAAGTTCGCCCTAAAGCGTGAATCACGTGTATACATCACAAGTGATTTTTGATGGATGTACAATCCATAGTGTATGTACCTCAAAAATGGACTCGTCAACGCAGATCATCTCGTCCTCATCCACAATGAAAATACGGGGTAAAATATAATGTCCACAATTAAAGAAGAGAAAAAAAGAGAAACTTCTTCAAATTCTGCATTTAATCCACACGAAAATATTATAGAGGGATGCCAACCGAGGAGTAGACGTACAAACAAAGGAGTAGAGAGTTCGACGTCATCCTGGAGGCCATCAAAATTGCTCAAAATCACCTCGATTGGACCAAAAATCCCGAATTTTCTTTCCATGAAAAATCCTAGACCTTTCAGTAAAAACTTCCAATAAAGAAACTCCTAAAGACATAATAAGAGGTCACTAAAGGAGACCATGTTGAGAAGTACAGAGTAATTGTTTTCCAAATGCATAGCCAAGCGTGATATAGTGCCAGTATAAATATTCATGACCACAGAAGCATAAAGGTCAGTAGCCAGTACATAGGAACGCTTCCACCTCGTTCCCATTCACCTTCTAAACCTTCGACGTCGCCGCGATTGGATGGCACACTAGGTCTGGGAAGGATTGAAGGACCAGATGGTCTTGAACGTTCTCCAAAGCAGGAAAAAGGGGAAAATCCCATTTCATTTGTAGTGGAATTCGTGAACATTCTTGTCGAGGTTGTGATCCATATCCATACTTCTAAAATAGATGAGTTCTCCAGGCAAAGATGTATGTTAGTGGTGGAGCTCGCAAGATTCACCACATTTTCCCTGATAGACTGGTATGTTCTGGATGAGCGGGAACTTCGTAAACTCCCCGGGAACATTCATGAATCCCAGCATTGGTGGTTCGGGTTAAATTTGAGTAATCGCGTATCAAAAACAAAAATATAAATAAAACCAGTCATGCTTTGTCATGCAAAACAAAGGAATAAATTATTGCATAGGAAACAAACATCATCACAAGGTAAATAACTGTGTGAAGAATTTACGAGTGGCGGAGATCAGCATCCTGCGTCTCATGCGAAATTATTAAGACAGGAAGGAAAACGAGTGATCCCTACGCAGGTGATTATTTTGGTGGATTATCTAATGATATTTGATGTCGAGATGTCTTCTCGTTTTAATCCTTGAAATATTCGACCCTATTGCTGTTGAGCAATTAAAAAAACAACAAAAAAAGCTTTTTTTAATTGCCTAAGCTAATAGATCATAATTTCTGTTGGATTCATGCAGTCTCAGTATGTCGCAATCAACCCCCCCCCCCGCCCTCCAATCAAGGACTACACAATTAGCCTGGGCCTGGATGCATCATTGAGATTACCCAAGGTAAACGCGTTGACGCCAATGCTAACAGTGGGTAAATTTCTTTGCTAACGCGTTTACCCTGGGTGAGCTCAATTATGCATGCGGCCTCTTGTCTTTTTATGTCCAAGCCTTCATCTACAAACAAAAAATATAACCATGATGTGTTATATATAATAGGAAAAAACTTTCGAATCGTGGTTGAAACCGAACATCGCTTTCTTAGCACACCCAGTAAAAACGTGGTTGTGACCCAGAAAAAAATAGCAAACAGATGAAGCGTATGCAAAGACTCAAAGTGAGCTATTTGTTAAAGAAAATTGCTCATATGTACGTGACACACACAATTTAGCATAAAAACCACTATAAATCAAAGATATACGCAAATAGTAATTGAGAGACTGCAACAGGAAATGAGAGGTGTCACAGGGGTGAGACTTAACACTGAATCCGGAAATTTAGGAATAAAAATCCTAACTTGTTAAGTAGTGTTCGGGCAATGAGGCAGAGCTTAGAAAGATGTAAATAGCTAGAAACTCATCCCTAGGAATATCCCTGGGTGGTAGTAAATCGCCACGAGACCCCAAGCATTTGGTGACCTAAAGGTATCTGTGAAGTGTTAATTCAAAATTTTAACTGGGACTAGATTACGAGCTACAATATCGGCACATATTTCTGTAGAAAATAAACGTTCAGAACGTTTTTTTGTCTTTTCAGAACTAAAACTCACTAGAACGAAGCGATATGGAGTACAAACCCGATGTTAAGATAAAATATGCGCAAGTTCACAAATTTGAGAACAAAAATCAGAATATACCCATGGGAAAATTTGCCAAAAAAACTTCCTTTCGAATAGGAGGAATTTGTGCTCACCACTAACCAGAGCATAGGACACAACCAGAACTGGCAGCTGTCATGTCACCGACAAGCTGTCTAAAAACTTGACAGCAGTTTATACACCAAAAATCCATTTAAGTTTCCGAAATGCAACTTCTATACTAATTTGCATTGATTAAGTAACGGCAAAATTAATGAGTAATATGAAGTTATTGGAAGGCAGTAAAGTATTGAATGTTACGTAGTAGAACGTAGATGGAAGGCTTTTTCTATAAAAGCAGAGCCTGAGGCCAAGATTTGAACGATGGCACATGGCTCACAAAGGAGTAGAAGTGATCAAGCTAGTTCAATTTTTAATACTTTGCAAATAGTGACGATTTCCATCAGTACTTATACGAAAAAAAAACTCGTCAAAACCCGGAAAAGATTATTGGAGATTTTTCAAACATATCTTTGCTCTGATATTGAGAGAATGCCAAAAAGAGCTACAAAATAGCGAGAAATCAGCAATTTTCGATAAAATCGCATATCATCATTCTCTAATTCCACGAAATTTCCTACTTTGGAGAGCTCAAAACTAATCTCTCTAACTGAGAAAAGGGATGCTAGAAATCCAGCCTTTCAATTAAGAGCTCAAGAAAATCAGGGAGTCGTGATACCCAAAGTGCTGAATGCTTCAGCGCAGCCTCTGCAGATAACAGTAATTCTTTATGCATGGTTGGTCCCAGACGTCAACAAAGCTCATTACCTTGCCCATCCTGTTGTCCTTTCAAATAAGTGAAACAATAGGCATATGAATAATTATTTTTAACTTCTATAGCAATTTTTAGCAAAGAGCTCATGAAAGGCCATCCATCCTCAGTTCCTTCCCACCTTCATGTAGCACAATAAATAAAAGTTTTTTTATGTCCTATACTATCGCGCAGTAAGGACAGGAGAAAAATCATTAATTGCTAAAAAAAAGTATGTGCGTAAAAACCGCAAGCCAGCAGTTAACCGTCGCTGGTCCGCTTGGTTAATGTTTCTTGAATGGGGACTATGTCACTGCAGTCATTGCCTTGGGTATCGTCTACATACGACAGCACTATACACATGTAAATACCATCACGGCTTCTGACTTCACTGGCTATCCATCATCACTTATAATTTTTTCATTTATTTATTTTGTTTCATCACGTGGATTTACCCATGTGGGGATACAATATACGATGCACAGTAAGACAACACAACATAAACAAAGCGATTATCATTTTCGACGCAACTACAGAGACTTCCAAACGACCGTGTGCAGGAGGCGGGGCCATGGTGCGGCTCTCTTAGGCAGAGCCACAGAGGTTATGCATGTGGTTCTGGCTTGTCTGTTTCTGCCAGCAGCAGACAACGCGAATGCCACGCAGCGCCCCGGTCCTCTCCCCTGCATACGGCCGTTTGGAATTACTTGTATGCTACCGTCCAAAAATTAAGGAACCCAGGTTTCTAGATTTGCCCCTAGAGCTAGGATTCATGAACGCACAACCGAGCAAAACCAGTCCGACAAACCAGCCTTCACTTCTTGCGTCCCCTAGCATTATCTAGTCTCAAGCACTATTGGTTTGCTTAGTTTTTGTTTCATGAATTCCGGCCCAGAAGAACATGTGTAGCACCCCGGTCTCCGCTCGTAGTTTTAATTTCGTAACTCTATCCTTGTCATATGCACTGCGTTACATACAGTTGCGGTTTCATAGCGTTGCGGCTGCAGAATCGCGGCGGGACCTACTGGACTCTCTCACTTGGAGCATACTCTCTCCGCATCCGTCGTACAGGTCCCAACGCGTTTGTGCAGTCACGGAATCCGTCTATCTTTTCGACAAGGACTGTAACTATGCGTCCAGCTTATTTTTTGTAACTGAGCGAGATGCAGCAATTTTGGGATTCTTTTATGGATTCCAATAAATTCAGCGGACAAAATAGCGGTGGGGCAGGACTTCTACACAGCACACTTACTTCTTGAGTTCTGAGATTTCATGTTACTTTTTTCCCAATTTTCGTATCTATAAAGAGTCATTTACTTCCGTTTTTGAGGGACGCCTTCGACAGAAGTCTAGCCAGTCACCCAGAACCTTGACTTGGAAGAATGGAGCGGACGGACATCATGGATCGGCCCACATGCATCCCGAACCTGCACCCATAGAGAATTCATGGAGCGTCCTAGCAAGGTTAACAGCAGTCCTCAACAGCTTCAGACGATTGGTGGCCGGAAACAGCTATCATCAACGCTTGGGAAAATGTAGAGGTCGGTTCCCTGAAGAATCCTGTGAATGGTATGCTGAATCGCCTCTTTGAAGTGGCCTTTAAGCAGGGAGGGCCGACTTGTTAATAGATTTGAAACGGAAAAGTCTCTCTTGGCTTCATCTTTTAGGTATAGTTACTGGGAACTTTTCAGTATTGCAAAAATACATGGGGTAGATGCATAGTTATGAATGCCGTGTATTCGTTGAAAATAGGAAGGTGGCAAGCCATCTGGCGTTACACTGAAGATGAATAGTATGCGAAGGACGATAGATGTCTGGTAGATAGAGATTGTAGCTGGGTTCCCTGCTTCAAATTTCAGCCCTAGCGGCAGGGAGCGGGATTTGTTGTTTACGGGTTGGTTTACAAGCTAAGCCATAGAAAAACATTATAAATGGTGCTGCTGTCACAAAAAACCATGAGGAGTATGAATATCTTGTTGGGATGTTCTCAAAACCCATCAACATCTTGGGAGATATATAAACACAGTCATGGAGGTATATTTACTGGGTAAGTGTACCTTCCGGTACCAAAATCCTGTAGCGGATACAAGCAGGAATTTGCTCTTCGATGACTCTACTAAATATCCTACATTTGCGTGAGTCGCAAGTCTGAAGCTTTTTTGTCCGGTATCCAGTTACCACCATTCTTCAACTCATCTAAGCCGGACCGAAACAGTGCAAATTATTTTGTTTGTGCCGAAATTAGGTATTCTGGAAAGAAGAAAAGCACTAAGCTTCCAGAAGCCGCGGAATTGGAACACCCACAGATGTTGGCCCCAGGATTTCCTGCAAAGAACTTCATCTCCGCAATGCCTATGTCCTTTCAGCTTAGAAGAACACTTAGAATACGTCATTATATTTTTCTCCGACCTTCACTCTCTCATAAGGCCTCCCAGCTCGAAGAGGATAGGAAAAAGCAACGCGGCAAAAACTCTACAAATGTGCAAGTTCGTCGAAAAGCGGAAGAAAATGAATTGTGCATCGCAGCAGGGATTTTAACGGGATTACTTGTAGGAATATAAAAAGCAGAGTCAACGTCATTTCATCAATGGAAGAGAAAATGAGGAATGGTTGGATTACCCCAGAAAGTGAAAGAAATAGTAGAGCATCAAGCGAGCGTTATAGAGCAAAATTAATCCATTTCTGGATTGATGACGTCATTTTCATGACTGGAAACAGTAACGAAGCTAAGAAATGCAAGTGTTTAGCCCAACACAGAGTTTACGCGGTTGACTGAAAGCATCTCAGCCATCGTCTGAAGAACCTCGATAGCTTGTTAATGGCTGTCAAGACAAAAAACGCCGTTCGATTGGGAATTGTGTGAGGCTGACAAAATAGCATTTGTTAAGGAACTGCTGGCGCTCTGAAACAAGCAAAATCGTGCCCCAAATCCACTCAGAGCAGTCGACTCACTTTGAGTCGACCATGACATCGCGCAATAGTCGGGCGTGCAGGCGTTGCACATCTTATAAGTGCAAAATTCTTGGCAATATTGTACTAATTCTTCGAATTGCATGTCCAAGAGATAGTGTTTACGCGATGAAATTGAATGGCAAATGCCTACGCAAAGCTGCTTTCATTGAGCTGGAAATTCCTCTACCTTCAGAAAGCTGGAAAGGTTACCTGTATCAGATATAAGCAGATTGCTCGACGCCTAAGGATCGGAGCTTCTCTTGATGATATCATTTGATCTCATTTGATGATGTAATGTCGTACATTTCATCGGCTCACGAGGATCCACATCATATCTGATACATCATGCCTGTACTACTTAGAGGCGAGAGCTAAGCTCTTGAGGAAGGAGCAAAAAGTTTAGCGGAAGTGGACACTACGAGGGACAGTTGCCCCCGGCTAGCCTGTACAATACAATGTGGTAAGGAAATTGAAGGAAAAGCATAAAAGCATAATGGAAAAGGAAGGAATTAGAGGAAACAAGTTATTTACCTGTAGTAGAATCAATAAATTTGATTCCATCCTTTATTATGACTTCTTAGTGATTGTAGATTATTAGAAAAATAAATGTTTCAACTATAAAGTAGAACCGCCAAACTTCATTGAAACTTGAGTCCAAACAGATACTTATAAATTGAAAATGACTACTAAATAAGAAATGCCAGCACATGAGGTAACAAGCGCTTACCCCGGTAACGCTCTGCACTCTCATAGAAATGACCTCTACAGCTGCTGCAATGGTTTTTATGGAAGTTAAGGGCAATTTATACTGGGTGCGTGCGACTGACGCGCGTGCGTCTATATGATGAAGAATAGGGCCCAGTCGCATAGCAGTCGCATCGCAGTCGCAGCTCAGACGCACGCGTTTACTGCTTCGCGACGGCCGCACGTTCTTTTCATTGGGGATGTACATGCCGCGTTGACCGGTCTTCATGGAAAATTACAAATGGATGCGTGCGACTGATGCGCGACTGACGCACGCAGCTAGTATAAATTTCCCTTTACTTCTCAGCGTTGATCTTATCATTTCTGGCACTTTGAAACCCTTACCACGCATAATTTATAACGCTATGCTTCATATGATGTAGCTTAGTGGATACCTTTTCTCAATGCCCCCCCCCCACCTCCCCCAGTGAATCTCAAAGAACTCTTCACACCCTCATGCCAATGTGAGGAGGATTGCAAAACACCGATAGTGCACAGGCTGAGAACCCGTGAGTTTCAAAAAGCTCTGTTCCTGACAACATGCTGAGGGTGTGGACAAAAGCACACTGGCAGAACTCTGCGACTGCTCCACAAACATCTTGATGAGCACCGAAGAGCACTTCACAATCCGAATTCAGATCCGAAAAACAGTTTCTGAAGGCTTCAATGTTTTGTATATGTTCAACAATGAGCACTACATAGTATTTGAAGTGTCGCGTTGCGAAATGATAAACAGGAAGGTCGGAGCACCGTATCCGTGGGTGGCGGTCAAGACGTACGCCGCGACGCGACCGCGCCGCACGCGTAAGCTTTTTAAGTTCGACTTGTTTCTTCAAATTCTACGCACTAAGTGACATTTTTGGCCACCTCTTCACAATCTGTGGGTTCCGATAACACTAATCTGTCCCACTCCAGCTCGAAAAAATTGTCCATTTCCACGCAGAACTGCTCGTACCCTCAAAAGGTACAGCCGCGACGCGCACATGGATCGACCAATCACAGACCAGCAGCGTACCTCTTGTCACGCAGCCCGTATCCGTGACCATGCCAAAAGCACCAAGCAGCTGCACTCTCTTTCTAGAATCTTCGGCCATTGGCAGCATTCTTATGATATTCTCAATTTTATCACCATACTTACGCCACCTTAATACATAGCTTAGTACATCCTGACGGCTCATGGGATATTGGGTCAAAGACAGCTCGCTCTAATTCAGTGCATATTGCGCATATCGATTGGCTCAATCATTTATGCTTCCACTCACTGCTTCTTTTTGGACTCAAATCGTGCGCTACGATTAGATTCAACTAAATCCTTACTTATTGTTGACTTCATCTTACCATGTTTTTTTTTGTGATATCTTGTTCAATATGAATTAATGTCGTTTATTTCGTGGTTCTGATACGTTTTGCCACGGGCGGTCCAATTAGCAAAGCCCACTGACCCATCAATGCGCGAAATGACAATTTTTACCGTATTCTCAGAACCCATCAGAAAGGTGAATGATAAAAACAGTGGAAGAAATAAGATCAACCCAGGGATCAACAACAAGAAAGAGCTGTTTGGGTCACTGAGGTTGAACTTGTAGACATTGTACCACCTACTCAATGGCACGACGGCTGACTGAGGCACTTTTCCTCAAAGCTCATTTCTTCGTCATCTAATCATTCTGTGACATGTATTTTGTAGTTATTTAAAGGTGTTACTATGCAAAAAAAACCAGGCTAATAAGGGTGGCTTGACCATGTCAGCTTAAATATTCTGCTGAACGGCTTCAAAAGGACAAACCTTGTGAGTTTAACTCTTGCGGCTTGCATAGCTGATCAACAAGAAAATTAGCAATTGATGTTAGCCGAAATGAAGAAAAAGAAGCTTCCTACTATGCAAATCCGGGAAGAGAGAAGTCCGCAGTAGCTCGGGTGTAGAAAAACTGTTGCACGCTCCACACCATTTTCGCCTCAGTACAACCCACAGCCTTAGCAATTATACAAATTATGCTAGAGCTTGAGTGATTTATTCACAGGCCAACTTCAACCACGCACATGTTGCCCTTCGAAAGGAGTACTTACAGTTACAAAACCAACGGTGTCGCTTGATGAAACTGCGCGATGTCTGCGATTTCGCGTTTTTTTTGTCGCTTCTCCATAACTTCCTTCAATCTTGACCATTTTCAAAACAGACCAGATATTCGAAATCAAGATGGTCCAATCTATCGGGTAGTATGCTTAAAATTTGAAAATCTGAAGATTTTTGGTGATTAACTAAGAAAATTACCTACGGATACAACTGTAAGCAGTCTTCTTCCCCAATAGTTTCAATGCTATTTACGGCTGATTTGCACCAAGAAAAAATTGGTGGTGAGGGACACATCGCGTTTGGAGCATACGCAAGTCTCCACGGTGGAGTAGAATTCTAGCCACCTGGGTTTTAAGGCACGAACACCCAAATACTTAGGGGAGTCACGTCTCAAACGTCTGCTCGCGCATCTCCTCCATTTGTCCTCCAAGCCATGCCCGCCACATTTTCTTAACACAGACATCCATATATTAGTGAACTTTGCTCGGCTAATGGGGTACCGACAATTTTTCTCGTTCTTCTAAAAAAATTCTTTCAAAAATTATTGGAACGGGGGTGATTTCCTCACGTATTCTCATCACTCCCAATGAAATTTACCTTTCTTTCCAAAAGATTTCTTGGGGATCAATTCATCTCTCCCCAAATCCTAAGAAATTCCATAGAGTAGCCCCGAGAGATGAGTAAAAGTGAGGTAGTCAATTGTCCTGCATAGACATCGATAGCCGGAATCCCCCTCTCCCCCCCCCTCCCCCGCCGGCTTCCTAATTTCGTACCAGAGGCCAAAATTGCATCGTGAACCACTGAGCAATACGCCTTTTACGACGTAATATGAATTGTTTCCCTGTGCGATTGTTGTTCCATGTCAGCCCCACGCAAATATTTTAGGAACGAAATTTGGGAACAAGGGGCTGTCTTCAAAGGCTTGAACTTATCATGCTGTCCTTATTAGTTAGACTATTTGCTCAAAATGTGCACCAAAAAGGGCAGAGGACTGCATAATTCGGGCTTGTGTGAGCACTATCCATCCCCGATCTTTGATGTTTCCCAGGGCACAGGCGGACATTTCTCATCTAGATGAATAATCACCCTTTGCAGGATATGTTGGAGGTCAGAATCAACCGCTATCGGATAAAACTTCATTCGAGAATAAACACCTCACGAAGTGGGTATGTGTGTCCAAGCATTTAACCACAGGTTACCTTTATCCTAAAGATATTTTCTCTTAACAATGAACAAAATTAGTGGCTGCCCATAACACGGGTAAATCATAATCTAAGTAAAAGTGGATAAAGAACGTTGGAAATGGATATCTGACCATTGTTTTGTGTCTCATAATCAAATGTAATTGCATATAAGCCTCAGTGCTTCCATGTTGTTCCCTCATTAGAAGAGAGTGCCAGAATGAGTAACGCTTCCTGTTGTACTTAAAACTTATGGATTGGCATAGAATTAGTCATCAATCAGGCCATAAATCTACACGAATTGCTCCTCGAAAAATTTTAATTGTCCAGAAAATCCACACCAGACGAAGGACCCATTCAAAATTTCGAAAAAAATTCTTTTATCTCTTTCCTTTTATTTTTTTTCTTTTTTTCCTCTTTCTCTTTTATTTCTTTCCTCTCTTGCATAGTATCCACCTCTCATAGGAACTCGGGGCAAGATACATATATGTAGAGGCTCCCTTCCCCCCCCCCCCTCTTTGAAACTCGTCCGATCGCTGCCCTCTAGAAGGGCGTTATCTCTCCAGGAAGCTTTATGCCTACTATTGCTGGATCTACTACAACACATTATCCCCCTCCCGTGTTCGTATTCCCGCGGAACTACAAGGCAATGAATGATATGTGCATAGTAATTAATAGTATGACGAGGATAGGAGATAGCTATGAGGCTTTTCGAGTACCGGAGGTCAATCCCATGGGTAGGTAAAGACAGCTATGTACCAGGAACTTTGACGTACATCCAATCTACTACCATAGAACATGGACACTAATTGTGAGGATTATGGATGAATCTCTTCAAACAATAGAACGGTAACCATAGAAATACAAAGTTGATATGCAAATATATTCTTAACAAAGGGCAAAACTCCAATGTACGTATAATACAAGAATTTTTATTGATAGTAAAATGTACAGCGAGTGTAGCAGAAGATTAATTGAAAAACAGCCAAAGTTTTATAATTGTCTGCGTGAAGAAAAGCCAACGCTCCAAAAATGGCTGCTTTTTGATTTCTCGCACCTCTCACTGCTCCATGAAGCAGATTTAATCTTGCACTACGCCCTTTCAGTACTAATCATACGGGACAGCATGTGTAACTAACTCACTATTACTAACTCTAACTCTACCCTCAAAGATGATGAATTCTTCGTGGACACTTGGGCTGCTCAACTACTAACCCAGGCCAGGCCAATGATCCTAAAAAATTTTCTGATTGGGAATTCTTAGAAAAAAATGCTTGGGCTTCTTCAATAGCAGAGAAGGCTAGTCGGAATTCGCAACTTGAGCCGACTGCAAAAGTAAACAAACAAATAATTTTGAAAAAAAAAACAAATTATATACTATTTTCAAGAATTCAAATTAGAACAAGTTCATACATGAACACCTTATAAGAAAACCGGGAAAATTCTTCACTCCCTCCCAAAAAGAAGAGGAAGTGGCGCTTGCAAATAGTGGAGATGGCCAGGGGCGGGGAAGGACGCCTCCCACCCACAAGAACACCGAAAAACAAAGATTTTCCCCTACAAACATTTATAAATTTGATTAGATTAACTTTTATAGATTTGATTATCAAAAACTTATCAGATATATTTAAAAACGGATTATCATATTCAACTCATAAATAAATCAGTAATAGCACTTAGCTCTTGGAAATATGCAGCTTCGATTAGCAGTAAACTAAATTCTGGCAATTCCCTAACAAAAAAAAACGAGCAAAGAAAACGTCAAGTGAAATTTAGATGGACAGAAACAAATACTCAAAAATAGTTAGAGTCACTTGGATAATCGACATATTTCCCACAAAGTAAAAGCGTTAATGCTTCTAGGAATGACGACGTTCAAGAGAACTTAAGAAGTTCTAGAAAATTTCCCTCAGAAATTTTTCTAGACTACAGATCTAGCATCGAACTAGTACCTCATGACCAGAACTTAACGCATGCTCATTTCTGATTTTTGAATTTTGGAGAGAACGGCACTCCAGGACAATCCCCTCGGATTAGAATTCATGAAACGCAAACCAACCAAGCAAATGATGGCTAGCCTGACTGAGTTTCCAAGAGGATGGTTAAGGTTAGCTTCTTTTTTCCGTATAAGGGGTAAGTGTGCAAAATGGAAAATAGAGTTATTTATCATATTTCTAGTAGTTCATTAGGATATGCGGGACATCCAATTTGGTGTGTGGACTTGGTTATGCCTTATTATGCGCTGAATGAACTCATAAACCCCAGCTCAGGTCCCTTCACAAGCTCTATGGGAGGTTTCTGTGCATGTCATAAATTGAGAGATGTTTTTTGACGCATTCGTAATCCATCGATTTGATTATCAATAATTTGTCAGACATACTTAAAAAGTGATTATCATATTTGACTCATAAATAAATCAGTAATAGCACTTAGCTCTTGGAAATATGCATTTTCTTCGAAAACAATGGGTGATGAAGATGATGAGCAGTAAACTAAATCCTGGCTATTCCTCAACAAAAAAAAACGAGTCAACAAAACGTCAAGTGAAATGCGGCAAAAACCTTCAAATGCCTCTGAGACTGTGAGAAATTTCGCATTTTCCCAGTTTTCTTCTCTCGAACGGTAAACATCAACTCGCAGTTGAAGAAATTTGATAGCACAGTAGTGGAGGATCTCTTGTGGGGGGGGGGGGTGGTCTCATGACGAATGACGAATTGAAAATGCAAGAAACGTTGACAATGCATGACAACAAGAAGGAATGCAAGGAATACGAGGAATACTCTCAGAACTAGTGTAAAATGTACTTTTTTGCAGCAGGTATAGTAAAACTTTAGTGCTGGTTTGAGAAGAATTCAAAGGTCTGAGGAAAAATGTGAAACTTGCACAAAAATGTAGAAAACTCAGCGATTACCACGAGAACTTAAGAAGCCGAATGTGGTCAACATAGTAAAGGCTGCACATTTTAAGAAAAATGAGAGAAAATCAACGAAAGAAAAGGAGTTTCCTGGGAAAAAATCTATGGAAGTCGCTTCCGGCGGCAAGTCCACACTTGGTCGGGATCATCAATGATCGATGGTGGAGTAGTCAAGATCAAAGAGAGCCGGGTGAATTCCTCCAAGAAGAGCACTTTATTATTGTGAAGAAAGTTTTTGTAAGAAAATAAAGAATAAAACGAAAAAGGACACTTCCGCTCGAGGTTCTGAATAAAGAACCTCTTTGGGAGAATTTACAGCTGTAAAGACCGCAAACTTGGGTAAAACTTCAAGAAACAACTCGTATGACCCTTTGGAAGTTGCTGACTACTAAAAATATCGTTGGGTTGATGGGTAAAACTTGGAGAAAATAGGATATTTGACCATTTATGGAGCAGGATCAGGTTCAGTTTCTATTCTCAGGCACTTCTTCCTCAGCTGCTTTTCTCCTTTCGATCAAATATAGACACGTCTTATGTTTTTCCATTGCTTCTCTTTATTTGTTCTCCTTTCCACTATTTTGAATTGCTATCCATGAAACACCCCGTTTCCCATTGATTTCTATGGTACAAGCTCATCTCTTCAATGTTTCTGTCCATCTATTTCACTGGACATACACATCGCCAAATCCACTGCAGCATCATATTCTCTAGGATAAACTAAACATACTTCGAGTAACCAAATACTAATAATAAAAAGGTTTCCACAGTGCTCTAGGCACTTATACAGCTGGCAATTGATGGATGACTTGTACCACATCTAAATAATCGTCAAAAAATTATATTTTTTTAACTTTTACATTTCCCTTATAATTACTAAATCATAAATCCACAAAACTACATTATTTTAGGTCAAATTAAACTTTTACTCTGAGGTAAATAACCGCGGTTAATATCCGAACTCTACTACATATTCCTATTGCCCCTAGGCTTCTTGACATCTCCAATTCACCAAAAGGACGATGATAAAGAAAGGACCAACACATAGAGAACTGGTGAGATTTTTTTCGGAGAAAGGCGATCTCCGACACAAAAAAGGTAACTCCTTGGAGAGCTATGCATCCGAAATGAGGACTCATAATGAGGAAACCTTCCATGAACAAACAAGTGGTGCACTAACAGCCCGTATAACAAGGCAATGGTGGACGGGAAAGCTTACACTTACAAGGACAAGCTCCGTAAACATACTGAACAATTCATAATTTGCTCCTACAATGCGATTTATCTCTAACATGTGTCCTTGAGAGGATAAAACCGAAAACAAGTGGTTAGGGTAGGGTTTGATTATCCTGAGCGGAAGTTGTTTTATCGCTTTTTCGAGAGAGGAGGACGTGAATGAAAAGGAAATGCTTGGGGCAGTTGCTGGAAACTTGCGAAATTTTTCAACTCCTGAAAATCCCACTCATCAGCCCATTTGTCCCATAACAGAGAGCGGGATTATTTTTGGAAATAAAAAATGAGATAATGAAGAAAAAACATGTAAAAAAACGTAACAATAATGAACAGTGCAAATGAATCATCTTTTTTAAATATAGAATGATTGCTATTTCATAATTTTTGCCGGTGTACATACAAATGTGCTTTCACTTAAGAATCACCTGCTAACAAAATGGTTGTCGTCGAGGGGTGTGGCGTATTTTCCAGCGAATGCATTCATAGCTCCTCCTTACAATTTATGGCCAGCCGACCACTCAGTAATGCGCGCCGGTGGAACAAAAAAGTGTAAACTTCGGAAAAAGAGCATCGTTAAATCCTGAGTAGGTGGTTGGCTGGGCTTTTAATCCCTGTTCTAAGCAGATGTCTTCTGTTTTTTGTCCTTTTCTTCAAAAAAAACACCATGGCCACCTAACAAAAGTTGTTATGAGAGCTATGTGGGTTATAAGAGAATTGAAAGATAAAGCTACACATATGCTTTCGCAAAGACGAAGCGAACACTCGACAATTCAGCTAATTTCATGGAAGAAGAGGTGGCGGCAGCAGCGTGGAAACGCGCCAAACACCACAAAAAACAACTTCGGCAATAGTTTCCACGACTATGCGAATCGAGCGTAACCTATGGAAAAACAAAAGCCGCCCATAAATGAGCAGGAACTGCAATGATGACGGAAGAGCAGGAGCTTCCAGGTGAAGTTATGATCTGCTGGAGGGGAAAAAGTGATGAAAAGGGCAGATTTGCTTTTTTAGCTCCATGAAGGAAATGAGGCCAAACCTAGTGTCAGTCATCATATCCAGATAACGCATGGAGCCTTATTGACGCTGTGAGGTATTTGCTTCATTTTTAGAGGAGTTATGAGACTGCTGAGACAAAAAGGGTGAAGAGTTCTTAAAAAAGAGATGTCATTGCACCACCAAGGGCTAAAAATCGTGCTGCAGGATTCAGCACTGTTTCCAGAATGGTTATAACCTCCCTTTCTTTCGCGACCAAGTCGAGACTTCCTGTATCTATGTGATCTTCGACAGATTCTTGATAATTTTGGTACAGATTCTTATTCTTGACCGAAACCTGTCAATGGGATAGGTAGTACCCATTTTTTCCAGCAAAACTCGTCCATTCTGAGAGTTCATGAATTTCCTCTTTTTCCCTTTAAAAGCTCTGGTCCCCTATGAATATAAAGATATCCAGAAGAAATTCTGACATCTAAAAAATACCATGCTGCACCGATGGGAGGTTCATTACCGGGAAAGCAGTGCTTCAGCCAATGTTTCGAAGTGGACGAGTTGCCCGGTAAAAATGGGTGAATCGTGTCCGAGAGACTCGTCCCAGTTAGCTATAACAAGTACGGTTCAGACTGCTAGAGAAACTCCTCCTGGTTCTGAATGAAGCGAAACCTAAAACCTCTCCGGGAACGAGTCTGAACCTCACCCACTGCCCCTACTAGATCTCAGGAAATTCGCTCCACAAGTTTGGAGAATCTACGAGGTACTGCGGAAGGAATGGGAGGAAGAGGGGCAAGAACGTCATAATGTAATGCCTCCGCAAACCAGTATAGCGTATTAGATGCCCTAAATAGCGGAAATGTCCTAAATCCAGGAACAAACAGCCGATAGCGAGGGAGTATAAACCCATTAGTGTGGAGCAGCCTAGCAGCTAAGTACACATGGACTTTTCCAGTCACATTTTGCCCGGTATGCAACAAGTGCCTATAGCGTTGGTCAGCTCGGCATGGATACTACATGTATAGGGGCTAATATCCGATCGCTGCCAACATCCATATGTAAATGGCATATGACGAGAAAGCATCAACTTTGTAAGAGTTCTTTTTGCCCAGAAGTCATGAGAAAAAAGAACTAGAAAAAAAGAGTTTCAAAGGAATTTTTTAGGGCTTATCTTCTCTTTGCTTTCGAGAAAATTAAATTCAGAACAACCCCATTTCGTCATGGTAAGTGAAACGACACCTTTTTCGAGCAGTGCATTATTTTAAAGCGGAAAGAGCATACCCTAACTTCTAGCTAGATATTTTATCAAGGAAACACTAAAAAGTGCTCAAAATGTGACCAAAGCAGCTAGAATGTGTAAGCGAAGAACGGCCTAGTGGAACTCGAAATGAACAGCTCAGGCGAAGAAGCATTCAAGATAACAGGAAATTTAGTCGAATTTTCACATTCACCCCCTCACAGATGCGACATCGGAGGCCAAAACAGAAGAATGCTCGTCTGCTACTCACAAGGATCCTGTGCAACCTCACAACCTAGAAATCATGGGGAAAGCTTGAAAACCGCAAAAGTTCTAGAACCATCCAAAAACTGCTCTATAAGATCACTGAAATGTAGCCATCGGACCCTGTCGGGACAACTGAGGGAGCTGATTAGAGAGATTTCGAAGGGAAGGCACCAAATCCAGGACTTTTATCGAACGGGTAATTTCCCACCACCAGGGTAAACTAGTCCCGGTTACCATATTTTCCATCATTATTGTTTGGAATTTACTCTGAAAAATTTTTCGTCGAAATCTAGAGCTGCTTATGATAGATTTTTTCAGAATAGGGACTTATCAGACGTGCCTCAGCTATAGCTGGCCAGGCTCCCTCATTGGAGGAAACAGAGCAAAAATCACTTCTTTGTTCCATTTTCTACTACTTCTTTCATTTTAAACTACTGAGATGCATATAAATTTTGTTCAGATCAAGAAAATAGCCAAATATTTAAGCTTTTAGTGCAAAAGAAGTGGAAGCGTTTTTGTGCTGGCCTTTTTTCACAACCTTAGTAAATGGTAACCTCGCGGGCGATATAAGCTACTTGATTAGCAGGGAGCATTGCTTATCTTATGAGCAGGTTCCTGAAGCCTTACGCAAAGAGTTCGGAGAACAGAATTGAGAAACGAAGAAGAAGGGAACTATGATTTTGGGTCATTATGTATGGCAATTCTTTTCTTGTAAGATAAAGGCTACTGGAGCTGGGGAAAGAGACAGAAACACGACAATTTTCCTGGAGAATACGACTGTTGCATATTTTTACAGCTGCATATGAAAATTTGAGCTGATTTTCGGAAGCAAGTTTTGTTTAAAAGCTCAGGTGCAGAAAATGCACTTTTGAGCATATCAATAGTTTTTCAAGCAGACTGCTTGCGATTTTTAGAGCAAGTAAAAGCAACGGCGAGCTATTGCTGAAGATATCCTTTTCGGAAAAGAACCAGAATGGGATCAAATACCTAGGATCCTAGAAATAACGTATAAAATGCTTCAAAAAGGGCTCATCTACATAACCCCCTACACCGAAGCCGCTGTGCAAGAGCTCCCTTAGGGCTAGGTACTGACATGGTGACTTAGTGCAAAGCAGGTGTTTTGAACTGCATTGGCTGTGGTGGTACAGCGAAATTCTCGAAATTCAGAATACTTTATGAAGACTTTCAATTATTTCATGACTCCTAACTCCAGCCGTCATCTCTCATGCAAACAGCACGAAAACGTTTGTTTTGCTCTACGAGAAGGTAACCATACCTAGATGTCATACTGTTACTATGCCCAGACAAAATTACATAATTTGAAGAAAAGTATAACATTTCTTCTGCTAGAACCTAATACAAGCTATACACAATCCAGTGTGCTTGCAAATCTTCGGTTAGACTATTTGAATTGCAAGTAAGTTCAGAGTTAGACTGGGTAGAACTGAAGACCCAAGTATCTTTAGCCAGCCAATACCGACATTGACCTCATCGCCAGTTTCCGAACCCAAACCGAAAGTGAACGTATTATGAGGAAGTACATTCCCTAAGGATACGCCCTTGTCCTCGGGAAAGCATAGAGCGTCCCGTCATTGCCTAAGGCGAGCCTTATGGGTTCTTGCACATTTCACGAGGCGAGCAAATAGTTGTTCAGGACGTGGGGCGCCTTGTAGCCAACGAATAACTCAGCCAATAATGTTAAGTTGAGTGTGTTAAGCGAACCGCAAGTAGCCGTAAATCACTGCAGCTACGAGTAAACTGCTATAGATGGAGTTCAAACACCGCACCCTCACTCGCAGCTAGATAAGATCTATGATGGGCAAAACACAGCACTGCAGGAGCGCTCCGCATGGCCGAAGCAGTGCAGGGTAAGAACATCTAAGTGCAAATGACAAGAAGATTGGAAATGTTGCGAAAATGCAAAGAGCCAGGGCCTAAGCGAGCGTTGGAATTTGATCCAGGCCTAAAAGAGGACTGAAAGCGCAGCAGGCATGCAAATGAAATACTGACGTTCAACTCTTGAAACAGCTGAGAGGAAGTTAAGACTCTTACATTATGTATGATTCGCCTACATTTCCCTGAAACCGAGCCCTGTTCTAATCTAACAGCAAGCAAAGAACCCTCAGCCCTCTGTACTAAGAAGTGAAGCAAAGGCTATACAGGGAGGGAACTTGTCATCTTTACACATAAAAGCGGTGAATCATGAGGAATCGCATTAGCTCAGTTATCTGTTGACTGTCTGGCAAACAACGATAAATGGCCCAGTTCTTAGAATTATTAGGTATGTGAAAAAGTTTCCGCCCTTTTTTAATTGAAATTGAGCGTTTTTTCACAATAGAAAAAAAACAGATAGATCAATCAAAGTGCTGGCCATCGTTAGCTATAACCTTTGCCCATCTTTTTGGGAGGAGACGGATGCCGCGGCGGTAGAAGGCCTCGTCCTTCCACTCGATTCCCTCACCCATTTTTCGACGTCTCCGAAAGACTGGAAGTGCTGCTCGGAAAGCCCGTGGGCCATCGACCGAAACAAATAGTAGTCTGACGGAGCACAGTCTGGTGAATAAGCCGCATGTGGTAGCACATCCCAGCAAAGTGCTTGAAGCGTCTCATTCACTGCTTTTGTAACATGTGGACGAGCATTATCATGCAGCAAAATGACTTTGTGCTGCCTTGTCTCGTGTCCCGGCCATTTCTGGTGCAATGCTCTGCTCAAACGAATCATTTGCTCTTTATAGAGATCGCATGTGATTGTCTGGCCTGGTTTAAGCAGCTCATGATAGATGACTCCCTTCTGGTCCCGCCAGATACACAGCACTGCCTTCTTCCCATGGATATTGCGTTTTGGCGTCGATTGTGATGGTTGGCCACGGTCCAAATGGGGCGCTTCGGATTATCGAAATAGATCCACTTTTCGTCTCCAGTAACGATACGATGCAGAAATCTCTTCCTTTTTTGTTTGTCAAGCAACATTTCACGGATGGTTTTTCTTCTTTCCATGTCACGTTCTGTCAAGTCGTATGGTACCCATCTACCTTCCCTATAAACCTTTCCCATGGCTTTGAGACGCTTGGAAATGTTGGATCTATCAACATTTAGAGAGTTGGCAATCTCTTCTTGTGTTTGGCGTGGATCTTCATCAATTAATGATTGAAGTTCTTTGTCTTCAAAATCTTTTGGCCTTCCACTGCGTTGCTTGTCTCCAACATCGAAATCACCACTACTAAAGTGTCGGAACCATTCTTTGCATGTTGTTTCTGATGGAGCATGGTCCCCATAAGCTTCCATGAGCATTCGGCAAGAGTCGGCAGCAGTTTTCTTCAAATTGAAGCGAAACAGAAGTGCTTCACGCAAATGACGCTTAGTTGGCTCAAATATCGGCATGATTATCGCCCTAAAACACAATGATGTTGACACAAGTCGAAACAAATATGTACTAAATATTATTGACAGATGTCAAAGCAACAAAATGAAGTAGGATTTACAGAGTATTTGCAAGGATAGCTAACGATATAACCACTCATCGCTAGAGGGCGGAAACTTTTTCACATACCTAATACAAGCACAGTGAAAACCGCAAACTGCACCTGGCTTGAAATTAATAGCTGCGCCTTAATCGTTCACAGCTAAATTAGCCATGTATGCATGTACGTAGCTGGAAGGCAGATGTTAACACTATCAATAGTATGCTTCGAATGCTTCTGCTACCACCAGGTTGTTAGATGGCACTCGCTTATTTATGGGCTAACGTTCCGACTTGAATGTCTACTTTGGAGGAATGCAAGTGGCGTAAAGTTTGATTTTGTGTTCCTCATCACCAAATGTTTCTCCCACTTTGACTAGCACACCGTCGTTCTGGACTAACCGAACAGAGCCATTCGTAGACAGCACGAAACCAATCTTCGAGTATACAGCGATCTTTGTGGATGCCCACACCGATCACATTATCGAACGATTGTATTGTCTGTCCGCATGGCAAGAATGGAAATTAAGCAAATGCAGGTGTAGTTTATCAAATAAAGTGTTTGAAGTGTGGAGCTCTATACATTGGGGAAACTGCCGTCATAAGCGTTAAAGAGCATTGAGCAGATAATCGAAGGTGAAGCTTAGTATGTGAACTTGGAAAGCATAAACACGAAGAGCACAACGGCAGTGACTTTGACGTGATGTGCAAGATACTAATACATGAAACGGACACCATTGCGCTCTGTCAGAAATCCAAGCATGAATAACTGGAATGAATGCCTCTCCATTACTAAAGACTTCTTACCCCTCGCATTGTTACGTGAGCTGCACATTGCCGCGATACCCAAGCCCCTCGTCCATCCGGGGTGCAGGGTCACATTCAGTTGTCCGTAGTGTACGCGTTGATCGGTGACGACATCCACGAATATTGGTGGACTCAATGGTCCGTTCTCACTGTCTACGAGTGGTTCTGTTCGTTTATTCCAGAACAATGTTGCACTAGCCAAGGATGAAGGAGGGAAAACTTGGTGTCGAGAACACAAAATCAACTTGTAAGCCTCTCAAGAAGACCTTCGTGTTGAAACGTCAGGCCATGAATAAACGAGTGCCATTCAGCAACCTAGAGATAGCAGAAGCATTCAATGCATATTATCATTCAATGCATATTATTACCCATATTTAGAAATCAGGGAACATATAGATCCTATCAATAGTATCACTTACTGTGCCTTTCCCTACTCATCAACTTTGCAAATTTTGTAGATTCGGAGGGTGAGGGCTAAATAATGTATGGGATGTGTTTGTATACCAATATTCGATTTCAAATAAGCACCTGATCCAGATTAATTTATTTACTCCAATACACAACGAGCTATACCATAAATCAAACGGAAACAAAAGAATGCAGATAAGTTGGAACCAAACTTGAGAAAAGAATAAAACCCCAGTACCTCACGATGGGTAAACAAAACAGGGACGGATTCAAAGAGATGAAGCTAGCCTTGAGTTCTTGAAACATTTTGGTTTTTGGCGTTTTGGAATTGTGCCAGGACCTGGACTAACTAATCGGCTCGCGATAAAATTCTGAGCATCAGTACGCGCGCTAATCCTGTGGCGTGAACCTTAAAAGAGATTGATGATTAGCTTCTTCTCAGTATCGTGATATCATTCGTTAGATGGTTAAATCCCTTTGAGATAATCGCGACGTAAGAAAGCAACTGGAAAGCCATTCTGAGGCGGTCATGGTAGAGACTCTTTAACCTAGGGAGGAAGGACTGTAGTGCCTTCTCTTTTTCCAACATTCAAATTCTTGTAGTAGTTGTACTAGCTATACAGCATAATCGTGTTTTTCTAGCTTCCCGCTCTTCTTCTACATACTCTTGAATATTTAACCAGGTTGTTCAAGCGTCCAATGTGCAGAGGTGCAACAACAGTTATTGCACACCTAAAAACAAGGTCGCGCCGCATCGCCAACGCGGCACGATAGACCAGCTAAGCGCCGTACTTGTTGGGAGTTGCTGGAAGTGCCGATTATTTACACGGCTCTTCCGGAATACAGGGCTTGAACAGAGATCGAAACATTGATCATGTACGTAAATGTCAGCTGCACCGTTCGTTGCTATGCTATAGCCCTTATTACTGATGAAAAATAGTGGAGAAATGTGCTCACGCGACCTTTAGTCCGTGGTCCCTCCAAACTACTTATGTAAAAGCTATTTCAATGACGCAGGTGAAAAGTAGGCTCAAAAATCTCTGATTTAGAATAAAATTAGTCTCTTGCATGGATAGGATCAACCGATCGATGAGAATTTACCATGTGTGAGGGGAGGTCGTTTGGGGAGGGGGGGGGGGTTGGGAAGGGGAAAGGGTGAGGATGGAGTGAGCATAGCCAACGAATATAACGTGGAAGTTATGATTGTTCACGACATCGTGACAAACGACCGTCAGCCCCTGTTGGTAAGGAAGTTAGAAGCATGTTTCACAGATGAAGAAGGAAGAGGTGGAGCATCAAGTTTCGATGTTTCGACAACTAGGAACTTCTCGCAATTGTGGATAAGGACGAGATTCGATTGACAATCGCTGGACTTCGTTATCAACGAGTTCGTGAGGGACCTATGCAACTAATTTTCATACCGTTTCGAGCTTTTCGAGACAAAGATCAGTGGCCGAATGATCCGTATTGAAGTGTTCGCTCTTTGTCAAGCTTTCGTCCCCCTTCCAACGCTGCAAAAATTCCCTGATTATCAAAATCTGAGGGTGGATCTCTACGTTCTTCATCTGTGAAACTGATGGTTCCTTTACCAAGTCGTTCGCTGGGATCGCCAAATGCGCTGCATTCCAAAATTTCTCTAGGAAATAGAGCATAAAATGACGAATATAGCTATGATTTTGCTACATACATATCTTCGCTGACTGAAGAAAAAAAGTCATTTTCATGAAAAAGTTCGGTCTAAAAGCCGCAATTTCTAAGGGGAAAAATGCGAAAAAAAACTCACATTAATCAAGAAGCACCTCAATACATGTGATGATAATATGTACCCTGAGGACATGTCAAAAGTCCTTTGGAAAACCAGAGTTTCGTTTATCAAAGAACCCTTCAGTCCTCAAACTTTCAATAGCGTTGGTGAGCATGAGCACCTGACCACAAACCAGTCCAAATCAGGATACGTCACGAGAAACAATTTTCGTGGAATGCCCACTAGGTGCACTGAACCATCGCAATAAAATGCAATCTAGCTACTTCTCGCATGCAAATGGACCAAAAATAGAAGGCTATAAATAAATCTGGGAAACGGAGGAAGTGTAGTGGGGAGAGGATCCAAATTTAGGTGGAACTTATGGCACAGAGGAAAGCAAATTGGAAAAAATACATTTACCAGAAGCTGCGAGTAGGCTAAGAGCTATCAATGCGACTGTGATGCCTTCCACTTTCTATGCACACTTATCATTTTCTTTTTTTTCAGTTCTCTTACGACTCACCCAAAATATTTTGAATATTCCCTCCGAAAATGCTGCGAAATTGAGGTCTATATAGAAAAATGTATTGATCTGAACCATCTGGATGAAAATTCTGAGCTATGCACGCTCATTTACCACCTACTGTGTAGTACTGGTAATCATTAATTTTCATGATTCTATGTTTAACGGTTAAAGAAAGGTCACGCCCAAAAGCTTGCAAGGAACATGCGCATTAGAGTTTTACATTCGAAAATATTTTTCGAATATTCGAATATTCAAATTTTCGAATTTCTGCGAACTATGGAATTTTCGAACTTTCGAATTTTCTGGGCCCACCGAATTTTCGGACATTCGAATTTTCCAATTCATAGAGATCCCCGAATTTTCGAATATTCGAACTCTCGAATATTCGAATGTTCGAATATTTGTTCGAATAACATTCCATTTGGTAAAAGCATTTTCTACGCATGTATGTAGGCGAACAATGCGATATGTTTTCCAATCACAACGGGCATAAAAGTTTTTGGATAGTAAGTTTCATTTGTCGTTTTGGAATTTCTCACAACTTTCTCATATGTGGAAGCTTGTGCTGCTGTGGAATTGGTCCCTTATCGGTATTAAAATTGTAACTGGTTGAAATTCCTAATCTTAAAGGCAGGGGCCCACCTCACATTCGTGGTTGAGGTAATGGCTGATTCTGCATCTCCTCGACACTCTGAATCCAACGGTGTAGGTAATTTGTCTCGAAGCCGTCTTCAAACCCTTTTTCCGGAACGGGGTCCGTAACAGTTCGCCAACCCGAGTTGACGTGTGAAGCCGTTGATCTTAACGATTGAACACGGTGGGACTCTTTGGCCAACGCTGCTGCCGTGGCAGCCAGCCAGCACAGCGATCTGTTTTTTGGAGCGATCCACCTCCGGGCTCCAAAAATGTAGCCAGCTTGACCGCTTCAAAAACGGGGCTTTCGTCGCTTTTGAGCCTGTTGATGTACATAACTAAGATCAACATGGTGAGAAGGTCTAGGATATGTATATACTTCCAACAGGCTTAATGAAGTGGGCCCCTGCCTTTGAGAACGCCTATCTCTCTTGAGGTCTGTAACCATCACCAAAGGATCGTGAAGTGGATGATGATCGTGAAGTAGACACCCTTCGTCCGTGAAAAGACTTTCTTTTTTAATATCTCTGTGCTGTAGTTTAACAAAACGAGCTATGGTAGTGAATGTAGATGTATTGACGCGGTAAAAATAATGATGGGTACAGTGGTTCAGTTACCTTGATCATGAACGAGTTTCCAGCTATCAAAAAAAAGCGTCAGCGCTATGAAAAAAACACTGCGTGTAACCCCGTTCCTCATTATTACTTCTGTTTATCCGGTTTGACTTCATGCTTGTACGTTGAATGTCAAAACCAACAGAACCTCTGCAACAAGAAGTTGAAGTATGTTTGGGCAGAAAGAATAACAAGAGGATCTCAAGATTTTTTGTGAACCTTGAAATCCATAACTAACGCTTATGTGTTTAGAAAGAGTTTGAAAGAAGCAGTAGTCGGAAATCAGCTGAATATAGACAAGAATGCTGTGTAAAACTTATTATTATAGTTTGCAGATTCACTCACATAGTTCTGGAGGAAAGGCTTGAATAACCAGAAGTTTAGTTGAAACTGCTCGTTTTTCAAGTGTCTAGAAAAGTACATACGTAGATTCTGCCGAGGAGATCGTCGTCGGCAACGACGTACATTTCAAATGTAGTTGGCTTCTTTAGAATGCGTGCAAAGATAGGAGCAGGTTTTTGGGAAAATTGAGATTGAAATGAGAAATTGGACTGGGGTTCCAACTGGAATGGTTCTTTAGCGAGAAAATGGAACTCAAATAACACTTGCGAAGCAAACGTTGTTCCAAATATTCGAATTTTCGGGCTAAAATTTTCGAATATCCGAATTTTCGAATAATTTCGGACCCTCCAATTTTCTAATATTGCGGGGCCATCGAATTTTCGAATATTCGAATTTTCGAATTTTTTTTTGGAACCCTCGAACTTTCGAAAACTCGAACATACGAATTTTCCGGAACCTCCGGATTTTCGAATATTCGAACATTCGAATAAATATTCGAATTTTATTCGGTTCGGTCAAAACTCTAGTGCTCATGCTGCAGCACCGACCACTCTACGTTTAAGACAACAACGGAGTCAACATTTAGCGGCAAGCAGTCAACTGAAAAAATTCCTTGCGGAAGCTTTACGCACCAACTCTCAGACATAAACAGCTAGGCAGAAATAGCAGACGCCCAGGGTCTTTACCTAAACAGCAGACATAGTCAACGAAATGCTCGAGCAAGGATGAATCACGTCTTGATTAGGTTTTTTCGGGAGGCCAAAAACATGTTATGGGAGCGAGTTTGCAGCTGATTGCATCAACGACAGTTGCAAAAACTCCGAGCAATTTGCCAGAGCCCCTTCCTCAAACACAGCCTACACACAATGATGGGAACGGGTTTGAGATACTCACAGATGGAAAGAGATAACAAAGCGAGGAAGTGTGGACGAGTAAGATGAGAGAAGAAAGTTCTTGCTCAAATTCCTAGAATTCTGGAAAATTTTAGTACTATTATTGTATAGTGAAGCAAAAAGTACGACCATTACGTTCACATAGAATTCACCGAGTAACACATGACAATACAAGTAAGTACGTAGTAATGATAATGATAACAATGAAATCTAATACACAAAAATATGGGACAATATTATATCATAATATAGTATAATAGCCACATAAAACGCAAATATAATAAAATATTAATATATGTGATAGAACGCAAATACAATAAAATATTAATATATGTGATATACACATGTACAACACATATAATGATAAATAGTAAAATAAATTATAATATAACACTATATGTAATTATATATACTAAATAACATATATAATATACAGTTACATAGCACGCAAAAAATAATAATTGGACATTATTGAAATAATATAAGTGAAAGTTTAGCTAGCGTAATTTCTGGCCAAACCTCCGGGTATACACAGCCATAGCAGAACAGAAAATAGTACCATTTCTGAGTAGCAACAGAGTAATATATAATAATGATAACACACTACAAGTTGCACTAATAGTATACAAATATCCTCTCTATCACAATATTATATTATATTATAATATGTAATATTATATTATATTATATTATATTATATTATATTATATTATATTATACATATTATATATATTAGAAATATATGCCATACATTATATATAATGCATTATTATATATTATATTATATATACTATATTATATATATTATATTATATATATTATATTATATATATTATATTATATATATTATATTATATTATATTATATTATATTATATTATATTATATTATATTATATTATATTATATTATATTATATTATATTATATTATATTATATTATATTATATTATATATATTATATATATATATTATATTACATTACATTACATATAACGGTATAATGTGTCTATAACAATATACATACGTATGTATACTGAAGTAGGTGGAAATTGCGAACATAAATTTTCGCAGACACTTTTTAAAATTTCTGGACAGAGTCGTATTTCAATATTTCAGGATGCGAGAACAGGAGGATTTTCGAATATCGTGAAATCAGTGGAATAAATTTCATTACACGAAAGATGCATACATCTGATACATAGCGCATAAGTCAAGAGCTTACAAACATAATTCCCGTTCTACGAAATTACTGCACCCCCCCCCCCCCCCCAGCCACCTCGTATGAGGTACTATCTGCTGACCTGCTGTGCTCGAAATATGATCGGCTTGCTGTTGTCGGATGTATTCACAAGCGAAAAATAATCCAAAAAATGATTGCACGTGAGCAGCAACGCCATCCTATACGATCCGCAAAGGAATCCATCTGGGTAGCATGATTACAGCATGATTTCTCTCAAATAACATTTTCGCCACGGGAGAATCAAGTTAACAGACGCTGTGAAACACTTTTCTATAAGAAAGAAAACGGATTATCAAAGGCTTTATAGATTTCACCTCTAAACTACGACCGAAAGGAATCGAATATACTATGCCCATGTCAACCAATACTGCTTAGGGCTTTTGAAATCATAATATACCTTGAATTATCGATGTTTACCCATGGAAACCAGGCTTGAATTGAGAGTTCTACGAGATGGGTGCCGGTTCTAAACTGATGCATGACGCCACGTTCGTGACAGAAAACTGATGCTCGCCTTTAAAAAAACTGAAGTTTGCATAATATTGAGCACACGCATCGTCTGACTACGCCCATGTGCATAAGAAGTTAAACTCATGCAAGGGTCAAGCTGCTGCCTAAGTCTAAGCTGGCATGATGCAGGGCATCTAACGCACATTTCATGCACATTTTATCTCAACGACGGTTCAAAGCGCATAAAGCTTATCCGGAATTTGCATCAAATATACATGGCGGAAATTTTTTGAAAACCCTATCTCACCCATGGTTTTTCTTTTCCATTTTTGGAATAAAAACTGTGATGAACAGCAGCTCCTTTATGTATGTGTGCTACTTTGTAGGTATTGTAAAAAAGAGAACCAATTCCAATGTAGTTTCGAACTTGTGGAAGGACAATTACCCCTACATCTTGATCCACATAAATTTTCTATATTAAAAGTGCCTCTGTCGTTTTTAAGAAGTAATGTTTGCATGATTTCAGACCAAGCAGGGAAACAGAAAAAAAAGCTTGACCAATTCAGGAAAGTGAGACTCCTGAAGGAAAACTCTCATACAAAAAGGGCGAACATTCGAAGGCCTCAGAAAATTGATTTATTACAAGAATTGGAGTTTTCGAGAGTGCTACTATGTATTTTGTAGGCTGTAGCACAACTTTCCGCTGTTTTTGTATAGGGATACTTGAACGCTTGTAACAATCGATTTTCGATTAGATTTTGCTTATGTCTATAGATGTTCTCAAAGCGCAAAAACTCGCGAGTAATCTGGAATGTGAATTATTTTTTTTAATCTTGTTTCGAAATGTAGTGAATTTTGGGGTGAATCCTTCAGGAATGCAAACCCGTTAACTGCATTTCCACGAGTAATAATTTTACCACAACGTTCCATGAGGCTTCCCACATTTGGATTCAGTAATCTCGAGGCCATCCTCATTTTCCTTTGTGCTTTCTCACCCCATTTAATTGTCGAGCGGTATTAGGCACAGGCACCAAACTTGGTAACGCGGAATTTTAATTATGTCATTTTTCTCTCTGGAATTGGAGCGAATTGAAGTGGGAGTTTTTCCACTGTAACTGGGACAATAATGGGTAAAATTTTGGAACAAGTTCCAAGCGCTCTGTGGAAATCACACCAGTTTACCCCAGTGCGAAAAACGCCTCAATTTTGATGATCGAACTCTCCGGAAAGGCAAACAGCCAAGCCAACGGGAAATTTTTAAGTTAAGCTTTATGTAGCACAAATCCATCTTTAACCAAGCACCAATTATCAGGCCACTGGAACGGCACGGCAACTGGGAGAGAACCGACCTGCTAAAGACAGTGACTTTGAGCAGTGCCCGATCCAGTTTTTCGCGTCATAGTCCGCAGATCTCTGGAGCAACGGAGTGGATCTCCAGCTGTAAAAAAACGGCAAAAGACCAGCGACTGATGTGGTGCATACTTCAGTTGATATCTATGGTTATTTGATTTTTTATAAAACTTTTGTCGAAAATTTCAAAACAGCGGAAACTTATGTTACAACCTAATATTTACTGAAGTGTTCAATAGTACTCTCCAAAAAAAAAACACTTCCAACATTAAAAGGAACGAAGAGATTAATGGCCTTCCAGAAATTGATTCTCAAGGACCAGAACCTGCACAGCACATCGCCAACTGTTCGGAGACAATGTGTTGGTATTTGTGTTTACGAATGTAGCCCCAAACTTCTCAACAGGTAACTTGACACCGATGTTGATTTCAGAGTCAGACGGCGGCAACACATCAGCTACATAGCAAAGTCACATGAAATATGAAGAAAGAAGAAGTAGCCAAGCAACAACATGCCTGAAAATTATTAGGTTGAGGAAATATCAATGTGTATTTGAGCAGCAGGTGGAATAATCGGTGACCCTTCGCTCTTTTTCCCGCAAAACCAGTGCTCTTCTTGTGGAGTTCGTTCCCTGTGGGTCAAAACAACGAACCATTCGAATTCTGTTTGGGTTAGAGTCCTTGCAATTTGTTTAAAAAAATTTATCCAAAAAACAAATAGAAGTATGGTAGTGGGAAGCCTCGGCTATGCAGTAATTGTTTGATGGATATTAATATCCATGTCTGGAAGTTGGAGCAGTCGAAGGAACCTTGATTTTGGTTCAGCTACCCAGGTTTGAGCGCATTTTTCAAAAAGTAGGTCTTTTGCACGGGTGTAGTCAAGTGGCAATGCGAATTCTATCTAGTGGCATTAGATGAAGTATGTCGCGATCCTAATGATGACCTCATTTAAGATGAAAATGCTGGCAAAAATTACACGATAGCCCATTTGGCAAGTTTATTTGAAGTGGAAAACTGAGAGATGCTGAACATTTCCATGGATCACGAGTAGGAATCCTGTGCGGAATTTTTCGTTTTCCGTTTCATGCTTTCCGTTTTCCGCCCAGTTTTTGCCTTCCGTTTTACCACTTACGTTTTACGGGTTTTGGGCCCAGAAAATGGAAAATCTCGGAAAATTATGGAGGGAGAAGAATTGTTGTTTCGGCGTGTTTCCCTATCCCGAAAAGGGTTCACGTGTTTCGATACGCAGTCTACACGAGTTCACCACAATGGCGCCAAAATTGACGTCCAAACGCCACTTACGAAATTTGAACTAGTTTTTTTTTTACTTTTTTGTCTCAACTGCAGTGCGAACGTCCCGTCGTGATTTTGCTGGTCTTCATAAATGTTGCCCTGCTCTATCCGAAATTCTCAGAAAAAAAAACGAGTTTCCAAGAAAAATGTGGGATGAACTGATATAAAATTTCTATGAAGCTGTGACGTCCCATAGTAAGAGTATCATGTATTCTTGCGAAGCGACGCATGATGTAGGCTTTCTTTCTACTTGACAAAAGCATAAAGCTACATTGTAATTGTCACCATTTTTATCAGACGATGATCCCCAGCTCCACACTGACGCCGTTGGCGCTTGATATTTTGCGCAATATTTGGGCTGCTTGTGTTTCGCGCCCCCCACACGCTGTTCTTCTCCTCCTTCATCGCTGACTCGCGCCAACAGGATCCGTTGTGAATAACGTGATCCTCCCCAGGCTGCAAATGTATTAGCTACCGTAGTTACCTTTTTGTCTGAATTTTTGCAGAAATGGTCGGCTTCAAAGTAAAGCAAAAAAGTCGCACTTTTCACTCCTCACAGCTTCTTGTCTACTTAAACACTCAGTGAGAAAGATGCTTATTGATTATATAACTCTGATAATCTCTCGTAACTAGGCAAAATACTCCTTGATCTACTTAGTCTAGGCGTTTGATGTGAGCGCCATCAATATACTTGAAGCTACTTAATTACTTGAAGGCATCATCACTTATGCTCATGAAGGAGAAAGAAAAAAAAGATACCCAGAAAATCCAATGTTGAAGATGAGTTTTGGTCACAGACCTATACTTGGGCAAAATTTTATGTTCTACGCCCATTTTTTGTCTTCCGTTATCCGTTCTACGGGATTTAAAATTTTACTCCAGTACATGCCTGATCACGAGACATGCCATGGATCGCTCTTCAAAATAAACATGAATTTATCTCCGAAAAATTAACATCGTTGTGAAGTATAATATAATGAAGAAGGCAGTGTACATTAATCTGCATTCCCTCAACGTCGAATAAGTGGTTTGAGACCAGATGAAGTGAATGAGAACTTTGAATGAACTGGAAAGACCAGGAAAGAGATGCTCAGAAAAACAGTATAACAAAAATAGGAGAGTACATGGGTCAAGGAATGGCCTCACGTTTTCCTTACATACATACCTGATCTATGGATTGGTTGGCCAACAGATTCTGGACCATCGTGCACTGTTCGATCTGAGGTGTTTACAGGTTCCCAATTGACGAAGTTCATCAGTAGAGGTTAGGCCTCACAGGGTGGTTGTGATGCAATACGACATCAGGCCTTTGTATTATCGTATTCATGTCTACAAGTTCTTATAGATATAATCATTTTTGTCCATGCACAAGAAGTATATAGTACCAACTTAATAGAAACTAAAACCTGGCAAGCCAGAATTATGTGGAGAAAACACTAAAATTGCTAGGATAACAAGAACTTTCAACCATTAAGCTTGAAACTCGGTGAGATCATTTCAATTTTAGATCTACAGTGATCAGCCGTCAATTTCTTTCATTTCGTCACTTACCTTCCTTGTTTTCAGCATACTTCCGGCAATAATAATTCAATATGTAATTTTCTAGATGTGATTACACCCGCTGCATCTGCAGCTTGATATTGAAACGTAGTTGTTGAAAGTGTTTTACGGTTTTTTTAATCGCAGGGTAAAAGATCGTTGGGGCGTTGGTTTAGCTTTCACATGCTGTCATCCATCTGCACTAAACAGCCCATGTTAGCTGTGCTGCAATAGTATAGGATGAGATATTTTATGTGATTATTATTCTACTTTTTGTCGCATGTATCGCCGGCCACCTGATCCTCGATTCGGTCTCGGGGACCCCAGTTAGTGCGTACTCAAATGTATTGTTACCAAGCTGACCTGATAGACATATATAACTGCACATATTCCCACACTATCGTGACTCTGGTTAATCCTGCATGCCCGCCTCTACTCCATTAGAAACAAATTTGACTTGATATCAATGGAAGCTGGAGGAACTTCCCATCCCATCTCTACTCCACGATGGTTATTTCTCAAAAGCAATGTCTTAGTCTAAAAGTAGCGAAAAAAAGAACAAACAGTCCTTTTCACACGTTCATGCCTTTCCTGAATTAAAAGACAAGAATAGTCAGTACGCTGAGAGGGACCAGCCAATATCTTGCATGTCAAATTCCCAATCAAGAAGATGAGGGTGTTCTACTTTCTGGTTCTTTCTAGTACTTAAACTCCCGATACTCCTATCTTATTGCATGTATATTTGATAGCCTAACTAACTACTCGTTCCAGTTCGGATATCATCATTTGAATCCAAACTCCTCTCGTTTTTTTTTTGTTTCCTGAGCGTTTGAGTTTGTATAAGATTTCTCCTAGGCGTTTGACATCTCACCTCTGAGCCTCACTCCAGCTCATCCTTGCTACCGATGGTAATCCACATCATTTGATAACAGCTTGTTTGTTCGCTTAATTTCCAAGGCTCTCAGAACCTTTTCTCGCGGATTTTTCAGTTAGCACGACAGTCAACGATGATCAACAGCGACGTCTCTGTGACGACAATCGCAAATAATCCTGGGTAATATCGTCGATATCCTTACAAAGTACCAGCAAGTTTGTTGGTTTATCAGGTACAAATCTAGTCCTGTCTTCTGATTTGCCATTTTTTGACGTACTCAAATTAGAGAGGAGTGAAGACTTGTGGAGCTTAGCGCTATGAGATATGTAACCTACAAATATTTTAATTCGAGCTCTAAGACGTGCTGGTCTTGTGTTTTTCTTTTGTTATGATTGTTTCTGTTATTTCAACCAAACCCAAATATAAAGGTGGTACCCGCATTCTCGCTTGCACTTTGGTGACCATTCTTCCTGTCGTGGCTACTTCGAGAACGTTAAACGCTAACATCCATTTCGATGTAACTCGTCAGTACAGAAGCTATGATTTCCATGAGAGCCATGACAAAAGCACGTTTTTTCCTCACTTCAGCACACACACTACAAGAAGTAGTATTAGTGTTTCCCAACAACTATCTTTATTCAAACGCAACAGTAACGCATAACGTTCACAAACGAAGTTAACGTGTGCATAAGAAAAGACAATTGGACAACACTCCATTAAAACGTTTGCTCAGGACTGCAACGAATAAGCAATGCTCTCAGCATGTGCGTATGAACGAGCTAGCCTCCACATGAATACAACATCCGGCTCTAAACGCCAGCATAACGCAAGCGGCATAGCGTAGAATTCGGCCAGCCTGGACTTCCTACACACCCCGACATATTACACTCGAACAAGACCACTGCGTCCAGCAGCATGAGACTGCTGACGCTCATTTTGCAAGCAAAAAGAAGCACACACACAGAGGTGCTTGGCCGCCTTCCACGAAGGACCTATCACCGCTTTATGTGAAAGGTTATGCTACAACAAAATAATAAGCGCCGTAAGACACTAGCAAAAACCGCGCACACTAACGCTACGCTCAAAAATTGTTCGAGCCATTTCCAAAAGTGGAAACAAATTTATTTCTTATCCTTACATACACAGATTCAAGATCGATAAATCACATTCAACGGCGACAGGATATTTCATAGCACAATTGAAACCCTAATTAATGAAGAGTAAATCAGGGGGGAAGGCAAAAGCGGTAATAGAAATCCTTTTATAATTTATTCAAACAATTAACTTCGAAACAAAGAAACGGGAAACGGTTTAGCGGGAACAAGCCACCCAAGAGACAATCACCCGCTTTTTCGATTTGTCTGCTTTAATCCTTGGTGGAGATCTTGAATCCAAGAATTGCCTCCTCTCCACAAGCAGATACAACCGACACCTGCAAATGTATGAACACATTGTTTTAAAAGCGAAACAACGTCAATGTTAATAAAATAGGCGGCTGTCTTCAGTTTCCTTTTCTCAGGTGCACAAGAAAACGCTAAATAGTAGGCTGTGAGCTTTCAAAGCTGGTGAAAACTGAATAATCTGCCGATAGAAGCATTGGAACAAGTTCACTTCATGAATAAGGCAATCAGAAAAAGTCATGACTAATAATAGGTCTTGCTTTCTGAATGAATCTTTTTCGCCTCCTAAAAGAGTGAACACCCCTTATTCCTTGGCTCTAACTCTTCACAACCGTACACTTCAGAATGCATCTTCAATGGTAAGAAAAAAGTCTTAATACATTCACTAATAAACAAGTACTCCATTTTTTCCACCTTTTAACAATCTACTCTAAGGATGTAATTTTGCAGTTATGCAGAGTCGTACTCACAACAGATCAGAACTGTTGAAGTATAATCAATGTCAGGTGACTTGCCAAACTGAGTAATAGCGTGAATTTAATACTAAAAAACGCAGAACTGTTTGGCATTTTTACCCCACCACTTGGACCATAAGGAGAAACAATCTTGCAATCTCTGAATATGTAAGCTTTTTAAAAACAAAAAATCAAACGCATTTGTACATCTTCTACACCTCGAGGCGTTGTAGTAAAGCTACAGAAACCCATGAACACTTTTTCATAAATACTACCACAGATTAGCTGCTACTGCTAATTGGAAAGTATAAAGGATTGTGCGCCCCCGGGGATCGCGCGGATTAAACTCAAGACCAGTAATGGGTGACTTTATGACGCACTTGACATTCTACTAGGACTAGAACTCGATACTTGTTGGAAGGATGCGAATCTCATCTGGCAATCTCCTCGAACCCATCCAAAGATTTTGCCGAATCCAACATTTTTAATCTTTACCTGAGATGATAGAAAATTAAGAAACGAATGTTCCTAATCAAAAACGCTACTCGTGTTACAGACGATGGGAAGTAAAACTTCACTAGGTTCGCAAAACATCTTAGTTGTTTAACTTTCTTTCTGGTACCTCACATGAAAGACGTACTCCTCTCCGATTTTTCCATATAATACACATTTGAGTGAAAATGAAAATGCTATGATCGAAAGGCTTTATCCTTGAACCTTACTGTAGAATTAGAAGGATATTGAAACATAAGCTGTAAAATATCCTTTTTTCCTGTATTTTACTTAGCGGTGTCTTTCCTAATCGTAGTGACGAAATCTCGTGAGGTCTTGTTCCCCGTGGTAACTCCACTAAGCTTTTGTCAATTGTGAATAATGTGAAGGCATCAAAAAATTCATGGCTGAATATAACAGAAAAGAAGTTTACAGAAAACCCCGAAACAGCTGCGTGAGCAAAAGAAGTCTCATCGAAAGAGTAATAAGCTCTTTTGAGCAACTACAGGGATCGTACACAGACGGAAACACTCAATCGGAAAACAAAATATGAGTGCTTGACATCGACTCAACCCAAATTATCTACCGTGGAGGCGGTTTTCTTGGTTTTCTAAGATTCCTACGAATGGAAAGCATTGCGTATTTATTGGCGCAGCAAGACCCGACTCCAGACTAACAGTGTCGCCCTATTCCTTCCTTTTACTTAAACTTTTTTTTTAATTTCAAATCGAAAGATTCGTACTGAAAAACCGAGAAGCAAAGCCACTATCTACTCCTACATTTCCTATGGAATCCCAGGGGGAAAATTACTGTAATTCCTCTTGTCTCTTCTCCGCAAAAATAGCATCAAAGCCTGATCATGCTTCAATCCACACGTTCAGATCCCCAAGAGAGACATATACCAAGAAATTACACAACTAGACCAGTGGAAAACAATATGGAAACATGATCTTTTAAAAAAAATTCAGCTAAACAACTCACGACCGTATGTTACTCTTCATTCTATATTAATTGTAGATCCACTGCTGATAAATGCGCATACAAAAGTGAACTTCCGAATCTCTCCTTCCCACTACTTCCACGGACACTATCCAAGTGTTCTATGCAGAACTGCCCACTCAAATGTGCAAAAACACTCCCATGCGACCGTAAACGAGATTCTTCACGAAACATCCTTGAACAAGAGTATGAACCAAATTCATTGCGTAGTAAGTACGTGATCCCTAATGACATTAGTTTCTCCCCGGCAAAAGCAAAAGGTTTCTCTTTCGCGCACAAAACACAAAGGCCGAAAATTGAGTACTACTTAATGTCCACAATCATTTGAAGAGAAAAAAAATAAGAAAATTTACCACATTCATGGTGCTCAGTTCAATTTCTAATCATAGAGATCAGACGTAACTTATCCAACCATCACTGCACCATGAGTTCTCAATTTAACAAAAAAGAACGTTACACTTACAAGGACTGATCCTTCGTCCTTGTCAAGAGCTTCTTTGATCTGGTTTCCAAGATCACCTTCCGGCATCTTTAGGTCATCCTTGAGATCACAAGTTTCGGGATCCATGAGGCTGCAGAAGCCATCTTCAATTGACATGAGCTGAAAATTCAATATAACAAAAATGCATTACGTTTTTATCAAGAATGACGTTGTAGTAGCTGCTATACCAAATTACCCCAAACGTTCAAGAAACTTATACATACGCGTCTTTCCTCACCAGAAGCTTTATTTCATGATAAGCACGAAAACAGCACTAGATAATGGTGACGCTATTTTCCAAGGGCCAAAATAGAAATGATTTGAACGACGAATGTTTGAGGCCGAAGCTTCAGCAAAAGCTACAATTCCTCATGCTAATTTATGCTTATCCCTCAGAGTTACTACACGAGATGGATCGTGCAGCTCGCTATATGACAGTGGAGATGTTCCGAACGCCTTCAGTCTGAAGTGGAGACCAATATATCACGCAGAACTTAGTTGAAATCCTCCCAGTTCAGCAGTTCAGATAAGAACTTGCATCAGTCATAATAGGGTTCGTATAAGCTGTGCCCCCCCCCCCCCTTAGAGCGGTTCAGAAATCTAGGAAAAAGATGGATCGTGTCTCAAATGCAGAAAAAAAATAATGCTAGCGCGCGTGCCAGATAACCTCAACTTTTGCACGGGATGGGCACTAGCATGCTGACAGTATTTTGCACCCTAGATTTTTCCCTATAATGACTCATAGCGACACGGCAGGCTATCCTTCGCTAGTCTAATGTACATCCAATAAATGCGGCACAAATGGAAAAAGCGGCATAGCGGTGAGTTTACCGATGATGCGACGAGGTAGCCATAGGAGCTGTAGCAAGCATAGCTATCGCCTGTTGAGAATGAAAAGTTATTCATGCTTGCGGCGCGTCAAAGTTTACGCGCCGATACACAGTGCAAAGGAAGGAGGTAGAAGACAAATCCTGGCAGGTCAGCACTGTTCCCAGTTTCGCCGTTGCGACTGCCGCGCGAACAAACCTCGTTTCCATTTTCGCCGCTTTGGGTCGGCGCGAAAAGTTCGTGGAGTTTTGTCTAGGCGCGTAAACTTTGACGCGCCGCAAGCATGAATAACTTTTGACTGAGGGCTTACAAATCGGACTCCAGAATCCTGAGTGCTGGACTTTGTCCAAATCCAAAGGCTCACAAATTTGGCTAACGTCCAGCACGATGAAGCCAAAATTCATCGTTGCCCCAAGGCAAAACACTAGTTCTGCAGCTATACTAGGCAAGAGTAATCACTACTTTGGAATACGGGCCTTCAACTCCTACTGAACAGCTCGCGCAGTTCTTTTTAGAGTACGAAAATTCCTAGAATTAGAGCACGTTGTGAACTTTTCGCTAGTAAAGTTGAAGATGTGTTTTTTGACGTTATTCCTGTCTATACAACTGAATTTCGAGAAAATATAATTCACAGTTAACTGCGCTCATCAAAGAAAAAAAAAGGTTAAGGTTGTAACCATAATCTCTTGATCCAACAATTGTGTTGGCTTGGGCCAACAACTCTTAGTCGATACGTAATTGTAGAAAAAAATGCCATAAACTGTGAGAGGCTCATGTGCTCAGTTCAATTTCTAATCATTAATTCAAGTCAGACGTAACTTATCCAACCATCACTGCACTGGAGCCCTCATGTGATCAACTACGTTAGGTTTTTGCGCACGCCCGTCAAAAACTTGAAAGAAATATCCCATAAAATTTGTCAGATGCTAACCCCGCCCTAAATAAAATCGATAACAAGAAATCCATCACTCACAATGAATTCACGGCGCTTGACGACTGGGACGTCCATGTTATGGGTAGAAGGGCAGATATCCTCGAGCTTCTTGTTGGTGAAGATGTCGAGAGCCACAAGATGCACTTTGGCGTGTCCGTGCTTACCGGTCTTTGAGGTACTCATTTCGACGATCTTCAAAAGGAAAAATGAAGGGAGTAAAACAAGAGCAATAAGTAAAAGGAGTAACGGGTAAGAAAAAGTACAATGAATGAAGTAATTCAAAGTTACCTTGCAGGGGCGGCCTTTGATCATGACGTGCTCATTCTTACGAAGAGCAGAGCACTGCTTCGGAAATGTAGCGGCGGCTCCGGATTCGGCCGAGGCGAAGTGCTCATCATCGTGATGCTCATCAGCCATGTTCCCCTGTAAATTTATTCGCTAGAGGGCATTAAGATATCTCACTATTAAGATAATACATCGAATGCGCAACAAGAAAAAAAAAACAAGAGACCGAGCAAGTGGACGGAACTCGTACGGTCTGGCACAGAGGATTGGGGCAATCGATAATTATCGTAGAAGGCGACAAAGATGGAGTGACGAATTTGGAAGAGAAGGTCTACATGGACAACTAGCACAGACAACTACTTGAAAATTGAGTGATGTACGTCTATAACGAGGAAGATGTTTCGAGAATGATGACAAATCCATCCAACAACTTTGAGCTAGAAAAACGGATATGAACGAGCTCCTGGAGGGAATAGCGAGGAATTCGACCTTGAAAGATAGCTAAGGATCTATTTTTAGGATAAAAAGCAATTAACGTCTTTAAAGCAACCACATCACCGAGACGAACGACTTCAAAAAGAAGCGAAATCACGCGCGCCAAGCCAGTTGAAGGTGGCGCGGCGGCGACACGCGAAACTGCGTATCGACACGTGGTCGCAGTCGACGCGCAGCCGCGCGCGTGCGTGCGTGTCGACGCGGCGAACTGCTGCGGCTCGTGTCCTTTAAGAGTCTGCCGCGGGTGGTCTGACCGGTCATAAGGTGAGCTGGCGCGATTTCCGGACGGTTGTTTGTGGTTTGCCTTAGCCAGGTGTACTTACAAAGGTGATTATGGCCCAAGTACTGGAGTAATGGGTGGAGACTGCGGTGAAAGAGAGGACACTAGGTTTACCTGAAAATTATCCAGAAATCGCTGATGGTTTCTGGTTATGGACTGGTGGCATTAGTTCGTCTCCTTTTCTTTGGACCCACTTCTCCCTTCTTCTCTTCTCTTTCTTCCCCGTAATCTGCGAGTTTTGCATCGTTTTATTCTCTTTTAGGCGTGACGGGTGTATATCATCTTGGGAAGGAGTGAAGCGTTAAAGGCAGGGATCCACCTCATTTTCGTAGTTCAGCTTACAGCAGATTCTGCATCTACTCGACGCGATGGTTCCAACGGTATGCATAAATTGTCTCAGAATGGTCTATAAACCCGTCTTCCAGGACGGGGTCGGTAACAGTTTGCCAACCCGAGTTGACATGTGAAGCCGTTAATCTTATCGATTGGACACGCCAAGACTCGTTGACCGACGCGGCAGCCGTGGCGGACAGCTAGCACAGCTTGGAGCGATCCGCCTCCGGGCTCCAAATTTTCACCCAGTTCGTGCCTTTCAAAAATGGGTATTTCGTCGCTTCTGTGCCTGTTGATGTACATCCCGGGGATCAACATGATGAGAAGGTCTAGGATTAATGGTAAATCGAACAGGTAGAACGAGGTGGCCCTCTGCCTTTAAGGGCAATTTATGCTGCCTGCGTGCGTCAGTCGCACGCATCCATCTGCAGGGGATTTTCCATTAAGACCAGTCAACGCGGAATGTACATTCTTAATGAAAAGAACGCGCGGCCTCCGCGGGCCGTAAATGCGTACGTCTGAGCTGCGACTGCGATGCGACTGGGTCCTATTCTTCATCATATACAGTTTGTCCGAAACGACGAGTCCGCCCACGCACGCGGGGATCGAGAGGCGGCGCGGCTGGGATGCTGCCAAGTCGTCCACGTCACGGCCAAATCATTGGTCAATACCGTGAAGATAACGATGAAACGTGGTACGCAGATTAGAGGTTAAGGATTAAGGGATCGTCCCAAATCTGAATCATTTCAGAGATTTTCGCCTGAAAGTCACCTACATTATTGCGATCAGTTGCTTCTGATCATAATGATGTAGGTGACTCCATGAAAAAAATACCGAAAAGCTCCTTTTCGAGCGCTAATGCAGGGGATCTTGTGGGCGGAGCAGAAGGCGGGATTAAAAGGTTCTCGCAACACGCACTCTCTTACTCGTCACGTATGGAGAGCAATTTCTATTCTGATAGGGAGTGGATGAGGAACTCTCACGGGAAGTACGAGCTACCTCAGAAGGTGCGCAACCGGAAGTGAATTATTCAGATAGCGCCTTGCCCCCCCCCCCCACCTCTGACTCCACTGCCCACCTACTCGCCAAATGCTAGGCCTCACAAACGGATTTTTTGGCGGTTTTGCATGTAATCACATGCACCAATGTGATCAGCAGCTCCTGGAGATTCTCCTCACATGGGAATCTCAAGAAAAATTCTGAGGTGGTACGTGCCTTTAACGCCATTTTTCAAGGTTATCGCATTTGTACAGTGGCTTAGGGTACCTCACAAAATTCTCCGATATTTTGCGAAAAGAAGTTATTTCATGTGCTGATCACCAACATCAACATTCGCTCGCAAGCGTTGTCATTTTCTTATGGTTACTGACATTTTCCTCCAATTTCCGGCAATAATTTACCGTAACCTTATGAAAACGGAGTTATGGTGCAAAACACCTATTACATGAGTTGTGATCAACACATGAAATAACCCTGTATGCAAAGTTACGGAAGATTCTGTGAGATATCACTCCCGGAAGACTCTGGTACCATATGTATACGGTCTACAAAAATGGCCTTATGGTAAAAAATGAGTACAGTCTCTCTCAAAAGTCCTTGCCTCACGCTGCACCGCCCGTCTGCTGAGCCACGCCTCACAACATATGATAATGCATAGGTGATGCTTACCAGGGAAGGATACTAGGCGTGTCCGGCAAATCGTAGCGAAATGCATTCTGTCATGTGCAGTTTTTGATGCTGATTTCAAATCTGTCTTCCTTCTCTGCTGCGAATACTCAAGTGGAGAGTTACGTGGCATATTCTAGCTCGCCCAAGGCAGCCAGAATTTGGCTTTCTGGATATATTCTTCTCGAAGATCGCGAAAATTTGTCTGGATTTGACCAAATTTTGGAGGCATTATTTAAATTCAAATGGTTGATAAGTTAGAAGTAGTTATCGTGCTCATTGTTGCAGAATATAACCCGAAAGTCAGATTTGACCGGTCTAGACAAGCTGAAATTATGTCACGTAACTCTTCGCACAGGGCTCCATAGCAAAAAAAAAAGGAGAACGGATTTGAAATCAGCATCGAAAACTGCATGCGAGAGAGCTCATTTCGTTAAAATTTGCCGCACCCCCCTCGTATCCTCCCTGGTTAGCAGATGGGCGGTGAAGCGTGAGGCAAGGATTTTTTGAGAAAGACTATGATTTTCCTGACCAGTGCATCATATAATCCTCAGAAGCAATATATAGGCAAAATTTTTGATTTTTAGCTTTCTGATGCAGAACTAGCCGATTGGTAGTGCTCTTCTGTTGTTTTTTTTTTCTAGTTTTTTTTTGGAAAACTTTTATAGCAATTTTTAAATGGAGTGGATCTTCAGGGTAAGTGTATCCACAGAAATCGCAGGCAATCTGTGTTCCCACAGGGATCGCTCTCCACAGTGGGAAGCTACGCATCTCCTCATTTTGATTCATTGTTGAAACGACGGAATCTGCTTAAATCTTAATCTGATTAGTAGTGAAATAGTGCTTATTTGAAACAATTTTCTATTGTTTTAATTTTCCAGGGATTAAGACTTCTCTCAAAATTTTGGGACGCTTTTGGTGAGACTGTGACGGTGTCCAATTACTATACCGCCCTTCTTTGGTGGAAACCCCGAATTTTTGCCCAAGTTCACCGCCTATTTAGAAAAAATTATGTGCTTACACGTGGATGTGCGTCTATACAATTTTCCTTGGCAAAATAAATCTTGAAAACCAAATTCGTTAATTCTATTCATGCTGGAATGAGATCCCTGCTAGAATCAAACTTGGGCCCGTAGTAAAGTGTCATGGCGGTGAGATGAACTCCGAAACTCACCACCACGATTTAGGCGATCATTGCATACTAGCTCACATCCATGGAGTAAAGGATGGCAGATTGTTGCCACCCACGTCACTGATTAAGTACGAATTTGCGAATGGAGGAGATAATCGCCCTGTTAGAAGATGATCGCCTTTTCGTGCTCTAGAAGGAGTGGGAGAGGTGAGCAGATTGAGACGGTCGGGGTAGCTTATTCAGCGTCTACTCGCCTCTCGCACTATTTCCACAGCTTGGCAAGGTGATGAGCTCCCAACAGGGTGATGATCTCGTCTGTTGCCACATGCATGCTCTAGCAGTGACGTGGGTGGCAATGATGTGCTATCCTTTATCTCGTGGATGTGAGCTGGCATGCAATGATCGCCTAAAGCGTGGAGATGAGTTTTGGAGTTCATCTCACCACTATGACACTTTACATTTCATTTATTTATTGCACGTGCAAGGCACATGAATTGTGGACAAAACAAAAAAAACAATCCCATCCATGGAACTCAGTAATAGGTCGTCGATGAACAGAAGAACACTGTTTGTAGACTTGCTCAATATAGTAGTACAAAAGATCATATTTGCGTCTGCAACCTGTTATTATTGAAAATCTTGTTGTTCTCAAGGACACAAAAGCTTGTTTTCAAACTGCGGATACTCATATGATACCTACGTAAGGACTATCTGACGCAGTTGTTTGCACCAGTCCAACCAAATAGTCCGCGTGTTATCACTGGCTTCATATGTCTGCATCTAGGTTGGGCATGTTATGCTCTTGCAGGATGAGAAACTAAACCTGTGATGTAATGGAAAGACTGAGCTTATGATTTTTGTTCAAATAATAGTGGGTTGACTGATCAATCATATGATGCCGGTTAATTAATGGAGACGATATGTGCTATACTCATAGAAAATAGTTGCAATTTTTCTAACGACGTAATACTCGGTTACAAACGTTGCAAACAAATAAACAGCTCTTCAGGTGTGCGAGGTGACAGCACCTCTACGACCTTTGTAGCCATGTAACCTAGGAAATTCCGATAACAACATGATTTGCCTTGGTCATTGTGGAGATTTTTTCCCTGATGGGCGGAGAGTCGAGAACGAGCAGAGATTATATTGATTAGGAATGAGGGAACTAAGAAGATGGAACTCGAAGTCTGCCCTCACACAAGTATCACAGAATGAATGTCAAAGATACCGACAGTACATAGTGACTGGATTGTTAGGAATTATATAAATTATGAAAAACAATGAAACTACGAAAATTATGGAATGATTACGAAAATGGAAAAAATGAAAGATCGTATACGTTCAGCTCGTTCTTGCACGAATAGACTATGAATTACATTTCGCATTTGAGCTTAAAATCATAGGGGCAGCTCTGAATACGCTAAATCGCCTCGTGGATCTCAGCTCCTCCTCAACTAGAGTCTCTATTCCGAAAAATTTTCCTAGTTTCCTGAGGTAATTGTCACAAAAGGACCTAAACTTATAACTTCTTATGGATGGACCGGATCACTTCAATTGTATCGCATACAGCCACTTCAGTACCATTTGTTTTTGTAGAGAAAAAAGCCCGCAATGTTTACTCGTAACGAGGCACTGAGTGCTATACTCACATTCACGTGGATTGTCATGCCAACGAGGTGGGAGGGAGTCTACTTATCTAGTAAACAAATATTTCATGTGATTTTAAGAGTAACTATACCATGATGTCTGTCATGAATTTCATACGACATATCCACTATGCACTGTTTTTTATTCCTGTATTCCATTTTCATCCTCTCAAGCAAGATAGGGCAGAGAAGATACGTGCAAGGGAATCAAGAAGAAGCAGGAACACATATTTTGGTTGGGCCTGGATGCATCATTGGGATTATTCAGGGTAAACGTATCGACACACGTGCTAAGGAAGGGTAGATGTGGGGTTGGTTGATGCGTTTACCTTGGGTATTCTCAGTAGTGGTGTTGTACCTGAAATTTCATGGATTTTTCAAGACGGCGAACTAAAGACGACATAAAACCCAGGTAAGTGAAGAAATTTATTGACGCCGGTTATCAAATAGTTTCTGAGGGGTGCGGCCATGAAGAACGATAGGTCGGGACAGCTGCAGCTGCACCGCGCATCCCATGTAAAGGTTGCCACGCCCATCTAGCACGATACACATGCTAGCCTACCCTGTACAAAAAACCGAAGGCTTTATCTGGTTCAAGGCTTGATTGAAAGTGGATTTTTGTCATTTAGGACAAAAATGTAATAACCTTTAGTGATTATGCATCACATTTCAATGAAAATTAAGCTTTATCTACTTTCGCCCTACTAAATTTCGTTCAAATAGATCATAACCATCTTCAGTATGGGAGATAACAAACATACATGCAACTGTTAGCGTCTATAAATCTCCTATCTAAGGGCGGGGCTACAATTGCATGAGATATTGAGACACGGTATCATAGCGGCCAGCTATGACCACATATCGTTCTTGCTGGCATACACCCGTTCCTGAGGGGCAACAGAACATAAACCGTCGCTACATATTGACGGCAAGAGCAGTGTACAGTTATCATTATGCGAACAGGCAGCACCATTTTCGATCAAGGCTTCGCCATTTTTCAGCCTGGAAAGGTCAGAATTGTTGTAAGAATATCTTTCTTCGTGTAGAAGAGGAAATGAAACTCGCTTGGTGTCGTAGAGGCAAACCATGCTAAAAGTCCAATTAGTTGGAACCAAATAGTAGTGACATCCAATTCGAGTGGTGTAGATATGAATCATCTAAAATGGGTAACTAAGATCTTTGCTCGTACACCAGTTATCACCACATTGCTTACGACAATTTATACTAGATTGGGCCGCGGCGGGCCCTTCCTCCATCGGTGGACCCATATTCGTATACATATTGTTGATTGGTTACATAATGTCATGCCTTGATATATTGAGGCTTTTACATGCAGACGCGTTCTCGAAACGAACGGATGTCGTGACTAAGGAATCGCTGCGAGCATTCGAGCTGGGGATGCGGCAATAGCATGCACCAGTTGAGGCGACCACGTAGATCCAGCCTCTCCTTAGCTTTTTAGACACTGTAGCTCTTATAAAACCCGACCATTTCTTCTTTGGAAGTGCCTACAGCGTCGCAACAGTGGAACGGTGATTTTCCTGCTGCGTACATTGTGCAGCCTGAAAGCTTGTAACACTCCCCCACCCCTAAGCTGCGAGACCGCCAGCGAAAGTGACGAAATCACTATCTCGTGCATGCGGGAGAGCCAGCAGTGACGTAATTGCGAGTCCCGAAACGAATGTGTCTGAGTCCCTAAAAATCGGCTATTTCGCCAGACAGTCTGCGTCTCAAGATTGCGGTGTCTATGAGTGCCGCCGCGTATCTCTACCGCTCTAGCCCTCTTAAGGCGCTTTGTTTAGTAGATGAGAGCGTCTGATGCACGCATACATATGCGAAGAATTTTCTATAAATAGTGGTCAACGCGGCTTGTATAGTCGGGTAGTGAGTGTGGCTGTGGCTTTGTCGGCAATTACGGCTGCACGGGGTCCTTCGGCTGATGCTTGGTTCGACCCATGGACAGGGTCAAGCATGACGATAGGAAAAACCGACCCTTAAGATCCCCCCCCCATTCCCTCGTCCAACCCCCACCTTTTCGCGACCCCCCTCTACCCCCGCTTGTTCTTTCTGTACACTGAGCAGTTTCAAGGAAGAATACACAAACGAAACACATTAAAAGCCCAAAATTGGAACTAAAACAATCTCGAAGTCGATATTCATCCCATCTAATCCGATCGGACTAGACAGCGAGCAAGAACGATCACTTCATGACGTGTCAAAACAGGATTGATTGGCAGCGCATGTGAGAAGTCAGTTTCAGCGCTGGCATTTGAGCGCCCACGAGTTCGATCCCCGGCGCTTCCAAAAAATTTTGCACAGGTCGGAACCACTTCAGAATTTAGTGTGAAGTAAAGAGGATCGAAAGATTTGAAAATGAGGTGAGGGAAGCTGAATCGATCAATTACACATGCGAGAATCCGCCTGCATAGCCCTCCAGTTTGTGGAAAACTAGGGTGAATTGGACCTCATACTGGAGTTCTCTCACTCGAAATCAGCAGATGCTTTTCAACATCTCTGTAGAGAACGATCAGCTCTATCTTTTCTCAGAGTTTCAACTTTCTAGGTCTTCATATGTTCTTGAGAGCTCGATGGGAAATCAATGGGAAATTTGGCGAATTTTCCATCGATTTCCCGTCTAAATTGCGGGAAAACGAGCTAACTTCGTGGAGTCAGATTCTGTACTCGAATGGGAAATTTCCCAATCTAAAACTCGTGGGAGAAAAGTCTTCGTGATATCTGCAACCTGCTTCTCAGTGGTTTCCCAAACAGTTTTACTCCATTTTCACCATCTCTTCAAATTGCGTTGTTTTCACTTCTTCAACTCCCATGAAGAGAGTTTGCCTTTTACCGAAATTTCACTACCTTCACGTAATAGAGCTCCAAGAATTCATTCTTCATCCTTGTTATTGCTTTCCAATTTGCTCCTGGTTGAGTGAGCTAGATGGGAAATTTCGCCTCGGAGACCCAAAAATTTGAAAAATTTCCCGTCGAGCTCTCAAAAACATCTGCAGTCCTACAAAATTGAAACTCTGGCGAAAGATAGAGCTGATCGTCCTCAATAAATACGTTGAAGAGCATTTGCCGACTTCGAGTCAGAAAAGTTCAGCACGAAGTCTAAGTCACCCTGCTATTTCACTTTCTGACGTGCCCTGGAGGCGAATTCTCGCATGTGCAATCCATCGATCTCTCGATCGATTCTCACTATCCACACTCTGTTTTTTGACATTTCCACCATCTTTACTCCACACTTGATTCTGAAATAATTTCGACCCGTGCAAAAATCTATTGAAGACGCTGAGAATCGAACCTGTGGGTGCGTGTGCTGAAGCCGATTCCTCTCATACGCTGCCAACCTTTCCTGTTTTGACACGTAATGACATGGTGGTTCATGCTGGCAAGTGCGTACCGTTATTTGTCATAATATCATAAAACAATCATGAATTTACTTTCAATGGCCAAGCCGCCCCTCTACTCACCCCATCCCCACCTCTCCAATATGACCTCCCCCCCTCATTTTCCAGCCCCCTCCTTTACCACCCCCTCATGGGAAATTCCCATCGAACGCATGACTCTGCCCATGGAAGGACGCCACAGGGTGCACCTTGTGGGAGATTTCACTAAATAACAGTAGGAAGAGATTGAACGAATCACACCATATTCATGTTGGAACTCGCGGATGGAATTTAAAAACCACATAGATCCATCGCGGTCGTAATTGCAGACAAAGGCACATATGGTCTATCAGCTCACAGAAGGCGCCTGATTCGACTTTGTCTGCAATTACGACTTTGCCCGCAGAATGCGTCTGGAAGGATATTTTATCAAGTGGCAGTAGGGAAACATAAGAATGGAAGGAACTTAGCCGAAAAAATTATGAGGTCGTAGTTGCGGACAAAGTCGGATCGGGTGCTCTCCGTGAGCTAATAGACTGTATGTATGTACCCGTAAGCTACTACCCTGCAGTATATCCTTAACGAAAATGCCACACGTCCTTTGTGAAATTGCAAACTTGTGCGTTTCAGCTGCGTCAAAGGGCTTGGAGACTTTTGCCACGGTTGCCCATGGTTAAGGATAGGCGAGCGACGTTGCGGCAAGGATCCGGCGACACGAGCTTGCATACTTCTTTGCCGCAGCGGCGGCCAGCGACGTCGCCCAGCGGCGCGCGGCAAGTAATGGCAGTGGGGGTATTTTGTCGCCGGGCGACAACTCTTGCCGCCGCCGCGGCGACGCCGCTTTGGTAAAAGTATGCAAGCCTTAGGCTCCGTCAAAATTTAGACGCACGTGCACGCACGTGTGTTATGTGTTGTTCTGTACGCCTCTCATGATTGGTCTCACGCGTACTGTATTGTCATCTTCATTAATCACTTCTGAACTCGTATACAATATATTTAGTGGGAGGGAAAATGCATGGGATAGATATCCGTTCCCACTGGTGTTTATGCATTCTGCTACCCAATGGCGCAATTGTGGTGTATTGGCGAGAGACAACACGAAGTGGGATTGAGTAGTTCGCGGATCGTTCACAGGTGAAAATCAAGCGGATAAAGATGTCCTGCAGTGAAACCAATGAAGTGGGATATCAGCGAAAAAAGATACTGGATACGGACCCCGGAAAGAAGCACCCATGAAATCTTCCACTCCCGAGATAGGTAGCGTCTTTCGCAAACAGTTACCAGTAAGGATATCTTCGTTCTCTGACTGAGGATTTATTTATTTACTTGTTCATTTAGTCACTTATTCATTTCTCACATTGTAGAACGTTCGCGTAAACGTTTGGTAGAATACACACCTGTAGTAGAGCGTCGCTGGTGGCCCAGGATTGTAGGATTTCTTCTACAACGCCACGCAACATCCCATCATCGGGAACGTCTCTGAAGAACACGTAGAGATTAGACGATGTAGTGACGATCAACAGTGAAAGATCACTTCTCCAGGAAGTTAATTCCATATTCCTTCACATTTGTGAAATTCTTCAGTTGTCCTGCTATCCTCTCCATGTGGCAGTCGTATACCTGTAAGAAACCATTACGATCATTGAACTTTACGCATGTACCTACAAGTATTATACATCGCCGCCCATTCGGAACAGAAGGGAAACTATCTATTCCTTGACATACTTGACGATGGGAACAACGGATTTGATGATGATCTTTGCCCTAACCGGATTTTTTGTCTTTTGTTAATCAGATATTGATATGGGCAGTGCGTGGGATAAACTGTATTTCGACTGCTACATCAATTCAATCATGGGCTAGAAATGTATCGGCTGGGAATAATTAGAAATGCAGCCCACTCATATGAGGCCCACTGTTAGTGCAGATCGGAGATTGGTGCTCTGGGGCAACCGATCATATGGCATAATTTCTACGTCTTTAACTAACACTTGATCGCATTGTCAAACAAGGATGAAGTCCACCTACATTGTCACGTTACCGCCATAAAAGATGCATAAAAGATGCGAGGCAACGGACGTTTTCCAAGCTTCGTGTGCACAATGACGAGGTTCAGGGACTCGGCATAGTCGAGAATGCGTTCTCTATTTTCGATGTATGTCCCGTATCCATACTCGTCATATATATATATATATATACATATATATATATATATATATATATATATATATATATATATATATATATATAAACCAGTGGCGGACGCAGGGGGGGGGCGCGCCCCCCCCCGAGAATGGGTCGCCAAATTTTCGAAATTACTTTACAATACAAATAAAAATCTTGTGTTAGTTTATTTTTAATTGTTTATTTTTATTATTATTTTTAATATATTTTTTATTTATTGTTTATTATTATAATTAATATTATTATTAATTTTATTTTCCGTCTGGGTCCCCAAAACGGCGGAGACCCCACTTTTCTTCCCACGCCCCCCCTCCCGCCCACTTTCTGCGTCCGCCACTGATATAAACTACTTTATTTGCTCCAATATGACCGTTCAGATCTCCCGCGATCGAGCGACGATCGAGGCTTCTTTGGGATTTCTCGTCAAGCAGGTCTCAGAGGTTGGCCTCAGCTAGTCAAAAACAATTTCTCTCTTTAAGGAGAGCGCGTTGAAAGGAAGTTAAGGGGCCTCTCTTCAGTGAAAATGACAAATTTCATCAGGCGATCATCAAAACGCTGGACTTCTGCCACTAAGTCTCAGAAGCGCTTTGAGGCTACATTCCATAGTCCGCTTCTATAATAGTACCTACGTAATTGTCGCAGTGCACTACCCTGAGACCACTTCCAATCTCATTTGTTTTGCTATTGGACCATCTCCACTTTTGTAATCTTGATCTTAATCTTTATTACACGGCGTACTATGCTAGAAAAAAACATCTCAACACACAAAAAACTAGCTAGAACAATGTAGTTACATGAAGAAATAGCTGAGGTAAATAGCAAGGAGAAAAGAAAGGAGAACAAATTACCTATTTCAGGAAACTTTGAGGCTTTTTTTCTCTTAGATATTTGTCAACAGCGATTTTAAAATTAAGGTAATTCTCCATAGTGATATGTTTCTTGGATAAGACGAGAAAATCTGGACCAGCTTTGTTAACGAAGGAGAGTACTTCCCTTTCTTCAACCGCAGCTTAACTGAACCCCCTTTGGTCCTTGAACTAGTTAAGTTGAAGAATGTCTCACCATTCAATCCTACGGATTTGTTGAGAAATTTCCACATCATAATTGAGTCATTCTTCCTCCTTCTTGCCACTAACGTTTCGAGATTGAATTTTTTCTCTAACGTGCGAGCTTTTGGTAAGATCCGAACTGAAGGACACAGCACGCATAAAGCATTTGCTCACACCCACGCCTGTGAGTGCACACATTTATATATCGGCCGTATGAATGGAATCCAGCACTGTCGAAGTAATGAGTTCATCTCCTTGATCTGCCTGCGTCGCGGAGCGAGTGCATAGCGGCTTTTGATCTGCGATAAACCCCTATCCGCCACACAACCTCGCAGCAGGATAGATGACAACTGAATCTCCTCCTGGTGAATTCGTTGTAAGTAAAATTGTCACAACTCCCCACCTTTTTCGGGAATGTATTATTTCAAGACCAACTGCTTTAAAGCAAAGGTGTTCTGCAAAATACGGCGTGTGAGCTGGTCCTGATTAATACTTTCGCCGAAGTATAGGGCATTCACCTTGTAGTAAACATCGCGTTAGAATACTGTTTCAAAAATCAGAGCAATTCAATGTGTTTTGTTTAACTACACAGCACGCACCTTATCCCACGCCAAATCATGGAAATTGACGCCATCAATCGACGATCGATAGCTGAAAGCGAGCCAAAACATGTCTCGCCTATAACGACGTGGCAAGACTTACCTCATCTTGGCGGACGGTAAGTGGCAAGATTCGTGAAAAAGACAGTACGTGCGTGAGCTGATCCATTCCATCAAATTCTCAATCGAAAGACTACGTGCAAGTGGTTTTTGGCTGTTCGGACGTAGCCTTTCGATTGAGAATTTCATCTATGAAGTGGATCAGCTCGCGCGCGTATTCCAACCTTCCAATGTTTACTCGGAGGTGAATGCCCTGTACGACGATGAACAATTTACCTGGGTACTTGTGGTACCCTGGCTTAACACGGAAGTTCAGAATGCATAAAACGTTTCGCACCAGTTCATACATATTGCCGACAGGCCCATACGAAGATCCATTCAGCAAATACTTTCCTTTTGCAACTTGTCTCCTCAGATTATTGTGGAACCTGTGGATCACTGAGCGAAGAATAGGGTTGACTATGCCGCCAGCGCAACGCAGCTCTATAAACCATTTATATAACTAGCATCTCAAACTAATAATCAGATTGTCCACGTACCAGGTAGCGATTCCTTCCGCAAATGACCCCACGAAAAGAAATTGAACAAGTTTCTAACATTGAAGGTGAAGTAAGAACTCGCCAAAGGGGAAACAGCACAAAGGAAAATGGAGCATGTGACTATGTACATGGAGCAAGTGAGAATCTCTCTGGTCGCAGATGCACTAAATAGGTGAGCCTATACCTTTATGGAGAGCCCTCCATTCATCGACAGTGGATGTACGTCCACACAACTACAATTGCCTTCAATATATTGCAGTATCAACGTGGAATATTAACGTCAGCTAATACTGGAACGAAAAAAAAACGAACGCACTCCAAATCGATATGTCACAGCTACATGAACTTCATAATTTCCGAGAAGTGTGGCGACATCCTTAGCATTGGAAAATTTGAGGTTACATTGAAGGCCTTATTTTATCCATCAGAGATAGAGGGATGGGCGGCTCATACCGTGTGCGTGCGAAAAAAATGAGCTTTCCGCTCTTCCTATTCTTTCGTCCTTTTACGGTCATGCGTTTCTAAGGAAAGTGGAAATCGTCACTAGAAAGGGTACTGCAGCTGATCCAACCCATCGTCTGGTTGGACGAATCAATCTCAGCACAAATGTGGCAATGACATGTTGAATCAATCCATGATAAAACTCATATCTTTGTGTGCCTGTTAGTAGTCGCTTATATCTCACGATCCGAGGGACGAACAACCATGGAACATCTCAGACAATTCCGGGGGCAAATCCCGTTCCGGACAAGCGGGCGGCAGGGGTCGAAACGAGGGCTTGGATGTTTTCGCCCGAGAAGTAGCCGCATTCAGGCCGCTGTAGAGCCGTTGAAAACGGGGCTTGCATTCCTATCCGAACGAGGACTCAGCGCGTTCAGGACGCTATGAGCCTGCAAACCATCAGGCGCTACTGCTCCTAATCCAGCGCACGAGTCAGCATTCTCCACAGTTGCCTGTCAATTGGAGGCCTGCACCGTGACAACATGTGGCAGGTTGGTCACGTTCGGAGTCATTGTGGATCAAAAGTGATCCGCTGAAGTATAACATCAACACAAGTATGCAAATTCTCCTCAGAAATACGAAAAGGTAGCTGTTTGCAAGGTCCATCCATGTTTTCGTAGTGCTAGCTTTCTTCAGTTACTGAGCGGATTCGAATCAACCTTACTATTGTTTATGAATGAATGGGAGCCCGCTGCTTTATCCACTAGGCCATCCACGCTGCTGATCTATTCCATCCCTGCAGGGATCTCTTCAACATGTGTTGCCTTCATCCTTTATCACGTCCCTATTATCACCAACCAGCCATTCCGACCGGGCCAGTTCCTCATTGAGCCGGAATATGAACTCGTTCATGACGATTTTTGACGATATTAGTCGGCGGTCAGAGGACGAGAAAAGCGGGCTCATGCCCGACACTCTTCACATGGCGGGCGGAACCACGGTGGTCGTGCATCAGCCCGAATGGTTCTCCGTTCAGCCCGCGATTCGCCCGACAGCGTGTTTGGCCCGCAACATCCGTGGTTTCGCCCGCTGTCTTCCCGCTATGTGTCCTCATTCAAACGTTCCATCGGGGATTTGCCGGCGGTTGGAACGGGATTTGCCCCAGAAATTGTCTGAGATGAAATGAAATTGAATTCTGACAACTCAGAATTGTGCACTTCGGGATAAAGTCAGAAAATCATTGTCATCTACACGAAGCGCAGGTTTGCCCCGTGTTCCGCGTAGATGACAATGATTTTCTGCAAATGTCCTTTACATTTTATTTTTGTTAAGAGGGTGAAGTAACATACAGTAACGATTGAAAGCGACAAAAAAAGTACAGTTTTTATTGAGCTAGGAGCCAAAAGAAGTTGTTATGAGCTCCATTCTCGGCTTACGTTTCAGTGTCTTCGCTTTCTTCAAAGCCCCAAAAGCTGAAACCGAATGTGATTCATCCGTAAATACATCTATTTACCACACCAACAAAATATTTTGCCGATTTTTGGATCACAAGTTAAGAAAAGCGTACCTCAGACCTGACCCACTAGGTGGATATTTAATAGCGACCACCACTAGGTAGAGTGAAGTGAACGGTAGAAACGGATCCACAGGTGTGTGAAGATGCGCACGCAGTCAGCAGTAGGGTCACCCAGATGTCTCACAGTGGTGCGAGAGGTGCGTGTCCCAGTCGGAACGTGAAGAAGGTGGTGAGAAACGAGTACAACGACATGTTGGGCTGCGCCGGCGCTCGACAGTCAAGACGTGGTCAATCGACGGATTCATTGCTGAATGCAAACGAGCGAAAAGAGTTCATTTAGGATGAAGGGAATGACGCTTCCGTGGTGAGAAGCGTCCCGTAGCGCTGGGTGTGGAGCAAACGGGACTGCTGATGGATGAGGAGCGATTTTGTGTAGGGAGGAAAATGTCCTTCAACGGCGAATAGGTCACCAAAAGAATCCTGAGGCTAGTGTTGATTGAAAATGAGAATGAAGTGATACTCTGCTTTTTTGCTGTTGTCAACAAACATCCTGGTCGGGTACGAATCACTTCATGCACAGCGAGCCTTACAACTTGTCAAATGCTGCCGGCTCCTTGTTCATCGTTCTCGAACAGTCAAAGATCCGATATTAAGAGACGTGTCAGGAAGGCGCAACGAGATGCTATGGTGGATGTGAGTGTTGACGAAGCCACCTTCAATGTGTTTTTAGAGCATGTTTGATGGTGCTGAATTGTTCAGCTCGTCAATTCAACCATTGATGTCTTCTTGTCGAAGCCGTGCGACGATCCACAAGTGCTGACCATTCGTGTCCCGGATATCAATGTTACTGTGGCCGAGCTAACGCCTGACGAGGCGTCGCTTATAGTCAGTTTCAATGAAGAATATTGCCCAAAGGAATTCTCAATAGTGTTCAGCTCAGATATTGAATTCTATCATTTGTCTCCAACAATCTCTTGTGGTTGAGAATTACAGGTGAACAATCCTCACTACGACAAGATGTTAGAAGCGGCTGAAAATAAGAAAAGAGTGCATGCAGCCTGTGCAGCAGCCAGACAATTCCTTGTTGAAGTAGGCTATATCTAATAAGTTAGGTGCTTCCACCAAAGCCCATAGATTTGCCGGAAATTCAAATTTTCAAGTTTTTGTAGCATTGGTAGCTTGTTTTGAAAGAGGAAAATTTCAGCACTCCATTGCCAAAAACCCTTTCCCTCCAGACTTGCAGAAGACCAAAGGAATACCAGCTCCATTACCCAAGCCAGACCGAGTGGATATTCCGACTATGGGAGGAAATGGAGCGATGCAGCGGCAACGAGGTGTGCAACACTCACCTGCTCTGATCCTAGGACTCATTCTAACATTGGCATCTTTTCAATTTTGCTCTGTAAAACGCACAGAATTTATAGGATAGAACTGGAAAGGTGAAGTATTTCTAAGGGCGTAGTTTTGTGTCATATCCTCCAATCATATCCAAATTTCCTATGATTCCTCATGCTTAAACAGGGTTAGTTCTTCGTCCGAAAGGCATTGGTTCGCCATATTCAACGAATGGAAATAGCGCAACATCTTCTGCTGCGAGTGTAAGTACTGGTTCGAATGATAGAACTCTATGAAAAAACTTTGTTCTACTAAAAATCCTAAGTCCATCCATTTTAGTCGGTCTTCGGTATGCATTCAATACCTGGAGGCTCCAACTCTGGAGGGTCAACGGAAGAAAGTGAGTGCAAATGAAGGAGCATAAATACAGACGAGCTGAATTCTAATGAGCAGTAAACGTTTCTTTAACGAAGTAGTGCAAAACGACCATGTTTTCTATGAAATAAATGTTGGTTTTATCTCTTTTGTACCTTGAGCTGAAGCATTCACTCTTTTATTCGATGCGATTAAAAAAAGACAATGAATGAGTTCGATAGGTTTAGAATTGAGAATAGATGCGAAATCTTCACAAGAAATTTCTTTCAAAGAATTTTTTGTGAAAAAAAAGTGAAACGTTACAAGTGAAAAGTTACAAAAGTGAAACGCACATTGTCGGAGTTTTTCTTCCATTTCTGCAATGCTATTCTGAAGAAGCCTCCTGACTTCTGGCTGTGACTGTTTATTTCTGAACACAACTTATTGTCAGCATAGTGTTATATAAGTTCAGAATCAAAGTCTTCACAGCATTGCTTTCAAGATTTCCACATTCTTCCTTTCACTCCAGACACCTAAATTCTGCTTGTTTTTTTGTTCTGCTTACTTATTGCTTACATTACTGGAATCTTACCCCCTTACCCCGTATCTTAGGTAGTGACAATTCACCACTTGGAAAGTTTTTACACTAACATTCCAGTGGTATAAAGAGGCGAGGTGGCCGAGTGGTCTAAGGCGCTGCTTCAGAGCACCATGTCCCCACGGGGTCCCGGGTTCGAATCCAGCCCTCCCGTATTCGAGCGACAGGTTGTCATGACAGGACGGCTCAGGAAGACCCCACGTCACACCCATATGATCAGTGACAAAAAATGGTTCTAAGATAAGAGCTACGGCGTCCAATGAATCGGCGCGCACTTTCGGAGCCCGGTTAGTGTGAGAAATATGGGAGGGTCCTCGATGTTTCGCGAACGGTGGCATCGGGGGGCAAGAATGCGAATCGTTAAGAATCACAACGTAGCCAAGACGCGCATCGCGACTTTGAACGTCGGCACGTAGACAGTCCGCTCATGTGAAGTGGCGGCAGCACTCGAGCGCCGTCTAATTGACTTGTGCGCTGTGCAAGAAATGAGATGGTCTGGTACCAAGTCAAAGGAGATAGGTCACGGATTCAAAGTGATCTACAACGGTAGTCCGAAGACCAGGAACGGTGTTGGCATAATTGTCTCTCATCGCTTCCGTGACTCGATAGCCGAGGTGCAGCGTTTCGATGACCGCCTCATGAAGGTCGTCATCACCACCGCAAATCAACATCTTCACTTCTTTTCGGCGTACGCACCACAGACAGGCTCTTGTGACCAGGTCAAAGATGAATTCTGGATGCTGCTTGACGAGAAGACCGCGGAAGATACAGTCGTCGTTGCAGAAGATCTAAATGGCTACGTAGGAGTGACAAAAGACAAAGACAGTTACAGATGCCTTGAAGGCTCTGGCTATGGGACACGGAATGAGGATGGCGAGTGCATCCTGGAATATGCTGACTCTTACAACCTCGTCATAATGAATACAAAGTTCCGAAAGCACCCTTCTCATCTCGTCTCTTTCTACAATGGCAACTTGAAGACCCAGATCGACTTCGTTCTCGTACATCATCGCGATTAAAAGCTAATTACCGACGCGAAGGTTGTGCCCTACGAGACCGTACTCGTCCGCTTATCTGCACCATGAAAATCATGCCGCCAAGGAGGATGCGTGACGAACGGTGCGGACCGGCACGAATCAAGTGGTGGCGGTTAAAGAAGAAGGAAGCCACAGTAACTTCCAACATCAAGTTGCCGCCGGTCACAACCGTCGACGAGACTTGGAAGAAGCAACCCGAGTCATTGTAGAAGTGGCACGTTCAGAGCTTGGCACGACTAAACCAGTTTGCCGGATAATTGACCGACAGGCGTGGCCATTGACGGATGAAGTGGAAGTGAAGGTGCACGAAAAGAAACGTCTCTACCACGATTTCATCGGTAACAAGACGGATGATAACTAGCAGAAGTATCTAGAAGCGAAGAAAGCAGCAAAGAAGGCTGTGGCTGCCACGAAGGCTGAGCCCTACGACAATGTTAGCAGAAAGCTAGATCAGAAAGATGGCTGGGAACGCCTCATCTATCGACTGGCGAGGTCTCATCGGCGGCAGGCCGAAGACGTCGAAAAGTTCTACGGAGTTAACGACGAATATGGTCATCCCATATCAGATTGCAGGAAAGCAACGAAAAGGTGGTGTGACTACTTCGAGAAGATCTCAACAGAAGAATTCAGCCATCCACATTCTACAATTGCCGCAAACTTACGGTCCTACTCAGCCGATCACCGTAGATGAAAGCTGCCCTAAAGCGGATGAAACGAGGAAAAGCGACGGGTCCTGATGACGTAGCGGTGGAACTATGGAAGTCGAGACACTGGAACTCATCTGAATAGCTGACGTCGTTCTTCAACCAGATCATCGCAGAGAAGAAGACCCTTGTGGATTGGCAGAGGAGTACCACATTCCCGATCTGGAAGAGGAAAGGCAACTCTGCGGATTGCTCAAACTATCGGCCAATACGTCTACTGTCTCACAGTATGAAGATATTCGAGCGTATTATCGACCGCCGAATACGCGACACCATCCGAGTTATCGCGTATGTTTTATGTCTTATCGATCGGACACATCGAGACTTGTTAGCCAACATGACGTACAGACAGCACTCACGGACCGCTCCACGCAAGTGGTATTTTCGCTTTGGACATTCTCAAAACCGGAGTTTTCGTCACTTTTGTGACTTCTGATATAATTTTTGGAATCTGCTTGGCGAGTATATCACGATTTGTTCATATTTCCATTACGAGGAACGAGGTGAAGCAGTGCCTTCAACGATGCATCGGAAGGAAATGCCAGGTTCAAGGATGAAAGAAATCCTCTATAGAGCCACGTAGTATAGGTACACATACTCAAACATGGTTGCGTTTCCTAATCTCATCCTTGACCTTAGATATGTGAACAATTCTATTGTCCAAAAACGTGGGTGTGCGTATATGTGACAGCCACTGTAGGCGTAAAACGAAGGGTTTATTTGGAGCAAGTCCGTATCTTCGTATTGCTGAACGTTCTGAATATAGAAGGCCTTACCGAATACTGCGTCGCTCAAGTTCGTTTTAGTTATTTCGTCTTGATGGGGACATGGAAATTCGACTTTATTCGTAGCATAAAGAGCGTCGATCAAGTGAAGTAACAGAAGAAAGATGAGAAGTTTCATTCCGGCGTCTCCTTGATCCAGGGGACTTAAGCTGAAATACCTTGACAGCTGAATCGGAATCGAGGGAAAGTTTCATTACATAGTTCAATACAGAAGCGAATTGTTACTTTCCCCGACTTTCATGAGGACTCTAGGTCCTGTGAAACCCAGGATCTTGAAAATGTAGCCTACTCTATTGCGTGAAGAACTTAGCCTGCTCGAGACAGAAGGAAAAACTGCTAAACTGGGCAGTTGAGCAGCAACCAATCAATTCGGATCCGTCTTTTATCAGGTTGTTGCGAAAATAATTGCCGTTTTGCGGTATGTTCAACTAAACTTTTCTCTTCTGCCCAGTTGAGCAATTTCAGCTCAGTTTTTGTGATCTTCTTGTAGAGCTTTTCTTCCTCTTTCGAACGCTGCTTAAATATTCTGACTAGCTCCTTTCTGAGAATTTTTATAAGGTTGGGAACAAATCATGAGCCGACGCGATTTTCGTGTTATTATGGTTGGTGACTTCAAACTCAACCACTCTTTGTCGGAAGTATTCGGTGATCCTGCGTTTGTTTTGACTTGGAATCGCCTTCCCAATGGACACTGAGCTAGAGGTTCACGAACTTCTCTTTCTACGATTTTAAACTCAAATTTAACCATTGTCGTGATTGGGGAATGTCGCTTGACGATCACACGTTGAGGGCAGCCGTGGAACCTAAACCGGATCTTACCATCCGGAGAGCAGGGGTGGACGCTCTCTATACTACAGTTTCAACGCATCTAACTTCAAGAAGTAGGGTGCCAAAGGTGCGGACGTGAATACCACACGATCTGACTGATGACCAACGCCATACCTGGCGTGAAATTTTTTCTAACTTGATTTTTTTCGTTCCATACGACTAGTTTCTAGACAATGTAATTACTGTGCAGAAAGCTCGGTTCCTGTACGATAATAAGAAATGTGAGTGGGTATGAGCGGAGACGATTTCCAACTTCTAATTTCTCCCAAACCAGATATCTCAAGGGAGGTTGTGTCAGGAGTTTGGTGGTGCTGTAAATGTATGGTTGACTGCACCCTTCTACAACCTAGTCACCCGTTGACAGCAGAGTCCTAGCATTGTAATTTCAAGTTGAGATCTGCAAATCTGCTATAGATGTGGTAGAAAGTGGTGAATAAAAGCTGGTTTTCCCCTGCTCTAGGGTAGCGTGAAGCCACACATTCCAAAACTCACACGGCAAAAACTGATGCAGTGACGCATCGAGGTTCTCACTCTATGCCCTCATTCGTCAGACCATTCCCCCACTGTATATCATTTTTCTGAGCTCCAGATGCAATCTTGCGATAGCAGCAGATTCCTGGTCTGGAGCAGGCTGAAATCGCCTTTCAAATGTTTACTGATTCTTGTGATCTCAGTTTTTGTTGTAGATGCGTGCAGTCTTCGCTGGATTGTTGCGAAGGATTTATCGAATTGAACGGTTGCTAAACTGATTTTGAAAAAATGGTGTATGAGCCGAGTTACAACACTTTGAACTGAAGGGGCCATTTCGGCAATTAACTTCGCAACAACCTAATACAACTTATTGCAAGATGCGACAGAGTGCGTGAGAGTTTTTGTCTATTGGCGCCATTTTCTAGTACGGCTTCATAGCTTGTAAACGCAATTGCTGATGTTAACAAGAAAGAAAATTTACTAAGTTCTGTTGAAATGGCGTGAACACCGTCTAGCTCACTGGCAGAAATGTCGATGGTAAGCTAGAGGCAATGCCTGAAACATAATTTAAAGATATTTACGTTGCGAAATCTGTTTACCCCGCCGGTTACCTATTATGGCCAGCTAATCTTGAGGTAATTGGGTGCAGGAAAATTTCCTGTGCCCATTAACGGCGGTAAAGCTGTTTTCACCGATGTATCAATGTTGCCTTTCTTTCAGTCATGGCTCTCTCACTGCGATACATCAGACATGGATCGGGAAATTTTTCTCATGCTATGCTTACGCTGATTTGGACAGCTTGATGTTCAATACTTACGAAATTATGTGTGAACACCATGATTAATTAACGAATATACACCTCCATTCTTACTTTTCCATTTATACCGTTTGATTCTCTCACATCCCCGAACTACTCCAACACTAATGCTTTTCCATGGGGTCACATCTCAGGTTTTCCATCACAGGGTTACAACTTGCTTTCATCAAGTTCCGCTGCTTGTGGAGCATTCCTAAGATTTGCATTTCATTAGAATAGTTGCTTGCTGTTAAAAGTGGCTTCTCAGACCGGAAATGAAATGTAGGCTTGAAACGCGAAATATTAGATGCGAAAATTGTCATGGTTCGCGACCCGATAATTTTCACAAACACATGAACTATTAGGGTATTGCATAAGTTTCCGCTGTTTTCGCAAAGGGATTTTTGTAATTATTGATTCCCGATTATATTTTGCTGATGTCACCATACTGTTCTAAAGAGTATGACCTTGTTAACATTCTGGTACGTGGACCATATTTTTCATTTTGTTTTGAAAATGTAATTAACTTTGGAGCAAATCTTCCAAGAATGCAAATTCGGTAACTACACTTGCAGGAAGAATAATTTTAATATAACGTTGCCTGAGGCTAATCAACTTTGAGCCGAGTAATTATGATGCCGTTCTTATTCTCTCTAGTACTATCCCTCCGCATTTCACTGTGGAGCAGTCTCAAGCACAAGCACCAAACTTGGTAACCCAAAATTCTGATTATCCCAGTTTTCTCTCTAAAGTTGCAGCAGATCGGACTGGTATTTTCTCTACTGTGACTGAAAACATTAATCGTTTGCGGCCAGTAATCGGTCGAATTTGAGAGTCGAGTTCCAGGCGTTCTGTGGAAGAAGGACTTTTGTCACATTGCGAATGGCCCGTTAATTTTGTTGGTCGTACTCTCCAGAAAAGCGAAGAGCTTGCGGAGGAATTTTCAGTAGCGCTTCATGTAGCACAAATCTGGCTCTAACAGTGCGCCGGTTATCAGATCACAAGAATCTCCACAGAGCGAGAACCGATTTTCCCGAAGTTACCAATCACCAGCACTGACCCACTCACTTCTTTGCCTCGTAGTCCATTTCGGATTTCCGCAGCAGCAAAGTCGAGCTTCTGCCGTAAAAACTGGAGAAGACAGCGACAGTTGCGGTGCATACTTCGACTGATACCTATGGTTATTCGATTTTGTATAAAACTTTTTTGTCGAAAATCACAAAACAGCGAAAACTTATGAAGCAAACTAATACCTTAAAGGCCCGTTTAATTGGCGTAACTAAAGAGCATTCGGCGTGCAGATATTGATTCAGTCAATGTCAATGTATTATTTGTCAATGTATTTCCAACGATCCCTCATTCATGTCCAGCATGCCAGACAACGCCAATGACTACTTCGGAATGAAACGCATGAGAAATAGATGAAATCAATGAGTCGATAATGGTCGTGCACAAACTCTGATAACTGTAACTAACTGCACGAATGCAGCCCTAATGGCGCATAATGGTTCAAGCAGAAACGCTAGCAGCAAGTGTTCCCAGTTGTTGCCATCCTTCCCTCAACTGCTGCCATCCCACAGCAATAGCTTCGTTCGTGCTGCACATTTATCTATTTTATTATCTATCTCATTTATTTACGAGAAGGGACAGTAACTGCCACGAATATCCTGATTCTTGAGTTTTTGAAGCACAACCGATTCGAACCGCCTTGTCTGGCTATGTTCGGGCTACTGCCTGTGTGCTTACCAGTGTAAGTGAGAATTAAGATTCATAAACAAAAGACGTTGTTTCCGGTATGTAGATTTCGCCCTTACCGCTGAACTAGCCTCTAATTTCGTCGCTACCGCGTCGACGCATGACGAAGAGGAAAGGATAATTTTCTGCGTGCACTTGTAGCATCAAAAACGCTTCGGTACTTATACAAAATCATCTTATCTGAAATAGACCTTAAGATGTTTTGATTAGTCGAGTTCCGCAGGAGGTTGGTTTCGCACCATAAACAACGTATGGTTCATTGAACTGGTAGGTAGTACTGGGTGAAGGATCATTGTCAACTATACGATGATGTGCAAGACGGTTATCATATTCGTGACCATGTGGTGAGAAACCCTTGTGGTTACGGGAACCGCTACGCGTGCAGCACAAGTTGAGAAAAATCAATAAATCAATAGCCACGCCGTCCGACATAGCGTCAGATTTGTGATCGGCGTGGTGGACAAATTGTATGGGCACGGTTCCACTACGATTGCAGCACATATTGCGAAAAATCAATAAAATCAACAAGTCAATAACCTCGTGTGCAAACTGGCTTTCAGATTCGTGATACGCGTGGTGAAAATCCCTGTGGGTACGGTTCCGCCAAACCTGCAGCACAACTTTCGAAAAATCAATCAAATCAATAAATCAGTAACCACGCGGTGCAAACGGCCTTCGGATTCGTGATTAGCGTAGTGGATTATCTCAGTGTGCCCATTTCGACCAGGATTGGAGCTAAACTGAGGAAAATCGATAAAATCGATCGATAAATCGATATCCGGATCGATACTATCTATTGAACAGTGTCCTAAGCCCCCGCCCTATTCGGATGGTCCCATGTTTCCGAGCCCCTTTCCTCACCAGCTTGCTCACAGGTGCATTCCTATCGTTTGAATTTGGCGCCCATGCGCGCCGTCCAGATTTTTGAAAAAAAAAAGTGTCGTAAGCGTTTCTATGTTTTATATACAAGCACCACCATACATGCAAGAAATTTCGCTTCCCAAGCGGGAAGGCTCAGATTTTACTCGTAATTGTAAAAACTAGGACAGAACTGTCGGTGCTGGTAGCGGATATCAGCAAAGAATGGGACTAACGCTAAAGAAGAAGATGTGCTAGTCATGGAGTGTTATAACAAAATACGTAGATCTATGCCTTTCCAAATGCACAGATATGCAACCTTGCCGTCTGTTCCGTTGACGTAGCCGTAGCAACCAAAAGGATCCACACCCAAAAAAAAATTCGTAGTTAGTTCCAGGGGAAAAAAAGTTGGTCAATTACATCGCAAGATTAAGCATTGTATAGCCTTATATGTAGTACGTAGCCAAGGTTCAACTCACTTTCTTGAAATGCTCCTTCCATACTGTTCGCTGCATTTGGCCAAAAGCTCGCATTCTAACGACTGGGAAGCGCATGAGAGGCGATCTGGAGCCGCCTCTAACAAATAAGTCCCTCGTCCACGGGGAAGGGAATCTTTCCCCTCAACAGTCGAATGCCGGCGACAGGTCGTGGTGGCCAGGCCGGCCGAAGAAGACCCACGTCACGTCGTATGATTATGACGTCAATAGTGCCTGAGAAGAAAACTACGGCGTACACGGGAGTCGACGCCCACTTTCAGGGCCCGGTTAGTGTGAAAAGTATGCGAGGGTCCCCGATGCTTCGCGAACGGCGGCATCGGGGGGCAAGCAGGCGAGTCGTTAAGGAGGACAACGTAGCCAAGACTCGCCTGCGACTTTGAACGTCGGCACGTTGACAGGTCGCTCGTGCAAGTTAGCAGCCGCACTAGAGCGCAGAAGAATCGACAGATTCAGATTCAGGAGACGAGATGGTCAGGCAGTAAGTCGAAGGACATAGGGTGTGGCGACAAACTCATTTACTATGGCAGTGCAGATACCAGAAGTGGCGAAGGAGTCGTAGTCTCAGAACGCGCAATAGCAGAAGTCCAGCGTTTCGACGATCGGCTTATGAAAATTGTCATCGCCACTGTTGAACTGCGGCTCCACTTCTTCTCGGCATACGCTCCGCAAACTGGCTGTTCTGAGCGTATCAAGGACGACGTCTGGGTGTTGCTTGATGAGAAGACAGCAGAGGTGCCGAAGGAGGATACTCTTGTCGTTGCCGGAGACCTCAATGGTCACGTGGGAGAAACGAGGAGCGATTACAGTTGTCATGGTGGGTTCGGCTACGGTACACGTAACGAAGATGGTGAACGTATTCTTGAGTACGCCGAGTTCCACAACTTCGTCGTAACGAACACATGGTTTCAAAAACGTACGTCTCATCTTGTTTCCTTGTATAGCGGCAATACGAAGACACAGATCGACTATGTACTTTTGCGTCGTCAAGATCGAAAGCTGGTCATGGACTGAAGGTCTTGCCGTATGAGACAGTAGCGACACAACATCGGCCACTGATCTGTTCGTTGAAAATCACTCCACCGAAGAGGAAGTACGAGGAGAGATGCGGACCAGCTCGAATCAAATGGTGGAAACTGAAGCAGAAAGAGGCCGCGGTCATATCTCGCATTCAGCTACCGCCTGTGACAAGTGTTGAGGAAACTTGGCGGAAAGCAGCAGATGTGGTCGTAGAGGCAGCGCGGTATGAACTTGGTGCGACTAAACCAGGTCGAAGGAAGACCGACAAGCAACGTTGACTATGGACGGACGAAGTGAAGTCGAGCGTTCGGGAGAAAAAGCGCATGTACCATGCCTTCCTGGACAGCAAGACAGACGACCGCTGGCGTAAAAACTGCGAAGCGAAGAGAGCAGCGAAAAAGGCTGTGGCGGTGGTGAAAGCCGCACATTACGCGGATGTCGAAAAGAAGCTAGACACGAAGGAAGACGAACGGCTCATATTCCGGCTCGCAAAATCTCGTAAACGTCAGATGGAAGATATCGAAAAGTTCCATGGCGTCAACGACGAGCATGGCCACCTTCTAATGGACCGCAGGGAGGCAATGAAGCGATGGCGTGATTACTTCGAGAAAGTCTCGACGGAGGAATTCGCCCACCCACCTATTCCCTATGTATCGCCAACCTACGGGCCCGTGCAGGCAATCACTACCGAGGAGACGGAGGCAGCGCTGAAGCGAATGATGTCACATAAAGTGACTGGTCCCGATGACGTGGCAGTGGATCTATGGAAGTCGCAATGCTGAGGATCTGCTGAATGGCTGGCGAGGTTCTTTAACCAGATAGTGGCGGAAGAGATATCCCGATATGGAAGCGCAAAGGCAGTCCCGCTGACTGCGCTAACTACCGACCTATTTGCCTGCTGTCCCATACCATGAAGGTTTTTGAGCATGTCATTGACCGCAGGATTCGCGATATCGTGCGGCTCTCCCTAACCAGAGCGGATTTGTAGCTGGGTGCGGCACCACTGATGCCATACATGCTGCACGTCTCTTGGTCGAGAAGCACCGTGAGAAACAAAAGCTGCTGCATCTCGCTTTCCTTGGCCTAGAAAAGGCATTTGACCGCGTGCCCCATGAAGTCATCTGGTACGCTCTTCGGCAGCATGGCGTTCCTGAAGAACTTATCGAATGGGTTCGGTTTCTTTACACCAGCCCAAGAAGTCACGTGCAGGCGGCTGCCGGCACGTCTACGGATTTCCCCATTTCCGTAGGTGTGCACCAATGCTCTGCTCTGTCCCCGCTCCTCTCCATTATGGTGGTGGATGTTGTAACACAACATCTTCAGAAACCCACTCCGTGGACTTTGTTGTACGCACACGACGTCATGCTCGCGTCTGAAGACAGGCAAGAACTCGAGCGGCTGACAAAGGCTTGGAGTGACCAACTTGCACGCTTCGGCCCACGTCTTAACGTCAGGAAGACAGAGTATTTAACAGCGTGGATCAGCCCGGTACCATAAGCGTAGACGGCGCACAATTACCGAGAATGGAAGTGTTCAAGTACCTTGGGTCAGGAATTTTAACTAACGGTAGCCTTTATCATGAAGTTGTAGCCCGAGTTAATTCCGCATGGGGAAAGTGGCGCTCGTTGACCGGTGTTCTGTGTGACAAGAAGATCTCGGACCGACTAAAATCGAAGATCTATCGTACCGTTATCCGTCCCGTTGCTCTCTATGGCGCCGAATGTTGGCCTGCAACCAAGGAAGTAGAACGTCGCCTCAGCACTATGGGATGCGGCGAAGTTCTACTGCGCTGGATGGCTGGAGTAACGCGGCTCGATCGAATCTGCAACGAGGACATCAGAAATCGGTTCGGCGTTGCGGCGATATGTGATAAACTTCGCGAATCTCGTCTGCGATGGTATGGCCCCGTTCTGCGTGCCGAGGAAGGAATCGTCCGCAAAGTCGGCTTTGATCTCGAAGTCTCCGGCAAACGGCCACAAGGTCGACCAAAGCAACGCTGGCTTGACACACTCCACGCCGATCTTAAGCTAGCTGGAATCCACCCGGACCAAGCGCGCGATAGGGCTAAATGGCGTCAACAGACCTCTAAAGCGGACCCCGCTACTAAATGGGACAAGCGCTGAAGAAGAAGAAGAAGATATTGTTCGCTGCATCTTCAAGTAGCGCATACGTGCACGTGCTAGAGATGCTCTTTCTTAGTGCAAAAATATATAGCTGCGTAATGAATTGTTTTGTAATATGCTCAATGACCAAGGTAAATAACAGCGGACGGCAACATCGGTGGCCCATGCGGCCTCGAGAAGGACGCAGCGCGACCGCGCCGCGCGTGCCGGAATCGGTGTCGTCTGCCGCCGGAATGATACTTCTACACTCGTTTCTTCCCGATTTGGTCGAAAGTGCTCAAAATCGGGTAGAAAAGCCACTAGAAATGATATAACAGCAGCAGAAAACTCGGTGACTGCGTGCGCGGCGCGGTTGCGCGACCTCTTTCTCGGGACCGCGGATGGGCCAACGCCATTGACGTCTGTAGTTACAACAAAATTTTTTCGTTAAGAGGATTACCAGTTGTAGTTTATATAGTAGTAGTTCCGACTCTTGAACGTGGAAATACATGGTGCGGCAAAAGTCTTTGGACAAGATTTGTCGCTTTCTAAAAACATACGGAAGTCACCTCAAAAAACTAATGGTCATTTTTTGTTTATAACCAAGTTATGAGCATAAATATTATTTTTGGTATTAAGGTTCAGTGCTCTCGTAGATACACAGAACCAGGTGAGCCGTTGACACTGGCAAGCAGGTAGTGGAGGTCGTTTTCCCTCTAACACATCTCCATCTATTCGCTAAGAGATCCCAAATTCCTGTGCGAGTTAGTAGAAGCCTTTCACTATGGAACCTACAAAAATCTCCAGAGAATTTGGAAAATAGGCAGGGTATTTCTAGGTTCATTGTTAGCTACGATTTTGGAAGTTGTCAAGATTTCTACCAACAAACACGGAAATCGTGCTAACATAGCTATTTTAGCTGATTTAGCTGGGATTTCACCGCTGTTTTTGTGATAGACATGCTGAGTCGCTCTTTCTTAATGTATTCATGCTACAATGGGATTCATAGAATGACGAAATTGCTTCCTAAAGTGAGTATTTTTCTCTACTACGAAGGTGTGGATAAATAATCGCCTATCGAGGTCCTACATCTATCTCAGAAGATTTGGTGTTTTGGAGATTCTATGGACTAAGGGGCTTTTCATTGTCACACGGGGCTTTGGGCTCTGTTTCGGAACTTTACAGTAGGCGCAAGATGAATTTGACTTCATCAGTGTGCGCGCCAGGCCAACGTCGCACCAACAATTTTCCAAGCCTGGATCGCCACGGAAATTTTGGGAGCAAAATTAATATTTATGTCTGCAACTAAACTGCCAACTTACAACAACTATCGATTTCCTTCAATTTCCTCTTCCCCTGTTTTGAAGATCGATTATGTTTGTCCAAAGACTTTTGCCGCACCCTGTAATCAACACCGAGCTGTCCAAATCAGCGTTAGCATAGCGTTAGTGCTGTTGTGTGACTGAAAACACTTTCAAGACCACGGCAGTTCGGTTCGTTAAGCTGAATTTTCTTTTCGAAATGGTTTTCTCACTTGATCAGGTGTGACCATAATGATCTACTACTCGCGGTAAAAATTACCAGTCGCTGGGCATCGAGTGCTTTGAAAAAATCAGCCATTGGGCTTCGGACCTCCGCTGAAGTCGCAATATATCACAGAAGCCACTCGCATCCAACGTGAGCACCAACGCAGCCTTTAGTAAAATAGTTCTCCAACAAATTCCACTTGCAGTGACGAGGAAAAAAGCACCTGCATATTTTTTTATTATTCATACACCAATAAGGTGTGCCAACACAAACAAGCACATGAAAGGTCAGAATTCAGCAAGTAGTAAAAAAGATCAATCACACAGGGAGGAGCGTTTGGACCATCGGATATGATACCATCATCTCCTTTTTTTCATTACCAGTCTGATCGTCCTGCTGACGTTGGACTTCCAGGATTCTTTTCGTGCTCGCTTCGCTCGCATTGCTTTCGTGTGATATTTTCCTCAACTACGGCCATTCCTCATTTATCAATACTTCCGTTTTTTGTATCTTCCCACTTTACGGCTCCGGAGCGCCCCTTCCGAAGCTGCGCAGCACTCGGCTTTCCCTACTTATGAACGGCGTTCCACCTTTCGTTCTCACTAAGGAACGCTGTCGCTGACTTCACCGTCAGTGAATCCTGTTTCTCTGAATTTTCCCCAGTACAGCCCAAACACAGAAGTAGAATCGTCGATTGATACTTTCCATATCACCAAGCGCCAACGTACCCCACACGCCGAAGCACCTTGATGGACCCTTTTCCCAGAATCTTCACCACACACCATCTCAGACGCTGCTATCACGCCGCTGCAGGCCCGTCTGGTGATGGCTTCTCCAGCAATGACTGCATGCGCATCCTCACGCACCCATGGATCCGTTCCCCTCAAACTTGCTGTTTCCCGACCTTGTGGCTCCACCAGCTCTATTTAAGACATATTCACTCTCATGTTCCTTTTTATGAGACTTGATGAAGACAGACTCATAAGCATCAAGACTCATTCATTTTCATTGTGGTGTAAACAACTGTATGTCTTCCAAGCGGCCAAGAGTGGACCAAAAAACCTCAAAGTAGAAACGAAAATTAACACATTTTTCGTGCATAACTCGACACGCTGAACATCGTGGTATAGTTAGATTTTCTCGGCAGTGGCTGGTTCTCTCGCACAAGCACACACACATAAAATGCCATATTACTGCTATATAAAATATCATATTATCAGTTCATGTGTGTGTGTGTGTGTGTGTGTGTGTGTGTGTGTGTGTGTGTGTGTGTGTGTGTGTGTGTGTGTGTGTGTGTGTGTGTGTGTGTGTGTGTGGGTGGGTGGGTGGGTGTGTACGAGAATCAGCCACCAAAAATGGAAAATACCTACACCATCGTGTTCAGCGCGTCGAGTTATGCACGTTTTAAATTTTGATTTCACCTTGAAGGTGTGATTTTTGTCTACACATTTTGTCCACACATGTTAACTTCTTATTATGACCGAAAGTTGTTTACCACTGTATAAAAGGGGAAGGGTGGGTACGATGCAGTTAGATGGAGGAGGGTGATCTGAGCGGCGGACGAAGAATGACAGGGAAGGGGGTTGCAATTTGAAATGGATAAGGCAAGTATAAGCGTCGCCGCCAACACCGATGTAGGAGAAGGTTATAAGAAACGAGTAGCTCGCTACGTCAGAGGTGCGCTTGCGCCCGGTTGTGAGAGAACGGATTAACAGCTGTAGGAGTGATGCGCCGGCATCCATAAGCAGGGAAACGCCTGTAGACGGGTCCAACGGTCTGATAAAGGCGCGCCAGCATCCAAAAATAGGAAAGCGCCTTTAAAGGATCCAATAGTGTGACGAGGGTGCGAAATTGGGGGAAGATGTCTCGAACGGGTCTACACCTGCCAGAGTGGTACGCCAGCGCTTAGTAAAGGGGTACATTGCGGCGCGAGCGAAGCGAGCTCAAATGATCTCTGAGAATCCGGCGTTAGCCGGACTATCGCGGAAGTACTCCAGAAACAGATTGATGCAGCATGCCTCAACCCATTGACGACCGCGCCCTTTCTCGCGTTTTTCTAAGTCTTTTCAAATTCTGGCTCCTTTGCCTGCTTCTTAACATTTAGAAAATCCTGTGTAGACCTTTATAATCACACTGACTTAGAAGTCTTGCTACGCCACCCTCTGAGAAAACCGCTATGATTATTAGAGCCTAGTAATCACTCAAACTGGACCACGCGAGAAATGGCGCGGCTCACGGGTGAGTCACACGGTCGTCAATGGGCTAATTTTTGGCGACAGGTACGACTGGAACTCCTTGCGAATGGAATCGAGCAAACGATGATGAATTATGTATTTCAATTATAAAATTCATCAAGTAGTGTGCGCATACTGAATGAGTGCCTCATAAAAAAAGAGCTGCGGTAGTCTTTTGCGCCAACGAAGGCTTTTTTGATGGAAGTATAATGTGTAGCATTCAGTTATTGCTATGCCTGGACCAGCGCATATACATATACTACATAGCGCATATACATATATGTACAGGGTGCGTCAGAATTACTGACGCACCTAGAATGAGTCTGTAGAAAAGAAAAGATGCAAAAACATTGCAGATAATCATATGGAAAATAAAGCCCATGTCTTGGCGATCCGAATAAATTCACTCTTGTTCACAGCAAGCTCCTTCCTTGCTGAGGCACTCAGAGAGAAGACGAGCGATCGCACATCCTCTGCGCCGCAACTAACCTAGGTCTACCTTGTCCCAGATCTTGAAAAGATAAGCATTTGGAAGCTTGATGTATCTGTGGATTATAGCGCAGGTCTTGCTCTCTAAGATATCCATATGGGGTCATCCGTAGACTGGAACTTGGTTCACAAGAAAGCCTATTCTCTGCCAAATTGAAGTCCCTCAAGTAGATTTTCAAAATTGGGCCCGTACCAATTTTGTGTCTTGCACAATAGCCAAGCCCTGGCAGAGCACCCATGAATTCATCTTGTGGTGAGAATTAAGATAAGCAAGAAAATGTGTTCTTAGAAGATTGTTTGGCCGAGAAACAAGGAAAGGAAAAAATTTCCTATAGTAAAAACATAGATGCCTTTCTTTATAGATGGCGGGAGCACGACCAGACTTGCGAACAAGGACATGCTTTCATGTGATACTTGGAGAGCAAGACCTGCCCTACTTCCGATAAGAGTATCGTTTTCCTTAAGCTTATAGCTTTATAGCTTCTTTAAGCTTTATAATATGGAAAAAATAATGGACAAACTTCAGTTGCGGCGCATCGGCGATAATCTCTGCTGATATCCTCGTGGCTGGTTTTACAAGGAAAAAGCGCTCTTCTAACAGGAGTGAATTTTTTGTATTGGCTATGACATGACCTTGATTCTGGATATGCATATATAGTGGTTTTCGGGATGTTGTCTTTTTCACAGCGTCAATATTTATGACGCACCCTGTACATATACATGTGTATACACAGCTAGCCTTTCGAGATTAGGCAACGGGATCAATCGATAGTTTGAGCGGCACTCGTTTTCGAGATTCAGTTACCTTATAGTAACCAAACCTGATTTTGCAGGTTCTTACCGCTTCGGAGTGGGTTCGCAGTAACATCATGAAACTGCAGCCAGCATTTCCTTGCACTTTCATCTGTGCAGGTAAATCGCTCGGTCACAGTCATCATGCGTACACATGCGTACAGTCACACTGATGTATGTGATAGAATAGCTGGAGATGATCAAGGCTAGACAATTGGGCTTAGCTAATTTTGCCATTTTTCCAAAAATGTCGAGTCATGGACACTTTTATAAAAAGGGGAGGGAGGGGGGGGGGCGTATTTCAGGAACTGACGATATTTCGCCATTGCTAGTTGTCGTGTGGCAGCCGGTCGATATTCAAAACAGGATACCATGGGAACGCTTGGTTTGCTGAAATATTCAAATGGGCGTGACCTCTTCGAAGTACTGCGGGCAGTACAAGGCCCGGTTTCTATTGCGGCCCCCTTCAAAATGATCGTGGCAGGATGAAATTATGGGCATATGTTTGTTGTCGAATTTCATGTATGTGTTCAGAATTTCATTCGAATCGGCTAACAGTCAGCCGAGTGATAAGCGATTATGTAGACAGTACTACCAAGTACTGCAGAAGACAATGAGATGGTGCGTCGAAATCTGCGTCATTGGATTCAGCGTGGCCGTTTTGCTATGGGTGAGGTCGGCGGCGCGAAATTTGCACTCGTTCGCGTACAAACGCGAATTTTCTTCTGAGTGAGGAACTTTTAAAAAAAACGAACACAGTTTCGTCTATTGCTTTTATTGCTTCTATTCTATTGCTGCTGGGTTCTATTGCTGCGGTGCTGCAAAAAAAAATCCTCAAAATTCAAAACATTGAAGGCGAGATTTTAGGAAAATTTCAACTGCTTCGTGACCCCTAGCTCCACCTGACATATCTTATACGTACAGCCACAAAAGAGCGTGTTTTTGCTGTATAACGTTTAACCATATCTGGATTTCATACAAGGTAGAAATTTACATGATTTTGAAGAAAAGCGCATTTATTTTGCAGCAACCTAATACATTGATGTACAATGTTATGTAGTTATGTTAAATTATGAGCAAGTATCTCTGTGGAGTCTGCGAGCAAATGAACAAGTAAATAAATAAAGCCCACATTAATTACAAGATTATGTGGAGCGGTGAGGCTACTGAACCTGCGGACGTTTCGTTCCAGTACGGTGTAACCTTACCAAATTTCTCATTATGATGACAAAATGTGAGCAACTGCAATGGCAAGTGATATTGCTCTCAAAATTGTAATCTTCTACAGTCTATTAGCTCACAGAGGACGCCCGATCCGACTTTGTCCGCAACTACGACTTTACCATTTTTCGGCTAACTGATCTATTTTTTGCACTTTTTTGATATTCATATGGTGTGGTTCCTTCCATTCTAATGTTTCCCCACAGCCATCCGCTAAAATATCTTTTCAGACGCATTCTGCAGGCAAAGCCATAATTGCAGACAATGTCAGATCAGGCGCCTTCTGTGAGCTAATAGACCATACGTATTTTGGAATGACCGTCATCCTTGAAGTCTACCTTATGAATGTCAACCAACAATAGAATGGAGACTAAGACAGAGTTATTAGTCACCTTTACCAAAGATGAACTCTTTACATTTACCAAAGACGAACTCTTTAGGTCTTTCAGATTTGAGTGATATCTTTAAAAAAAGTTCTTCTTTCATCCACTACAACATTAACTTAGAGTGAGGAAAATTTCCCCATCCATATCTGATTTATCGCAGTGAGAGTCATGATTGAAAGAAAGGCAACATTGATACATCGGTGAAAACAGCTTTACAGCCGATAATGAGCACAGGAGATTTTCCTGCACCCAATTACTTCAGGATTAGCTGGCCATAATAGGTAACTGGCTGATGTAAACAGATTTCGCAACGTAAATATCTTTAAATTATGTTCCAGGCATTGCCTCTATCATATCATCGACATTTCTACCAGTGAGCTAGGCGGTGTTCACGCCATTTCATCAGAACTTAGTAAGTTTTCTTTCTGGTTAACACCAGCAGTTGCGTTTATAAGCTATGAAGCCTTGTTAGAAAATGGCGCCAGTAGACAAAAATTCTTACGCACTCTGTCACATGTTGTACAAGACGGATTCGAATTGGTTGGTTGCTGCTGAACTGCCCAGTGTGGCATAATTTTTCCTTCTGTCTCGAGCAGGCTAAGTTCTTCACGTAATCAAGTGGGCTACATTTTCAATCTTGAGTTTCACAAGAGCCGTTTCTGTGTTAGAGATGAAACTTCCTACTCCGATCCCTTGATTCCGCCTCAACTGTCAAGGTATTTCAGCTCACGTCACTGGATCAAGGAGAAGCCGGAATGAAACTTCTCATCTTTCCTCTGTTACTTCAGTTGATTGACGCTCTTCATATTTCGAATCAAGTCGAATTTCCATGTCCCCATCAAGGCGAAATAACTAAAGCGAACTTGAGCGACATAGTATTCGGTAAGGTCTTCTCAGAACGTTCAGCAATACGAAGAATACGGATTTAAACCCTTCGTCTTACACCTACAGTGGCTGTCACATATAAGCACACCTACGTTTTTGGATAATAGAATTATTCACATATCTTAGGTCAAGGATGAGATTAGGAAACACAACCATGTTTGAGTATGTGTTGCTATGGTACGTGGCTCTATGGAGAGTTTCTTTCATCCTTGAACCTGGCATTTCCTTTCGATGCATCATTGAAGGAATTGCTTCACCTCGTTTCTCGTATTGGAAGTATGAACGAATCGTGATCTACTCGTCAAGCTGATTCCAAAAATTATATCATAGGTCACAAAAGTGACGAAAATTCCGGTTTTGGGAATGTAACGTTGAAGCGTAACGTTTCAAGGCACCATCGTCAAATCAGGTTTTGATTTTATTGCACAAGTAACGGAAACGACCTACGGAGGTTGAGACGTTGCCGCAAATGAAGTGATGTTACAGAGAAACGCACAACTTTTTAAATTGCTGCATTTTCAGCTTTGAATGCAATAATTAAATTCAGAAGAACTTCCCGGAGGAGAAAAGTTTGAAAGGAAGAGACACGCTACGCCTTGTCAAACCCTCAAGTGTCGCCATGATAGCTCTTTGTTGCTCCATTTTTCTTGGTCTTAAAACTTTCATCATTTGACTGCCCAAAATTTATGGCATGCTAGATGTGTGACCGCTACTGCATGGGCTAAAACCAAATGCTTTTTGATAGATTCTGTTTACTTCAGCAGCAAAAGCTCGAGTGAAGAGAGTGATCAAGAATGAAGCAGTCTTTAAGTACTTTGTATACAAAGTCGAGTACCTGACGACTCCTTACTTCGTATGTTCTCTCTCCATAATTTTGGACAATAATAGTAGTTCTTGATTTCTTAACGATTCCGGTGTTCCTTGGTTTTCTGCACTCTAACATCTGCACTCAACAATTACTCTTTCAGTCGGATCACACCCTCGATGAGTCTAAAAGAAAACGGCCATTTACTATTGCCATAGATAAAAAATGTCCTAAACTCAAGGATGGAATAACTTACCTTGTAGGTAGGTCATTTATGAAAGACTAGGACATTAGCGATTCTATTTCAATTCATCTTCCAGCTTGTACATGGTGCAGATGTCCCGTTATGAGAGAATTGGACCAGCTTACGAAAAAGGAAGAGAAAGCCATAAAATTGAAGGGAGCTACTTCAGACTTCAATTTTTTGGAATGGGAAGCACTTTAGATTGGAAACATGAACTTCTCATAAACCGCCATAAATTTCAATGAATAAATGAATGAGTTTTATTGCCTGCGAATTACTAATTGAAATAAAATAATTTGAAGAAAAAACTCCCTAGAATAGTAACGACAATTTCTGACGATATGCAAACTTGTGCAATTCTTAGACCCCTTCAATGCTACTAAAATCTAGAAGAAATCTAGAATTAATGTTCATACACATACTATGAAAAAAATTAGGTGGCTAACTGAAGTATGTATTAAAAAAATTTTTTTATCAACATGGACATGTAGCAGCAGGGAAAACTTTGGAACCTTACAGCTTTTCCATTGGCTAACACCTGTCCGAGACCAAGCCAATCGTGTGTACATCCGTGGTCAATAACTTAGTGCCGGGAAGGATAAAGCGCTGACTAGCTAAGCACATCATCGTGTTCGCGAGAGAATAGAGAATATTAACTTTCATTTTCCGGGACAAGCACATACGACGCATCGGCTCCTGAGCCGATGACTCGGTTTAGTTAACCAAGTTCGGAGGTGCTTTTGAGAGGTCGAATTCTGCACATATGTGCAGGAGAGGCAGATAATAATGAATTCTGTGGACATCTAAAATAGAGCGCGGTGCCGCATTGCTGCTATCTTTCCTTGTTCGGAACCGAATAACGCGTAAATAAAATACCATGGTTTTAGTTCCTCGTCTTGGAATTTTCTTTAGGAGTGGAGAATCGGAGAATCTCAAGAATTCATATGTCTACGTGTGCGTCATGGATACATGCATACACATACATACAGGAAGCTCCGAATGTCCGCAGTCAAAAGGGGCGTGGCCACGACGCTTTAGGCAGAGACACAGGCGCTCTGCATGCTGCCACCGGTTGTCTGCAGAGTCAGAGAAGCCAAAGGCAACATAGAGAGCGCCTGTGTCGGATCAAGGAGCCCCGCTTGACTGTGGACATTCGGAGCTTCCTGTACATATGCGCTTCATACGCGTCATGATATATTGTTCTTTGAAATCTTCCAAACCCTTCAGAAGCCGTGCAATAACTAGTCTATCAAAACAACTCAGACAATTCCTCGTAAGGACTGCAGCAAAAAACAGGAAGAAACGACAGGTGACCTGCGGTTCCTCCGGCTTTCTGTAGCGGTCCTTTCGAATCGTTCGCCACACAAATCTGTTCTGCTGCGGTCGTTCTGACATTTTGTCTAAATCGGTCGGCGCTATTGAGTGAGTTCTTAGATTGTGGTTGCGTGCTTTCCGCTTTTCCTAACGCCAACTGCATGACTGACCTAAGCTTGTCTCACACGTGGACATTGGTAGTTTACTGATTGGATATTCCTCTAGTTTGGATTTTCCCGCTAATCTGGAGAAAAATTTTCCCGTTAGGCAGGCAAGTGCCAGCTGATTCCTCTTGCACCTGATCACACCTGTTCTACCTTTCTACCTCTGCGTCTCTCGCTTCCGAATCATATAATCGTAGTCTCTTTTTGCTGCGGTTCTTCCGACATTTTGTCTGTGGAAAAGACGACGGCGCGGCCATCCATAGTTTTACACTCTAATGTTTCGATGTTCACTAAGATGTTGGGCAAAAAAACATATTTCCACGTAGATAAGAGTTCCTATGTGTGTTGAAATAAATGCACCCACCTGCAGAATGATGCCGACAAGGAATGTCATCGCAGCTGAGTCTTGTGAGTAAATGTGGTCTTTGTTATGTAGCCCTGACGGATTCATAGTCCACCGTGGATCCCCTATTAACGATCATAAGAAGAGTGTGATTTTGAATGCATTCATGATAATGACCTGGATTGTACACCAGAAAAATTTTGAAAATGATACTAACCTAATTTGTCGGCTAGTGCGGTCCACTGTTCCTGCCATGTGTGGAATTTTAGTTGAATTAATTGCTTTCACAACGTCGCACATTCCTGCATACCAACTCCAAGCAAAATTCGACTGCGGAAAATATTGTCGTAAAGAAATAGGCTTGCTGATCTCCACAACTCAATAGTATATATCATGGCCGAGCTCTATTTTTAAAATGCGATCTTTTCTCCTGTGCCTTACAGTTGATGTATGCACAGGTTGTTCTAGAAAAGGGTTACCTTGATTTCCGACTGAACGCCATCTTCAGAAGTCTGAAAATAGTTTAAGTACATCTATCTGCACTCGGAGCCACTAAAGATCTCACACAAATTTCTTCAACTCCACAACAGCAGGCACTCAATTTACGAATGAGCTCATTACGTAACCCACAGGTTCAATGGAGTAGAATGCCATCATAATAGCAACTGATCGTCAAAGATTGGGAACGGCTACTGTATACTGCAGCCATGATTCTTGTAAAATATATCTCGACGATTATAGGGCTCACATAGTGATAGGAACGGCATAGCATCAATAGTTATAGACATCTCATTTCTGCTGTTCAGCTAAGGTTTTCGCTTGAACACACGATGGTTCAGGTGTTTTCCTGTCCAAAATTTCACTTCCATCCACGAAGATGGTCTACATTGTACCGAAATCGTTGCCGCTGTTGTCTCCTTACTATGTTTACCTAGTGGTGATGGCGAGCACAGGTGTCTTCCATATGCTAAATCTTTGTTTTTGCAAACACTTGGTGAGCGGCCGGCCTCTGTGTACGCATATGGTATGGCAAGGTGAACATTCAGTTTGGTAAACGACACGAGAGTTTGCGCAGCCACCAGTTTTTTCTTAAGGGCAAACGATACTGCGTGCAGTATAGCTCATAACAGACCTGTCATCGTCTTATATCTTTGGTCGTCGTATTCACGTTTTCACCGAGGCGACATCTTGCACTTGGTCTTGAGTCAGACATTGTCTGATCACCTGAAATAAATAGCAGGCATAGGGTATTCTATTTTAGCTTCGGCTTCCCGTATTCATCGAATATGTTATCTACCTCAGTCTTTTATTTGCGATAAGCAGTTACTGCTGTTTATTATCTCGTTCGCACCACTCCTGTCGCTCCTTCCGCCAATTGAGGTGTTGGAACTTCCAACTTTAAGGAGGTCAGAGCACATTACGCGCAATGGCTCTTTTCTTTGTGTGGGCACAGCTCACATGTAACATGGCTCTTAAAATCATAATATCTTTAGCTATCCTAACATATGTATTAGTGATATCCTTGCTAAAGATGACGATATCGAGGGCTCGCAGGCCTCGCGAAAATCGGCTCCTACGAAGCTGAACCCAAAAAAAGCGTGCAACTGCGCACTACAAATGTCAACTCCTGACGTCAAATTTAGAGATGCGCACTAAAAAACACAGGTTTTTGTACTATAACAATATGCGTTTTCGAAATTCATTATTGTTATTATTGTTCCTGCTCTCTATCGAATAAAAACGTTTCGCTGCGGATCGTCATCCTCGCATCAACGGAGTATGTATCATAATTAATATTTTTATTAGATTCCATTTCCATCTGAGTCCCCATAAGGGGGAGACCCCACTTTTTTGCCAGCCCCTCCCCTCCCGCTCACTTTCTGCGTCCGCCACTGATGTGTACTTATTGCATATCGCGTTAGCAATACCAATGGCACAAGCTCAGAAGCTCGTGTCATGCGAGGTGCTCGCAGTTAGGGTATAGGTTGAGACGTTCCGCCTAGGCGGCGAAAGGTTAGTTTTTACCTTCTGAGTGGCACGTCGTCGCAGTTCCGGCGAGCAGCGATTATCGTGCGGCGGCGAGGTGTGAAACCACACGCGCAGTCCGTCTATCTTTTCGACAAGGAGGGTATATCTGGCTAGCAGTGGCGGACACAGAAAGTGGGCGGGAGGGGGGCGTGGGAAGAAAAGTGGGGTCTCCGCCGTTTTGGGGACCCAGACGGAAAATAAAATTAATAATAATATTAATTATAATAATAAACAATAAATAAAAAATATATTAAAAATAATAATAAAAATAAACAATTAAAAATAAACTAACACAAGATTTCTATTTGTATTGTAAAGTAATTTCGAAAAGCCCCCCCCCCGCCCCCCCCCTCTGCGTCCGCCACTGCTGGCTAGGTTGTCGGAGTATCACCAATGTTTCTCCGTACTATTCTCACAGTAACTTCATTGGGAAAAATTCATGCAGAACACAGATTTGCGTTCTTTTCGTTCTGGTGCACAAGACTATGTGTCCACGTGAGCGCTACAGAATTATAAGTTCAAGCCATGCATTGTTTCGGTAATACTGTATTACCAAAATGTGATTGCTATGTATTATTACCAGTAATATTTTCTTGTATAATATTATAGTATAACTGGTAATCTATTATTGTACCACTACTCGTTCTAGACCAAAATTCGGACAATATGTCTCAGCGGCACTGAACGGTAGAGGAAAAATGAACATCTACGCCTTTCCAAATAGACAAACAACTTTGTTGTCCGTCCCGTTCAGGTAGCAAAAGCATCCAAAAATATTCTTACGTTTCATCTCTAATACATTACCAGTTATACCATAATATTACATAGAAAATATTACTGGTAATAATACATACGTAGCAATCACATTTTGGTTATACATCTGTAATTGAAAACACTCTGTAGTAGAGTTTAAAAGAACAATAACAACTAGAGACAGTCCGAGATTGCATGTAATTTTATAGCCAGAGTTCTACTTACCTTCTTGAAATCATCAACCCATTTCCTTGCTGCTTCTTCGAATATGAGTCTTCACTGCAAATATAACCGTAGTGAAATAAGTCATTTGCAATGGTGAAAATAGGCAATAATTTCTTCCAGTAGAAGGTTTCAACTGTGAAAGCCGTACCCTTCGTAATCTAAATAATAGTAGTCTCGTTGTGGAAAGGCTTCTCCTATGAAGGCTTTCCCATTTGGTATTTCTGCTGCACCGTTGGCGTAGGCTTCCAGCTCACAAGAGTGCAACTGAACATTACTAAGATTACGAACTTTGCTGTAACTAACGTTTCTGTTAAGAATAAGCCGTCTTTAACGAATAAACAGTTTACCAGCTTCTTGCACTTCGGGTGGTGCAAAAAAATTTGACCAGCCATGGGGCTTCGGATCACCGCGAGAGCCATACCGTGTCTCGCAAGTCAACTGCTGCCGATCAGAGGACCAACACACTCTTTTGAGAAATTGTCAAAATCCCATGATAATATGATGCAAGAGGAGAAGAGAAAAGGGCCTGCAAATACGACCAATGGCCAAGCGTTATTTGTTTGTTCGTAGGTGAGGTGGCTTCAAACAGAGGTGGAAAACCCACTTATCATCAGCGACTCCAAAAATAAAACTCAGCCGCCTTAGCTCTAGAAAACTTATTTCCTACTGTTCGGACTGCTCTTTGTTTCTGGTAAATAATTTCTTCTTACTCTTCAAGAGTAACTTCCGATACAACAGGGAATTAGGAGTGAGACCCATGTCAGATGTGTATTTGGTCGAGCCAAACCTGGTAGACCTGCCTCACTTCGTTGACTGGCTTATCGAAGAAAATTTTTACTGACTGTCATCAGAAGATCTATCGCATTCTTTTTCGTCTGTCTGGGAGTCAGATAATATCAGATAATAACAGCGCAACTCTCTCTAAGATTGATTGATCGCATTATGCACCAGAATTCTTCCAAACTGCTCAAATACCCCATGATGTGTCGATATAATCACCAGTAAATATTGAGAAGATTAAACGTTTTTACTGCCAACTCATCCTCGTTTGGATAGGGGTATCCTCTTTACCGCTGTAAACGCTGACAAATGTATCAGCGCATAATTGAGAAAATCCCAAACAAGCACTTACCAGTAGGACTATACCAACGCGGAATGTCATCGCAGTTGAACGGTTGGGAGTAATCATCACTTAAGCTTATATATAAAGTGCAGACCCCCACTTTGGGATGCGGAAGTAAGTTGCGCCGTTATTAATTGCCCTTCCTATTTTGCTCACCGTCATTTGGTAGATTTCGTGATGAAAGCGGAGGGAAAGCCAATTTTGAGTAGATGTGTGTCGCCATGGCCAGCGAACGATCATTTCATTCCCATTAAAGACATAAAATTCCTGATATCTAAGGAGAGTAGAGTAGCAGGGAGGCACCATGAAGTGAGCCTGACTTCCCAACACAACATGTGACTGATACAGCAGCTCAGGCGCTGAACTAAAACCTTCGTTGTTCTGCCTACATAAACTGAGACATAGATATCTCGCTTGTACCGTGCTAATTCACATAGAAGAGAGAATGAAAGATTTATGAAGGTTCTCCTTGCCTGCTACAAAGAAGCTCTACTGTAGATGAACAAATAAAACCCAAGAGAAGCGTGATTGTGAACGACCAATTAATAACGTTGCTTTGATTGAATTTCTTCATAGCCGACCCTGTGCATAGAAGTCTCTATTAGTCCGGACCTACCCAAGCGTGCCGCACAACTCGCCTTCCGGACGCTCTAACTGTCTGTGCATCCGCATATTCTACTGATACCGTCGTTCTTGTCCTTGATCGACGCTATAGTGTGGCAGGAGTGAGTGTCCGAACCAATTGAACCTCGTACATGTGCTTCTACAAGTACAATCCACGCAGTTGAACCTTTTGAATTGACACCTTTCAACACTATGAGCATCCCCATCGGTCCCATGTTATGAGAACACAATTGAGAAAGAGCATACAAACAAGTAGTGAAATGGTGACAAACCAGAGGATTGATAAACTGAGAGAGTAAGCGAAATCACTATGAGTTTCGGTAAAACTGTTCCTGGGGCACAATGGCACATAAACCGTCGTAACACTTTGAGGGAGAAAACAACGTGCAGTTATTACTATGTGAACAGGCGGTACCCTTCTCGAACAAGATTTCGTCCGTCTTGAACCTGGAAGATGCGAAACATTCAGAAGCTAATTTCATCTCCGTTGAAGTTAGAGGAAAACACTGACTTGCTCTCGTAGAGGCAGATTACTTCGACAGACCACTTTGCTGCAGCAATTGAGTAATAGCATCCAATTCTAGTCGTGTAGAAATGGATCATCTGAAATGTGAACCATTTCGATAGGATTCCAAGAATCTCATGGTATAAGCAATCCTGCTCTATCGGAATGTTCCCCTGGATTAGAGTACCCAACGTATACCCTCCAGCAGAGAATTTTGATAAACCTTTGTTGGAACACGTACTTGTCGTAGTCCACCGCTGACTGACCATGAAAACAAAACTTCCTCGATCACGTTGAGCAGCATTCCATCTTTGGGGAGGTCCCTGCAGAAATTTGACTCTAAATACCGCTGGATATATTAGATGATAGGACCACCTTTTTGAGAGGTTAACTCCGAATTCTTTGATTTTCCCGAATCCTTTACTCCCGATTTCCTTGATTTTACCAAATTTAGAGGATCTCCTTGCAATATCCTCCATGTGACAGTCGTATACCTGCAAAACACAATAGTCTCGCTAACCGTTCTCACTGCGATGCACTCGTAAGAGTACTCGTGAATCAGGTGGGTTCTTCGCTGTTGTTTCTTCTGAGAATGAAAAGCACCTCCGGCATGTTCCCTTCTAGTGGAATCCGAGCAACAAAACGAGAATGGTATATGACAACGAATTCACTAACTTATATAGATCTGTTACGTGAAAGCGCAAAGCTAACAACTGCGCGGCACTGTATACAAGATTTCAAGCACCAGCAAACATCAAAGCTCCCCTTCCCTATCAGAATTTTCAAAGCCACAATCCGATATAAGACTAGTCCAGACTCCACTAGAAGATGCAAAAATGAAAATGGCCTTTCCTCTTAAGGGAAAAAAATGAAAAATCCCTGCCATTCTTTTTATGAATGAGACGACTATTTCTGTTTGTATTAGTTCCTACTCTTGACATCACATGGTAGCTTTACAAATAATAAGTGTCACTTATTCAATCCTACAATTTTCTTGGAGAAACTTATTGGAATTAACTCCAATAAATTTCCGTTTGCCCATTTGCCTTTCTTCTTACTCTCCACTTGCACACATTAGCAGTAAATGAAAATAATTTGCTATTTTTTATTATTAGTCCATAAACTCTACTGAAGAATTTCGTACCAGTTCATACATATTGCTTGCTGGTCCATATGACAGTCCATCCAGTGAATATTCACCTTTGGCAACTTTCCTGCGCAGCTCATTGTGGTATCTATGAAATACGGAGCGGATAACTGGGCTGAGTTCGCTGCCAGTGCAGTGCAGTTCTGAATTTTATTCATATTCAACTGCGTTCGACAAGAAATTCGTGCGGTTTTCCAAGAACATCAGAGCCATTGTTTTTTAAACAATATCGATGGCAACGAGTGATTTATATAGCTCTTCTCTCTTTCTTTCCTCTTTGCGCTGTAAGAAGGTCCGTGACAGACAATGGAAGCAGTAAAAAAACAAGATAAAGAAAAGAAACCCGCATATACCTACTGCCCAACCAAATCCGTTATAAACACCTTAGTATTTTGTTGACGTACCAGGTAACCTTGCCTTTTCAACTCTGCCTTGCTGGAGAAATTTTCTTACATATGAGGCAAAATAGTTGGGCTCGATGGAGGGCAGAAGAGTCCACACAATAATGGCACTGACAAGGCGTATTTGCTGCATAGCAGATGAGCCGGCCGCCTGTAATTGTGAATAATATGGCGCTTCAAAATTATAGGTACAAGATAAATTTTCCGCTCTAGATGGAAAAGCTAACCTAGAGAAAATCTCGAAAAGCAAGAAGCTGCTCTTATACAAGCAGTAATCACTACTAAATTTCAAACTCTTCTGCATCACTGTCTACACAGGCCTTCAGAGGTACTAAGAAGGCGTGCCATATGTCAAGCATCAAGTGTCTCACTACCACCAGTGCGTCAGGTTTGATGAAGGAGTACCTCTGGCATATCAACCCTAGTGTATGGTTTAGAGCAAGGACTTGATCCAATGGTTTAGCAACTTCAGTCACTTATAAGCTGGGAAGAGATCCAAAGCGTTAAGATTAAATTTTATAATCGGAAACAGTTTTGTTGGTAGTATTACTGGATTTTCTTGCAGGCCCCGCGATCGAATGACGTTTATTCTCATTAGAGGTGTGCATCTTCAATCGTTTCGCTGCATTTCTTCTCACTGACGGCTTCATAACATTTGTCCTACGCTACGTTCGGCAAAAAAGGGAGCAGGGGGACACGTCGATCGCATAAGGTCCCTCCTCGATTTTGTCTGAAAACTTGGCGGAATGGAATCTCCGCAAGTGCGACTATCATATTCTGGCCTTGTACACTGGATTGTTCTATAGGTGGTATTTCTGCACACTGTGGAACAGTTGCAAACCAGACAACTCTGCCCATGGTGTTGTCCTTGACTATGGTAGTGGAACTGTGTGTATAGGGCTAGATAATGGCAGAGAAAAGACAGAATAAATGACATAAACAGAATGTATCACATCATGGCGGCAGGAATAATACAAACAGTTTCAGGAACAACTCTAAACGTGTGGGTACTCAACCAAATTCTCACCTAAGGCCCATAGTTTCGATGCGCAGCACATATAGGGTCACTCAATTTAATTATAAGAGGTGAGAGAACTAGGGCCATCGAAAGCATGGCATTATGATATGTTTTGAATTCACGTTATTACCAGCGAAACTGTATGGATACACCAGTACACATGAACTTTCATACAAGTGTAAAATTATTGCGCAAATCGTCACAATGAACTAGTGATGGTCTAACACGCGCTTTTCGTCGTATCAAAATCAATGATGAGCGCTTCTGGAGTGGCAATTTTACGAAACTTCAATTGAATTTATGACTGGCTAGAAATACTGCAAGATCAGCCTGTGAACACGACTTTATGATTTTACTACATAGACGGTGTACCGGCTTTGCTTGGATCTTCTATTTCTCCCGGCTATTTGAAGCTGATGCCTACACTTGTTGAGTCAAAAGAATCCTATAGAGATATTCATCATTTGGTGGTCAGCTTCAGTAACACTTCTTCAACTGTCCCTTTCTCTCAAAAATAAGGTAAAGTTGTTTGGCTGGTAAATTATACTAAAGTTCTTGCTATATGCACGTTTATGAACGTTTCCAAAATCCCAGAAGACACGGTTCCACCGACCTGTAGGCAAGAATGCCGAAAAATCAATAAAATCAAAAACCAAACCACGGTAAACATATGCTTGTGCCGCCCCTCTAGGGAAAAATGGCGGAAAATCAATAAAATAGATAGATCGATAGTGTCGTACAAAATGGTTGTCATATTCGTGTTCAGCGTATTGACATACCCCAGTAGATTTGTCTTCTCCGCACCCGGAGCGAAAATAGCGAAAAATCAATGAAGTTGGTATAATCGATAAACCAATCGACAATCGATAAGGTCCATTAAAAAGCAGCCTAAAACCTCCGTCGGCCCTTAGGGTACACGTATGCAAAGTTTCGTCCCGATCGATTAACCCTATTCGTTTTATACATACATACCAGTGGCGGACGCAGAAAGTGGGCGGGAGGGGGGGGAGTGGGGTCTCCGCCGTTTTCGGGACCCAGACGGAAAATAAAGTTAACAAAAATAGTTATTATAAAAATAAATAATAAAAATTATATTAAAAATAATAATAAAAATGAACAAATAAAAGTAAGCCAATACAAGATTTTTATTTGTATTGTAAAATAATTTCAAAAATTTGGGGACCGATTCTCGGGGGGAGCGCTCTCTCCCCCCTGCGTCCGCCACTGATACATACATACATACATGCACACACATACACACATACATACACACATTCATCTGTATATATAAAAGTGAATGTTTGTAAGTATGTATGTAATGAATAGAGATCGCAGAGGATAAACCGATTGGGATCAAATTTTGCATGCAGGTCTAGCATGGACCAACGGAGGTTAGAGGCTACTTTTCACTGAGGGTTATCTATTGGCTTATCGATAACATCGATCTTATTGATTTTTTGTTATTTTTGCTCAGGGACTAGCGAGTACATACCAACCAGGGTTCGTCGATGCGCTGAATACGAAAATGACAACCATTTTGCTCCAAAATATCTCTTCATTGCTTTTACTGATTCTTTTCACTTTTGCTCGGAGGTCAGCAAGAACAAGTTTACTGCGGTTCTTCAATACTCTGAACACGAATATGACAGCCATTTTTGGCCAAACGACGATTTATTGCTTTCATCGATTTTTCTACTTTTCCTCGGAGGCGGGTAAGTGCATGTCTCTTTCCAGTTCGCTAAACATGAATATGATGACCACTCTGCACGAAATTATTAATTAGTTGACATTTTCGACTTCATCGCTTTTCTGCAGGGAGAAAAAGATTACCGAGACTATTTAACATGGTGGTCACCAAAATCATGAGCACTTCGAATGAATGCATTAGCATCACTAACAAGCCGCATCAGTGTGAAAAGCCGGAGGTGGTAATGTTCCCGAGCGGAGCCGGGCATGCCATCTAATTTTCAATATATATATCTATATCTATATACATATATATATATACATATATAGATATAGATATAGATATAGATAGATAGATGAATTGAACTTGTTGAGCCTGGACTATTGGACAATCTCTATTTAATACCACAAAGGCAGCACTTGCCGAAATTCCGACGACGAGCGGACTTGTGTGACAAACGCTGTCACTGTATCACAATTATTGAACTTAACAAAAAAAAACGACTTACCAATGGAGAAAATCCAATTGCAATCACCAAATTAGCTGTCTCATGAGATAGCTAACGCATATTCGGTTACTACATATTATAGTACGAACACTCGTAATTTCAACGTGGGGGGACTTACAATGTTAAGCGAAGAGCGACAAGAGGGACGGAAAACAGTTGGCATTACGCTGGAAAAGTTGCTCATCTTGTGTACGCTCCCAACTTAATCTTAAAAATAACATTCTCAGAGGCAACATGTGCTGTGTTCATCCCTCACGTGCCATATTCGCCCTCTTCCGTGCTGTGTTCTGCCCCTACGTGCTGCTGTACCACTCCTCATGTGCTGAGTTCTTCATAAGATGTGCCGTTTTCGGAGAAATGCCGTTTGGACAACTTTGCCTGGCTGCCCTATCATTGATTTACATATTTTGTCAGGATATAAACGGCAAATGATAACAACTAGCATGGGTATATAAGCGAAGGCAAAAGGTAAGTATCATTCAGATGCAGGGAAGAGGAACCGACACGGCGTGGATGTAGCGTCAACAAGCCTACATAGCAGTTCAGCAGCCATCAGGTTCCAGCGCCTGGAGGGTGCATTTTTAGGGTTAGCAGTCATAAACGCATAACCAAGCGAGACCAGGTTAGCAATCCTACTTTTGCGTCATACATCTTCTAATATTACCTTGTCCATAGGGTGAGCGATCGCTCTAACCATCTTTGGTTTCGTGATTAAAGCCTTATGCATCACAGCCTAGGACGATTTCGCTTCCCCACTACTGAACGCTTGCGCACTCTTCCTGCGGCGGAGCCAAGTAGTGGGAAAAGAAGAAATATCTCGAAATTTGGGAATCCTTTGCAGAGATATAGGTGACCGCTTCAAGGTGGCTTCATTTCGGAGAACATGTTCAACCGCTCAAGTCGGCAGTCAGTGAACGGATGAAGGATTACTATGAATCCAGCATAACAAATGTGAATGATAAGAGGGCAGCCAGTCACGGTTGTCTAAACGGCTTATCTCCCGTTATCGTCCCCTCACGTGTCGTTCTATGTTAAGACGTGTTAGTGACGTGCCACGCTATAGCGTACGCTGTCACACTCCGATAGCGAACGGAAAGGGAAAATGAGCATGAAATGCCTGAAAACGCAGATGTTTGTGCGCTGGGGCTCGATGAGTCTCACGATCACGTGGCGGATTATTACATACGCGGGGTCCAAACGCGGTTGCACGCTTTCATGCTTCCGATCTTTGCGCTGGGCCACAGTGTCAACCGGTCCTCAGTCGGACGAACAAGTCCCATAGATCCGCCAAAGCGGGGACAAGGCGTTTACACACAGCGGCGGGCCTTCGGGGAGCGTGTGGCGCAGTGGCAACAGGCGCACTGCCTGCCGCGCACACGTTCGACAGTCCAATCGCACCCGTGGCCAACTAAACCATCCATCCCCCAACGGTCAGTGAATTTGTACCAGAGGAGTCAGGGAGGATGAGTCGCTGATCTGGCTATGCAGGGCACATACGCATTCAACTTCTCTACGGAGCTCAGCTGGACTGGAATACGTGGCATTCCAGAAGACGGGATTGATCAATGCCGAACATTCCAAAAGACGGGATTGATTACCGCTTTATCCTTACAGGCAGCGCCCACGGAAAGTTTGCCATATCTGCTATATTCCTAGGCTTAGCACTATGATGAAAACGAAGGCTGGGATCGATTTTGTGAAATCTTACGAATTTCCAGTTTTCATTGCTACCAGTTCAGCCGTTTCCAAAGTATGGCCGAGTTACCCGGGCTTGAATTAGAAGGAGCTGGGAATGAATGCGAGTAGCATTCATTTCATACTCATCCTAACTAATCGCCAGCACGCACTTTTCATATCTAGAAAGTCCTGATGTCTATGACTGGGCAACCTTCGAAGAAATGTTGCGACAACGGCTGAGCATCCAAAACGATCAAAATCTCAAACACGAGAATCTCTTTCATATGAATATCAGCAAACGGTATTTTGAAACTTTTTGTGCTGTGGCTGAACAACAAAAGTGAATGAATAGGAGCCAGTACGCGGAAGGGGGGGGGGGTGGAACACAGTACGTCAGGCAGTGGAAATTGGTACGCGAGGGTGGAACAAAACACGTGCTACGCTAACAGCTATGTCGCTGCTCAGGATAATAGCCGGGACCGAATCGCTTCGTTCTTGGATTGAACTCCACGAGTGCCTGAGTCGAGCGAGAAAAGTAGTGAGGGTGTAAGGCTTGAAAACTGAAGGTTGTTGTTATGGGATTAAGGACTATGGATTGTCAAAAGACATTTAGACTCGTCAAGCTTTACTCTCACATCGCGATTCTTGATGCTCTCGTAATCAACATCAAACATCATCAAGCTTAGCAATAAAGGCTTCATTCATAGTTGCCGCACATTCTATGACTTGAAGTACATCTGGCTAGGCGCTCCGTGTGTTTACCTTTTTTACAAATCTAGCGAACACTTCCAATATTGCCAATATGCTGTAGCTCTGTGGCACTCTATACTTAGGGCTAGCGAAGTGCATGAACTTACACGAAGCTGCCAATTCAGTATTCTGTAGCTGTTCAGGGGTGGAAATCCTATCCGAGTACGTAAAAAGCCAACATGCTCCAAATCTGTACATCCCGTAGGGGATCCTTGAGGTGGTGTAGGGCAAAGAAGTTTCTGGTCTGGTTGCTGTCCAATTATTTGAAAAGCTTCGACTTGGACATGCATTATAGTTTATTTCATTTATTTAACGATATATTGTTGCATCATTTATTTAAAGATATATTGTTGCAATGTGCGTACTTCTCTTCCATTTTATCGGAACTAACGTTAACTGCCGTTTTCATCCATGTTTCGCCACGGTATGATGCATCTCCATCTCACTCTGGTCGGCCAGATGATCTTTTCCAGGACAGTGGTCGCCGTTTTGCAATTATTCTCGTCCATCTCTCGTCTTTTGTGCTAGCTACTATTCTTGCCCACATCCATTTCCGCTTGATTGCTCTGTAGACAACATCCGGGAGCTTCGCTGTATTCTGCAGTCAGTCACTGGGTCGACGATATAAAATGTTACGCCCAGCATCTTCCTCATCATTTTCGTTGAGCGTTTCTTAACACTTCTCTTTTCCTCGTTACCAAAGTTTCGCAGTCACATCATAAGAGTGATGGTTCTATGCAGGATACGTACAGCCGCCTCTTGAATCTTATAAGTTCTTCGATTTGTAAAGTAGGAGTACTATCGATTGAATGAGCTCCATGGAATTCTCCCTGTTATTTTTGTAGGAAGTTCATCGTCAAACGAGATCTTTTGTCTAAGGTATATGATATAGTTGGTGCAGTGAGAAGCGATACTTCCATTTATGAGAACTGGGATGTGAACCGAGATGAATACTGTTTTTGAAAGATTAAACCTTAGTTTGACAGTTTTGCTTTCTTCATTCATCCCTCCAAGCATATGTCCAAGGAGTTTTGCATCGTGAGCGAAGACCAGAACATAGTCTGCATAGCGGAGATGGTTCAGATAGTACCCGTTTATATTTATTACTTCTTTACTCCATTCCACACTGCGAAAGTTTCCAAGAACGGCAGCAAAGAGATCGATAGATATGTATAAGGTCTTCTTGTCTCACACCTCGAACATGGATAGGAGCAGGAATCCTAGAAACCTGTTGCTGTAACATTATAGTTAGGCACTTCGAATGAAGGATTTTTACCGAAGATGTTGTAATATCTGCAACTAGACAGACACCAGACAAAATCCCTTTAGCTTGGAAAAAGTTGTTCCATAGCTTTTTAAATGCACAGCAACAACTCTTCCATTGCATCGTCTAGCCTCGTCGTATAGCCCTAAACAGCAAGTTGCTATGGAGAAAACAGACATTAATTACCTAAACGTGCTAAATCCTCATGTACCTTTGTTCACAGCTTGGATACTTGTTTCTAGGGGCGTTGCTCCGTCGACCTATTTCCCTCAGAGTAGCAAGTGTTCCAGCACAGGTAAGTTGGCCTATTTTTAGGATCGCAGAGGCCGGTTTTCATCCACTATTATTTTAAGATATATATATATATATTCATAGAGAATCCTTGTTTCTTTTCAAATCTCAGTAGTTCCTACTGCTCCTGACGTATTCCTACTTTACCGAAGAAATCAATACAGCGCTGATCTCATAGACATTGAAGGGGTGCCGAGAGTAGAGGAAATGCCCGTGCGCAACAAATACGGTGCTCATGTGACAAAAAGTAATTGAGCCCTGCCACTAACTAATCAGTTATGCCTAACTATCGTAACATCATTTTCTCACAGCTAAAATCGCTTATGTTGTAAAGTTCATATGCAAAGACTTTTGTTCCGGCCAAAAATGATGTGCACTAACAGAAACTTCTATCACTACGTCGACTTGGTCTAGTAACATTGACGGTCATTTTTTTTTCAGATAGCAGCATGAGCAGCATGAAATTCTATCAGATAGCTGTTATGCTAACATTTACAACAACAGCTCAAGTACGTGTAATTCCTTCAGATTTCACCGTTGAACTAGTGGGGATATTGTAGACGAGCAACTCGGTGTTTTGCTTCACCATTTAATCGATAAGACTTGGTCACCAGCTCCTGGAAGCAAGCATACACTCGAACAACTGAAACGACAGCACACAACTCTGCCTAAGAATGTCAAGAGCCTCACACAGTCACACTCCTCCACAATTTGGTCATAGGCCATACCCTGCAATTTATTTATTTGTTTATTTGTACATGGGAATAATAGGTTGAACATATCACAGGAGAAAGGAAAGTGTGAACAGAACGCAAAAAAAAAACTGTTGGAATCCGCGATAAACAAAATCTGTAGAAGAGACACAATTCCAAAAAATTTAGAAATATTTGCAAAAAATGGTCTCGCTCAGATGATCCGAGGCAATACACTTTAGGATCCTCGTCTAACTAACTACCTAGCAAACGAGTTTGCTACCCGCCTGTTTCGCCAATTACATTGCCCTACAAAATAGGCGGTTAAACGACCGAACATGGTCCAATACGTTGTCCTGGCCCATACCAAAAGGTCAATTATTTAATTTCAAATCATGAATGTTGGGTTCGTACACGGTCTGATAAAATTGCGAATACAGCAAATTATTGCAGTGCCATTTGGGACAGATGTACTGTAACATTAAACACTACAGGGATTCAGGATCAATGCACTCTCGTACCAATGAACAGTGCTGATTACCGCGTTGGCATGTACATTGCAGTTCTTAATGCAACGACTATGCCTGGTTGCATTCGAGAATGTTACAACCGTTCCAAGTGCTCTGTGCTCATGCATGTGGATGGAAAGGTTTGCTTGCTGTTTTTACCATGTTCCTCTTTTATTTCAGAGTTTTAGCGTCCCCTATTTCTGATAGTTGTGCACATGAACGCAGTCCAAACAGTTCTATACGTCGAGTTCAGAGCTTATAGACATCTCCTCCTATAGGGCCTAGGTTCACCAAAACAAGAACATCTCAGCGCATGTCAGCAAAACAACAGTTCGTCAAACAAAACGAGTGGTACACTAGTAAAGGAACACCGAAATGAGCAATGGTGGAAAGACTCTGGTCCTCTTTCGGCCTACGGTAATGTCTGACGTCGTCAGGACGAACCGCCGTCTAGGAGAAGGCGGGGATCCAAAGGTGAACTCTGAAAAAAAGGGAATGGTCCTTAGGCTTCCGAACCGACGCATTGCATTGTTCGGAATGTGCACTGCTGCTACACAGTTTTAAAGGCAGCAGGAGCTGAAATTCTCGACTCTGAGCTGAGCTGCGGGTGGTGAGGTACAGACTCAGCACATCACAAATGTGAAACGAACACAGACAATGATGGCTTACCTGCAGAGAAAATGGAACATTCGTCGCGAACACGCCTGGCCGTGTTCGTGCGCGGACGAGTTTTCCCGCGAAAGCCATTGCGGCTCGTGGTTTTGGCCGAGTCCCGCCATGAAACCCTATGAATTGAATGCATTTCGTTTTCCCTTTGCGCCAAACCGCAATGGCACCGCAATGGCTTTTGCGCCGGGGAAAACTCGTCCGCGCACGAACACGGCCAGGCGTGTTCGCGACGAATGTTCCATTTTCTCTGCAGGTAAGCCATCATTGTCTGTGTTCGTTTCACATTTATGATGTGAAACACCCTTCATCACCTACAGCTCAGCTCGGAGTCGAGGATTTCAGCTCCTGCTGCCTTTAAGAGATTCATTCGACAATTGTAACAGTTATGGTGGAGGCATACATCACTGTTGAAGTTTAAAACTCATAAATTGTCATATTTTGAAAGTAGATTTTTCTGCTAACAACGGAGACACCAATTACATAGTGTTGAAGATTTTGACTCTGGAATAAGTTATGACAGGGGAATTCTCTTGAAGGAGATGCTAGGATCTGACCCAGCTACTAATCAATTTTCTAATTACAACAGCTATTCAGCTTCATTTTAACAGTTATGCGGTCATGGTCGAAAAACGACTGCTTTAATTTCAGTATTGCTTCCTCTACGAGAAGGGCTCCCTCCCGATGTTCATTCTAGCCTCTGCCTACAGGCTTCATCATCTTCCGCCGGCACCACATTGCAACGAAACAATGACTGTTTAAACTTCGATTACTATGACGTTGCTTGATGTGTACAAACCGGCGTTTTGTGTTTACGGCTGTTTCTTGGCAATAGAAATTGAAGAATTTTTTAACTTCCTCGTCAAATAAGGCGCCTTCTCTTAACTCCAGTGGAACTCTTTATGCTATTCACGCAGAATATGAACGATGATATGAAGAAACGGCCAACTGGAATAGCAATCCCTAACACTGTCATTCTATGAGCCGTTAGATTTATAACTGATCAAACTTTTTGGATCCTCTGGATTTGATCTGCAGTTGAATGACTCGAAACATTTTCGAGACTACTTCTACCTTGCACTTTTGTTATTAAATTGTCATTAGAGTTAAAGGTGGCCTTCGGCGCTCACGGTTAGCCAGACTGCAAAAAGTAAGAGGAAGGTGCACGTAAGCTGCATGAAGCTATGAAATCCAAGAAGCATCTAATAAAAGAAGGAAGAAGGTATTGGGATGAAAGATACATTGCCAGATACAGCAATGTCAATTAGTTCGAGTTGTAAGTATATGAACTTCTATACTTCCTTTCCGTGGATAAGAACTGAACTGGTTATGTAAGTTCCTTGGTGTCCGCCGATTGTAACCGTTTCATCAGTACTTCGCATGGGAAGTTCAGAACAACTAACACACATAGTTCTCGAAGACTGTAGCACCGTGCGTCGTCGTCGCTGGCGACTGTGAGGCCAGTGCGCATCGATTGTGGGCTTAGGTGGGGCCGCCTGGGTGGGGCGTCGCGGTGGCCGTTAAAATTAGGAGTGTTTATACTTCGGCGCGACGCGATCGTCGCGTCCCAGCAAACTGTTAAAATGCGATGGGTCCCGAGTGGATGATGCATGCGCAAACAATGGTCGCGATGTGGTAGTTGGCGTTTCCCATCGCGACGCGACGTCGCGCCCTGTTTATACTTTTTTCTTGAAAAACGACGCGATGAGACGAATTCGCGTCGCGCCTCCTACGAGACGCGACGCGATGGTTTCGCTGGTATATATTGCGCACTGGAGTTGGCCACTGTTCCACTTTGGCCCAAAACCTATGGATTAAGACGAATTCAGTTGGAGAGGTGAACGTGAACGAACTTGGACGCGTCGTATGCGTTCTAGGTAGTGATATTGTGAGCTTTTTAGGTTCCTAATGTTGCCTGCTGTTTACGAGAGGTTATATTTACAACTTGCCAACCGAGCTGTGGAAGAACATAATGTAGGTGTACACGTTACATCTTTCCATATATTGATTCAGGGATTTCATTTTGAATTTGAGCTATCGGAATCGTTTCCCTTTCACGTAGACATTGTTGTACAGGTGCTTCAGAACAGCGTTCGATCAGCGCGATATTGATTCATAGGTAGTCCTGCACACCGACACTTACGATTTTTCACATTCCAGTGTGGTTTTGTGGTGAAGTTTGAAGACCCCACCCGCACCGAACAGAAATCATAAGATAACACGTCTAGCCAGTGAAAGATTGAAAAAGATCAAAAGCGCAGGGCTAGAACGTGACTTAGTGAAACGAAACTCTCAACTCGATCAGAAACTCACACATCCGACTAGCAAAGAACCAAAAACATCAAATCGAGGCACAGAACAACGTATACCTCCAAAGAAATCCCTAGCAGTACTACTAGAACACACGTGAACGGGGAAAAACACAAAGCGTCGAAGCACGGGACTACAACAATGTATGCATAGAAGAAAACCATTCTGATAACTCAAATGCAAGAAAAAAAATTCTGAACAAACAAATGAGAAAAACCCGCAATGCGTTCTCCCATATCCTGGAAACAAACATCCTTGGCGAAGTACACTGCGCAAAATTGCAGCCATCGCAGAGATAAGCCCTGAAAATCCCTGAGAACTTTTTCTGAACATTCCAGACCGCAAATGGTAAAATGAGGTTCAAAACTGTCCGTGGAAACTCATGATCCCCGCTAATCGGGCTGTGCATGTAATTTTGCGTGGGTGCATGAATTTGCGACGTTCAGCATGGCGCGACGGAACGATGCGACGGCTTCGCCACCCATCGCGTCGCGCGTGTCGTGGCCGTTGCCGCGACGCCGTCGCGTCGCGAAAAAGTATAAACACTCCTATTGGCGACTGGCGATCGCCAACATCGGCGACCACCGTAGGTAGCCGGCGACGGCAGCCGCCGATAAGGTAGCCGCTATACTCTTCGAGAAGTATAGCACCTTGCGTCGCCGTCGCCGGCGACGACGGCCGCTAATGTTGGCGACCGCTCACAATCGATTTGCACCGAAGCCGCAGTCGCCAACTTTGGCGGCCGCCGCGACGCTCCGCCCACAATCGATGCGCACTAGGGTCACAGTCGCCAGCGACGGCGATGCAGGCTGCTACAGTTCTCGAGGACTATAGCAGCAGTGTTAGCAGGTGTAAAAGCCAAGAGAGTGAGTGCATTCGAGGCCCTTGGGATGGCCTACATAACTTGTCTTGATGACTGGAATAAAAATAATAATAAAATATCATGCTGGGATAAGTATAGTAGGTAGAGACAACAGATTCGAGAAACAAGTGAAAGCCCCGTCTATCCATGTGCATCCGAACAGCCGTCTAAAGTGGCTTTCATACATTTGCCGCGGCGGCAGTCGCCCATGGTTAAGCATAGGCCGGCGACGTCGCGGCGGCGGCGCGGCGGCGACGGCGCCGCGACAAGAGCTTGTTTACTTTTTTGCCGCGGCGCCGCCCGGCGACGTCGCCCAGCGGCAAGCTGCAAGGAATGGCCGAGGGGGTATTTTGTCGCTGGGCGACGTTTGTGTGAAAGCGCGGCATGCCGCTCGGCGGCAACTTTTGCCGCGCACCCACTTTTGCCGCGGCGCCGGCGGCGCCGCCGCGGCAAATGTATGAAAGCCCCTTAACTGTTCTCGCTGACATACATATCTCACTACCGCAAAGATAACAGTCAGATGCGTATTTTGCTAGTACTAATCACACTAGCTGTCCCCCTTGGTTCGTTCTTAGTATTCTAACGATTATATTGCTACGTTCTGAATATCTTTTGTTATAATCACTTTGATACTCTGTACAGTTGTCCACTTGTTCCGATTTCTTGCGAAACTTTACTCGAAAGGATCCAAACAACAAGAAGTCGCACACACTTCTGAGGTGCATGTTAAGGGATCTGACGCCGTTGCAGGCCCAAAATCTGCAAGTGGCTTTGTATTCATGTTAGTAGCAAAGTGAGAGTTCAGACATCAAAAGGAATGAATAAAACTGAACCAGAAAGAATGGAGGAGCAAATTTCGGACACTTTCTTATCATGAGATTTCCAGCAGCAGATAACGAACATTCAAGAACATAGATACCTGAGATGTGAACCAAGAGAAGATTGGTGAGAAAATCGTGATTTAAACTTTCTAGATACACAGAATCGGAACACTGTGCGGGAAACCAATAGTGCCTCGTCAGAAAAACGTTTTCATAGATAACAATGGAGTTCCAGTGCCGGTCTTACCTCACTTCAGCGCTACTCCTCTCAGCGTCTGCACACAAGCCTGAAGAGTGATTTCGGCAATCACAATTGCCTAGTTTTATGATGTGGTACTAAACAGGTGCAAATCAAAAAGAACGTAAGGGATCTGTGCTTCACATTTTCATAAATTGATGAAATGCAGGCAAAATGTCACAATGCATAGATATTTAAACAAGATGACTGCACGACAGCATCACGAGCAGTGCGGTGTCATCACGCGTTATAAACCATAGCAATCGATCGCCCTCGCCGTGCCGCTCACTTGAGCCGCCACGCTGCGCCGCTGCAAGATATCCGTCCCATCCTATACATGTTCCTGTAGCTACATTTTGTGCGGTTCATCGTCTTAAGGATTGTTTATACTTTTTCGCGACGCGACGGCGTCGCGGCGACGGCCACTACACGCGCGACGCGATTAATAGCGAGCCGTCGCGTCGCTCCGTCGCGCCATGCTGAACGTCGCAAATTCACGTACCCTCGCAAAATTACAAGCACACCCCGATCTAGCGGGGATCATGGATTTCCACGGAATGTTTTGGACCTCACTTTATCATTTGTGGTCTGGAGTGTTCAGAAAAAGTTCTCAGCTTTGTGTTTTTTCCTCGTCCAGGTGTTCTAGTAGTACTGCCAGGGATTCCTTTGGTGGTATACGTTGAGAGTTTCGTATCACTATGTCACGTTCTACTCCCGCGCTTTTGATCTTTTCCAATTTTTCACTGGTTAGACCTGTTATCTTGTGATTTCTGTGGGGTGGGGGTGGGGGTCTTGCACCGATTTCACCACAGAAGCACACTGGAATGTGAAAAATCGTGTTAAGTGTTAGAGCGCAGGACTACCTTATATTCATCTATGAATCAATATCGCACTGATCGAATGCTGTTCTGAAGCATATGTGCAACAATGTGTACGTGAAAGGGAAACGATCCCGATAACTCAAATTCACAAGAAAATCTCTAGATCCATATATGGATGTAACGTGTATACCTACATTGTGTTCTTCCACAGCTCGGCTGACAAATTGTAAGTAGTGACCTCTCGTAAACAGCATCCAACATTAGGAACTTGAAAAGCTCACAAAATCACTACGTAAAGCGCGTATGACGCGTCCAAGTTCGTTCACGTTCACATCTCCAACTGAATTCGTCTTATTCCATGGGTTTTTGGCCAAACCACTCGAAAAACTATGGAACAGTGGCCAACTCAAGTGCGCAACATCAGCGAAACCATCGCGTCGCTTCTGCTAGCAGGCGCGACGCGAATTCGTGCCATCGCGTCGTTTTTCACGAAAAAAAGTATAGACGGGGCGCGACGTCGCGTCGCGATGGGAAACGCCAACTACCACATCGCGACATTGTTTGCGCATCCATCCACTCGGGACCCATCGCATTTGAACAGTTTGCTGGGACGCGACCGTCGCGTCGCGCCGAAGTATAAACACTCCTTTACTAGTGCCTCTGGTGTTTTTGTGTTGTAGCTCTCTCCTCTACAACTGCTGTTGTTCCTCGTTTTCGCCTCAAAATGAAATTTCCACTGAACTTTGTGAGAGTTTCCTCATTGGTGGAAATTTCATCTTCAAATGAAAACAGGAAACAGTAGTAGCTGAAGCATCACCAGAAGCAACAACACCTATAATGACAAGAACAACACACACAAGGCGGACATAGAAGACATTTTGAAGGCGACGAGCACGAGCCGTTAAAAAAGCAACGAACAATTAAAACAATGAAATAATGGAAAGGTGGACAACGAAATGCAAAAAAAAGGGAAAACATTTCACACCAACCTTCTCAGGTACGCGAAAGGAGCGATTTCATCAACACAGTGTGCAACACATTTATAGTATTCGAGAAGCAGAAAACCTCGGGATGTTTTTCGATCTTCGGAAGTGCTCAAATTTGACAATGTCAGTTGGCGCCAATTGAAACTGAGGTGCCTTTCGAGCCCTTATTTTGATTTAAAACAATTGCGAGGTCAGCCTGCGTGCATGGGTGGTCACATGCAAGCGACTTTGCATGTTCCGTGCTGGATGGCCTGATTGTTGCGTTTTTAAGTGTGGTAAACGAACGACACCCGCTATTAGCTCCCAGCTTTCTTGCGCCGTTCGCTCGCTGTAGTCAACTCTTCCGCCCGGAAAACCTTTCTGGAACGAGTCGAGCTTTGCCCTTGGAACTGTCTGAGAGGATGGACTGTGCCGATCTTTTCAACGCTTTCCGTTACTTCTTATTCATAAAAAAAGGGTCGCCAAATTTTCGAAATTACTTTACAATATAAATGAAAATCTTATATCAGTTTATTTTTAATTGTTTATTTTTATCATTATTCTTAATATAATCTTTGTTTATTATTTATTTATTATAATTAATATTTTTACTAATTTTATTTTCCGTCTGGGTCTCCAAAGCGGCGAAGGCGAAGACCCCACTTTTTTCTCACGCTCCCCCTCCCGCCCACTTTCTGCTTCCGCCACTGGTATGTGTAATTATGAATAACCAGAAGTATATATTTTTCTTTACCCGTTCAAAGTCTACTTCTTATTAAATTCTTATTTACACATTTCCTGAAGAGCATTCAGTAATGTTGAGGCTCCTTATGCTCTGTGAAGAACAATTAGCCTAATTGGTACTGAAAATGATTTTATTGACCAAATTCGCAAACATCACCCGTGAACAAGAAAAAACCGGATGAACAGGGATGGAAATGGAAAAATGGGTGAAATCAAAAAATAATACAACCTCTTTAATGGATATTTCACACCCGAGAGATCAGCTACACTACCTACAGAATTTCAAAAAAAAAGTTGAATGGTGGTAGTGAGGGTGAATTCATGAGAGACCACTATTCAAAAGAGAGTGGCAGGAAGAGGCGGCGTCTTCTAGGTGGTCGCTTCTGTGGCTGTTCATCGCGATCTCCCAGAATCGGTACCGGCACACCTTGGTTGTCGACGAAGACGTTTCCCTGGCGAGCGATGATAGGACGACCAGCGAACGTCCCCACCTCGCTCAGCTGAAAGATGAATACGCTCGGAAAATCTAACTTACTACGAGTATTCCAATACCGAATATTCCAAGCTTACGAAACCATTTGAACGAATGAATAATATTCTAATTGCAAATTTTAAAAGTATTCGAATTCTAATATTCGTATATAATGGTTGCCGGGCATTCAATTGTTCGAATTTTCGAATATTCGAGTAGTCGAATATTCGGACAATCGAATGGATTCTACTCGTGAAGAGTTAGATTGGCGTAAATGTGCTGGTCTGATTCCTAAAGGTTTTAATTTCTTTCAGACATAATATCCCTTTCGTGGTGAGAAACGTATTGCGGAAACCAAGCATTTCTACTCTGCGAGTGGGAGAGTGCTCGCTCATGTTAGGATTACCAAAAATTTGGAAGTGCAGAGGCAACGCAATACAATTTTTCTCTATTTTAACTGATTTTCTTGTGGCGTTGTGGGCAACCGGTTTCGAAATACCCGCGTTGCCTACCGATCTCACTGCTAAAGTCTAACACAACTTAGGATCGCCCTGGAAAAGCATAGATAGACATCCTTCCGAGTATTTCCTTTGCTGCTCCTAAAAGTTTTGCCGTTTTAACTACTCCGAGCTGCTTTAATAGCTGCATACTCAATGGTTCCAAATATTCTGGACTGCTCCAAAAGTCTCCGATACTGTGACGGAAAATGTTCTGGAGGCGTTTAAAGCCTTAACTACATCACAACTACCTCACCATAACGGCCGGTCAAATTTCACTTGTGACAGCGAGCACACGGTCCAACTATCACCAAATCTTTGCACATCATGTGGGCATCATCTACCAGAGACACTTTGTTCAAAAAACGGTTGGAAAATTTGACGTTCAAAGATGACAATTTGCAGTTTCTCATATAGGTACTGAATGCGATCACATAGGTACTGAATGCGATCACATCTAGGATAAACAAATTCTTTGCTGCTTCGCTATCCTTTCTTAGAAATTCAAGTGAATCGAGCTATCGCAACCAACAAGGCAAACAAAAAAGACAGCTCTAGAAGCAATAAGAACTTTCAAACATGAGAAACATGAGAAACATGAAATATTAGATGGAGCTACAGCGTACTTTCGAGGTAAAGCCAACACGTGAGCGGGAATGGGATGCCGTAGCCTCCTGAAATCAGTTGTAACTTCCCTAGTGATGCCGAGGTTGCTCAATCTACAATCCATTCTCTGTTTCAGCTGAACCTTATTATGAAACAACATCCTTCTGTACATCTTGCATCGTGAATCGTTGGAAATGGAATTATGGTACAAAACAACATGGAATAACTTCTGATAATCCTCCCCTTCCTAAACCAGCGTGCACCAATTTTCAGCGAAGAACCCATGGTCACGAGCACGGATATGTATATTCTTTCGCGGACCAGGCGATGCGAATCAGAATGTTTGCAATTTTTGTTATGGAGTTTAGCAGATAAGTACATGCCATTAGCCACGCACTCGGCATCGCACTGCTCGAACACGTGTGTTCAACGTTCTTCCACTTCTCCCGGGGCCGTTAACATGCCCGTAGAAGAAAACGTGTTTTCTCCTTTCAAGTCCTAAAGTGCCTTCGAATAACGAATATAAGAATTGAACACTCGAATATGTTCGAATAGTGCCATATGTCTAGTATAGGAATTCAACAGTGGCGACCGCAGGGGGGGGGGGCGGGGGGGGGCGCCCCCCCCGAGAATGGGTCGCCAAATTTTCGAAATTACTTTACAATACAAATAGAAATCTTGTGTTAGTTTATTTTTAATTGTTTATTTTTATTATTATTTTTAATATATTTTTTATTTATTGTTTATTATTATAATTAATATTATTATTAATTTTATTTTCCGTCTGGGTCCCCAAAACGACGGAGACCCCACTTTTCTTCCCACGCCCCCCCTCCCGCCCACTTTCTGCGTCCGCCACTGGAATTCGAATATATTCAAATATGACGATCTTCTCGAATATTTGACTATTCGATGATTCGAATATTCGAATTTTTCGAATATTTATTCGAATACGAATATTCGGTTATAGCTATAATACATAACACTTTTATTGCACACATTTTATTGTGCTCTATTACAAAAACAGTAAAACAATCTGTAGATTTCGAGCATTTTTTTTTCAGATAACTGTGAAATTTTCTACTTTTTGTGGTCACAAACCATAAAGTAGTAAAAAATAAACAGAATTTGCAAAAATTCAGAATTATCATTGAATTGTTCATATTCAGCGCAGAAATGGAGCATAACTATTACTAAACTCGACATCTGATAGTTTAAAAGTATCGAAAATAGGTGAGTGAGAAAATAAATGTAAGAGGACTGAAGAAATGAAGGAATGAACAGTGATATCAGGATGAGTCAGCCACTCATTAGTTTTATCAGAAACAGCTGTTTGTGCTCGTCCCACACTGAAAGTTTTGCTTTAGGGCACTATTTAGCTTGTCCATTAGCAGATGTTCCCTGACATATCTAGCTGTAGTTACCAAAGAAATGCGGTGTAGTATACGCCCCTCCCCCCCCCCCCCCCCCTCCCCTCTGTAAATTTACTGCATGTGGGTCCTCAAGAACTGTATCTCATAAGGAAAACCGAATAATCTAACTGAATCAGGCGGTAGTTAAGGTATTACAAAAGTTCAAGTATTTGGTGGTAAAACAAATCTACTAAGCCCTTTCTATCTGTTCCCCACAGCTGCATTGTGCTCTCCTCAAAAATCTAAATGATCGACTCCTTCGAAATCAGATATTCGAATTCATATACATCTAATACATTAATCGATCCAATGTACCTATAGATTTTCTCCTGAGGAAGAGTCTAGTGAAGTTTCTGGATCCTAAAAGAATGAACGGTATTAACAGGATTTTTTCAACCTTAAAGTGAATATTCTGGTAATTTTTTATTCCTTTTTATCCTGCCTCATGATGTGTTGCAGAGAACTTTTCATTCTCATGATAATTCACCGCATCATCCGTTATTTTAACGCTTTCCTCCTATTAATTCCAAGTATGATTCATGCATATTTCTCATACATATTTACTGTTTATCTGCCTTAGCATTCTGTTCTTTAACAGCTCCTATTTTCTCTAAAACTGAGTACTTTTAAGCTGTTCGCATCCTAGTATAGGACATTTTCCTCAGTAGCCCCAAATCCGCAGTGAGTTGACATGCTTATATCTTATAAAGACCGCGTTCGTTCTTTGGAAAACAAACTGTTTTCACTTTTCTTCGCCTTTTTCCAGGTCTTTGAGAAATTTTTCCAAAACGTTCTCTTCAATTTCCCAAAAGAACTAACCGAATGCGGCCCGGCTATGGCGTCGGATCCTACAGCTAAATCTTGAAGGAGACGACGTCTTGGATGCAGCCTCTCCTCAGCTAGCCGTTCTAGCAGTGTCTCGGAGTGAACTAAAATTCTATGTTAGGTCGTTTACATACTTAATAATATCTTCTTGGAGGTCACTTATATAAGTTCTAACTTGTTTCTAGTGCAGCTGTTTACGTTAACGTTATTAGGCAAACTATGAGGTGTTAACAAAAGCCTCTGCGCTTTTTTGGATGCACTTTTCTCCACCTATTTGCAATCTTCCAGGTTCAATTCAAATACGGTTCAAGAGCAATATTCTTCTTCTAAAAGGCAGTTGCAAATAGTTTTCTTAAAGCGATAGTTTTCTTGAGTTTTAAGCTAACGAAATGGAGCAGCGAGTCAGTAAAAAACAGCGCAACCGACAACCATGCATCCTGTCAATCAGTTGAAGCTCGAAAGGCTATCAAAACTGGCCAGGTGACCTGTGCTAAGTACGAAAAGGACGCTTAGCTTGAAATGACTGGTCATCAGCGATTTTCTAACGTCAAAGGAGACATATTTGGTCTCGATGACACAAAACTCTTAGAGCGAAAAACTTTCTTACACGAAGACCTAGAAATTGCATCAAAGTAATCGCACGTTCTGCAGGGACATAATCTTTTTCAAAGCCACCAAATAACTGGAGCAATTCTCCTGAAAGAATCCAATCGCGAGGGTCTTGTCATCCTACCCCATGATAGCGTCAGACCCCACTTTCAAAAAATCGTCAAACTGAATCTCCAACAGTCCCAATGATGTGGTGTCCTTCCGCGCTTATATTCTACCTCACTGAATACAAGGAGTAAATTGGGTTTTTCCTAGAGTTGTCATTTTTCTCCTCAGGCCTAAAAATTTAGTAATTCAATAGTTCTGTGGAAACACTTGATGATAGAATTGTAGAGAAGGGAAAGCGCTTTTGGAAGGTATAGTGCTTGTTAGGGAAAAATGGCTATGGGACGGAAAAAATCGCATCTGAAAAAAGCGCAAGGACTGATTTTAACACCTCATATTTCTATGGTTACCCATATGGTTATTCGTATGGTCTGGTGCAACTAGGTATTTATCTATCGTTCACGACTATACAACGTTTGCGAACTACAGGGATGACCGAGAGAACAATGTTATTTGAAGGAAAATCAACTGACCTTGTGAGAATAGCACCATAAAAAGCAGAAAGCAAAAAGTAGCATTGCTTGACATTGTGTCTCTTACGCAGTGACGAAAGTTTCGTTCTTTTTGTACACTTTGCGCGGGGGCGTGGCAAAAATCCTTCTGACGGATAATTCTTTTTCCTTGACGAGTCTTTTCTCACCTCATAAAGGTGTTGTTCAAAATATGGAGATGACCATTTCCTGATAAATTCAGAGTTTTCCAGAAATTTCAGAACAATCTATATTCACTACCTACATTGAGGTAAGGAACAAAGTGTCAATCGTATAAAGCGGTTCCTGATTTTCTAGGAGTTCCTTATGCGAACGGCAGGGCTATGTTAGCGCAAACATCGTGGTATTAAGTGATTAACTAGTATTTTACTGGTATTTTGTGGCAAATAGGTCACAAATATCTAGCGCCGATATCAATTTGAACACTCGTCGATTCACCAACCGTTCAATCAAACGCACCTGGCCGTGTGACTACCCTCAGCAAGGTTTAAACCACCATCGATAGTGGCTGCACTCGACGTCGTCACTTGGAAACGTATTACCAAGACGAAAGGAATTTTACCACATGGAAAATTGGGCAGAAACTAGACCTACCCATACTTTTACCATAACCATTGAAATTCAGACTAATACCCCAAACTGCCGCTGCCTGCCTTCGACCTCTAACAAGCTCCATAATGCTTCACGGTAGAAGAAGCAGTTAACATTGCAGCGACAACTTTACTAAACCGAAACCAGTCTTTTGACATGACAATCGGCCATAATATGGGCATTTTTGTGGTAAAAACTTAGCACGCTTCCAAGAATAGGTGAATGTTTGGTGTGGTTGCACCCATCTGCTTGTGTCTAATACTCTTTCCTGCCACTTTCTCCGTTGTTCGCTGTGATTTCCATATAATTACGACATTTTGGCGAGCATGCCACGTGATAATGAGAGGTCTAAAACCCAACAAACAAAAACCGCGTGTTATGTACGGTCTGTGACCCAATAGGCTGTACTTTACCAGGCAAAAATATCGGAAACTGGATTCGAGAGCGCTTGTTCTTAGAGAGCATGACGTCGTCAAGCAATCGTAGATTGAAATGATTAGGATTGTGTACGCCAACTTTCATCATTTCCATATCGAATAAACATAAAAGATGCAGATAAATGGAGTTATTTCACCATGCAAAATACAGCTTATTAATACATATACATGTATAAGGCAAATAAACTTTGGGTTATTCAAAAATTTAATTTTATGAATTCATTTTGGCCTGTTTCATTCCACCCCCTTACCATCAGACAATAGTCATTGAATGAATGTATGAAGTAAATATAAGTTCATTACTATTAATCACCCGGACAGCACCCGTCGAAACCATCGTGTTCGTGATTTCGCCGAATTTTGGGGTTTTTGGGGGTGTATTGCTCATATCCGGTAATGAAATCGCGTGAAACACCCAAGAAAGCCGGGAAAACGCGATGCTGCCTTCCGTGCGCGGACGAGTACTCCGGCAGCGCCCTGCGTGCGCAAATGGGTCCCAGCACGGAGACAGGGAATCGGTAGCAGCCCGCATGCGTTTAAATGCGTAAGCTGGCGCGTCGAGCCCTCCGAAGCACTGGCCGACCGGGCGTGCACGCGTTTTCTGCGGGTAAGTCGTTACTGTGTGTGTTCCTTGCAGATTCGTGATGTGCGCGACGCCTACTTTAGGGTTCGCAGCTCAGGTCCGAGTCGAGGATTTCGACTCGTGCTGCCTTTAGGAATGAAGCAGGATAATATGCTTTGATCTACAACCTGAGCACGAATCAAGTATCTCTGGACCCTCAGTGGCGACAAGTGAGAAAAAGGAATATCTGCGGCTTCCATAATTGCGGCTTTTGTAACCCCTAAAAACGTAGCGGCTACACAAGTGCACGTGCACCGAGTGCAGAATTTTGCGCCTATGTTCTCGGTTTTGTTTTTTGTCAACGCGGAGCAATTATGTCATCTTACCCACACCTCTTATATATGTAGTACCTTCAACTTGTAATGTTTAAAACGCACTACGGGCATTTGTCCAGCAGCAAGGTTTGTATTAGCAACAAAGATTCAGTACGTAAGAGCGCTTCATCTATCCTGCAATACAAATAAAATATAAAATTACAACTTCTAGTGAAACTTCTAAAAACTTCTTAAGTTGTTGCCAGTTTTTTTCTGCTAGTTTGGGTATGGAGCACAGCATTGTATCCTTGACACAATATAGGGAATTAATGAATAAATGGTTGAACGCCCTCTCCGTAGCGGGTAGCTTTCAACTGTTAGGAGGAAAATTCTCTGTGTACAAATTCGCCGCTGGAAACGTAGTATAAATGGTTGGAGCTTGAATAGCCGTCAAAAAAATCCAAAAACCCTAGTTACTAATCCACACACGGGCCATCTGCTTATAAAAACAAGCTTTGAAAATTCCCTAAAAGATTATGGAATTTCTAGGAGTACGTGTTTGTGGACTGCCTAGAAGAATCCTGCAGAAGGAATGAAACAAAAATCACATAGTATTTATTTATTTATTTATTTATTTATTCATTTATTTATCGAACATGTACACGTATATGCAATAGTCAGTGACAAACCGTCAAAGTAACAGAAATCAAATAAACCTAAATGAACTTATTTAGTCTTTTCCTGGGAAAAAAGAGTATTTCTCAGGAAATACATTAGTACGCAATAGTTTGTTGAGATCGGAAAACCCTACTCGTAAAAAATTTCGATTTGATCTGAGTGTTAGTCGTGGTGGTCGAAAGCCTGAGCGGAGCTTCTCTCGTTTTTGAATCAACAACAGTGAAAACCTCATTTGGATCAAGCCTGACTAATCTTTTCAGCAATTGTATGAAAGAAATAAGTCATTCCGCTTCCTTCTCCATCCTAGTGAAACTTTAGGCCGAGGATTCTATTTTGTTCAATTTCAGGTGGAATTTTAGAATAGGGCAGTTTATGCACTCTGAATATAAGTTTTCTAGTAAAATTGTTTTGAACATCTTCGAGTGCTTGAATGTCTTCCTTTTTATAACGATTAAAGATGGTGGCACCACGCTCAAGTATAGGCCAAATGTAGACCTTATATGCTTTTAACAAGACACGAGTTTCTCTTGATCGGAGAACTTTGAAGAGGTTGAACGTTCTGCGAAGTGCATTTGCTACTAGATATTTATGATCAGCGGAAAAATTGAGGTTGCAGTCATAGAGAAACCCTAGGTCTTTCTAAGGAAGCTGGAAAATGTTCGACACGCGCTCTCCTTCTTTTCTAGAATTCCAGCGGTTAAGCAATGTGTTTGTTTCCGCCTCGCCTCGAGATAATTCCCACCTTGACCGTTACTCCGAACTAACGACTTGTTTTCTAAGAGGAAATCTTGGACATTCACTCAAATTCTCGTTCATTCTCCATAAGAGTGGCTGAACTGGGCCAGTAATGCTCGACAATTACATTAGAGCGCGGTAAATTCGCGCGTTCACCCCAAACTTGAGGTGATTACCGTTAGGAGGTCGGTCGATAAAGCAGCGTACCAGATCCATGCACATCAGGTATGTATCGGAATGAGATGCGTGACCAGTTTAATAGCTGACGCGTGTTTTGTTCTTCGTACCCCGTTCGCGAAGAATTGTTCCGTTTAGCGGTATGCGATACGAGCGAGTAGCAAGCTTTTCCTTACACTTCTCTTCTCCGATATCGCTGCAGAAAGAAGTCATTGTTTTTCAGCGGTTTCCATGAATCATAGTCTGTCATGCTTTTCCGTCCATTCGAACGGAAAAGTCCCGCTTCGATTCCCTTTGTAACGTTGTAGGAGAGCGGGTTAGCACTCATCTCACAACTTGACTCGTTGAATCCCTGTCCATAGAGGCTTCCCCGTATGATAACAAAGAAGCTGTAGGAAACCTCAAAAGGCTGCTAGATGACCTCGACCTTTTCATTACTAAGCCTCATCTTAAGGCCAAAAAAGTCCGTACTCTCAACTTTTGTTTTCACTATGATGTTAAATATTGGCATATAAAACTTCCACATTTCATAAAAACACAGACCCTAATATTATGATATTTGCAAATAATGTTAAGCGATCAATAATACACACAGCATTACCAGACGGACATATTTCCCGGAAAATCGCCAAAAAGACCGCTCTTGAGTTCTTCATTCCACGATATGATACGTGGGGAGGGGGAAGGGTTACATTCGATGTAGAATATCTTCCACGTGAAGCTACACTTCCGCAACATGTTCGACCTACATGTCCCATGCCATCGATCAATAAACAATCGATATTTTCTTGTCAAAATGTACACAATCGATTCCACCGAATATGTCAAAGGCGTTTAGCTGGCAGAAATCTCTGGATCGACTAGGCTTAACTTCAAGTCTTCCGATAATTGATAGTGATGCATACCATTGTGATCGGCATCTTCTGGTGGCTAACCTTAGATGGAAACTTTGGAATTATGGCCATTTTGATTCGACGCTCCTACTATTTATTTGTTGTTACTTATTTCTTTTTCTTGTGTGCAAAAGAGAAAAGGCATAGACTTTCGCCTTGAAGCTTCATGAACTTGTTATAGGGTATGATTGGTTTAACTGGTATCACGATGTTGACTAGGCTATTGCTGTTTGGCCAACGATTAAGAAACATAGCTCAATCTTAATTTTCCAAAGCTCCAACCGCCTCTATATGGCAAACTACCGCCCAATGTCATGGAAGATTTCACGGTTCTACTGTCGCACATTCTGTCAATAAGCAAACAAATGGAGAAGAGAAAACGTGCCATTTTGTAGGAATAGTGAGCAAATGAATAAATAAGCAGATAAAAACACATTTCTCCTAGGAAGGTGAAAATTCGCAAAGCTAAAATCATCTTGGCAATCTTGAAACCTATTCCACTAAGCTTGAAGAGCACTTCATCTTTGTATGCCTCTTCGGATAAGAAGCAATGGTCAGAGTTTGGTTACCTTTTACTTTTTTTCCAAGGTCTGAAAATAATAGAAAAATACCGGAATTCTGTAAATTTCGCTTCTTCGTGACCATGTTCTGCTACTTTTCCTATGTAATGTCTCATCTCTGCCAGTTCCCGCTGAAAAAATTCCGTTTCAGCGTGTAGTGTTTCTGTTAGACCTCATCCTCTGCGTTTTTGACAATTCTCCCTGCCTTTTTCAAAAACGAGACATTTCACACTGTCTACCTCTTCTTTCATCTCCCAACACACTTCACTTTCCTTCATTTCTCGTCATTAATATGCGGTCGATAGGTGTCGATGAAGATGACATCTGTCCAAAAGACACTAACCACTATTGACAGGCGTCCGAAACTTTCCGAGCAATTATTGTTGTTATCCTTGTTGCAGATCAAGGAAACACTCGTACAGATCCATACATGCAAGGCGGATGACCCATAAAGCGCGCTATTCATGCAGCGATAATTATTCCAGAACTTAGTGTTTCATTGCTGGAAGTGAATTTTTAACGCCCTTTTCCCTAATTTGGGCTAAGCAATCGAAAGTTGGTGAAATTGAACAAACCATGTTCTTTAGTGATTTTGATTTTCGATTAGAAAATCGACGGTTGGACGAGTTTTTGCAAAAGGAGTAGTGAGATGTTTATTTCTGCATAGCTATTTCTTCCAGAAAATATGGAACTCATATTGTTGTTTCCGATCAAATTCTCGTTTTCTTATGAATTTTTCTTTGATTTTCTTTTCTGTCTTATCCTTTTTTCCCTCTTCGCCTTACAAATGTTTCCGATCTTTTTGTTCTTCTCCTATCGTTTTCCTCACCACTCATTATGCTATTCAGCCATCAAAGCGATCCCTTTCTTTTGACATATCGCTCTCTCCAGACTGCTATGCTATTTTCGAAATGCTCTTGAAAAAGTGAATAAATAAAAATTTCCTACTATTATGCAGGATGCGGCTGCTGCTGGTATCCTCAATTTTATGGGTAACAAGCCGTGCGATGAGAAAACCAGATCTATACGTATGGCTTGAGCAGAATAGTTACATTTGTGAGTATCTTCTTCCCGTACAAATTTTCTAAAATTGAAGAAACTGGAGAAGGGTAATATAGACTTGGGAAAGTTCAGAATTTTCTTTGATGCAAAAAAATAGCTTTTTGGAAAGTGTTGAAACTACTTTTCGAACAGGTCTTTGTTTGGGCAACTTTTATTTCTGGGATTCATAAATCGATGACCATACAAACCAACATTGGTTAGCGTGAGTGGTAATCGTATAGACTACATAATACATAGTAAGAGACGCAGGCCGCGAAAGTTGATTTGCTACCCTAGTTCCGCTTGGTTATGTGTTCATTAATCCCAGCCCAGGATTTGTTGTGCCTTGGAAATGTGCCTGAGCACCTGCTATTAGACAGAAAAAAGTAATTTCTGATATGGACTAGTTTAATGTGTCCCGAAAACTATGATGCGGGGACAATATTACCCTGTGAAAAAAAAAACCTTCGACTTCTTCCAACATCAATAGTTGTGACGTTTCATAGCAGAGAAGTGCTCCAGGGCATAAGAAAATGTGACAGAATTCGTCAGAATCCCTGAATCTCTTCGTCACTAACTTATTCAGGTGATCTCTCGCTGTTTGGAAGCTCCTTGCCACATTTTGTATCACCAGATGAAGCTAGACAGTTCGCTTGTGACTGCGGTGATCCGCTCATCAGTCGAGCTGCGTGCGCTCGACGTGGCAATGAAGTGCCGAACTGTCACGAGAGTAAGTTCATACTAAAATGTCGCGACTTATACAGAAGTATATACCCTATTTGTAATAATTTCACAGTTCCTGATCTTTGCATGCGAGAGTACAGCATTCTCTTCACGGAAACTGGCGACAGACTTGCACGTAAGTCTATTTTTCAGATGTTTTATTGTTTTATTCCTCAGAATTCATGAAATTTCAGAACCTTTGACAACAAGGGCGACAACTACCACCACTGAGCCACCGACAACTACCACAGAGTTCCTAACAACCATCCGAGTGCTGCCACCATCTCAGCGTCAGCGGCCATTCTTCAGAAAGTTCCAGCGGCAGCCAGTGACGACGAGAAGACCTCTGAGAAGGGAGCTCGTATTTAGGAACAGAGTGCCTTTGCGAGATACGAGGCGGCCGTTGAGACCACAGAAGACTTTCCCACTACGGGTAAGATTTTTTGAAATTACGCTGAGAAAAGATAGCAAGTGAGAATTTCAGAATCGCTTCCCGAACACCAGACGACCACTTCGACCCAGAGAACGAGCACGACCTCTTCCGCGTCTCCTGCCATCCTCCCGCTTCCGACCACCATCCCAGCGATTGCAGAAACAACAAGGTAACCGAAGGCAATTGGTGAACGTCATCAGCAGCCCCTTCAACAGGGGTGGAAGAAGACCGCTGCCAACGACTACTACCATGACCACCACCACAGCTTCAACGACGACGACAACAACAACAATTACGGCTTCTACGACCACGACCACCCCGACGACGACGACAACGACAGCTACTACGGCTACAACTACACCTAGTACAACTACAACTAGAACGACTCCTTCAACGACCACGACGACGACACCTAAACCCACTACGACCACCGAAGCCACCACTACGACTACCACACCGAAAACGACGACAACTCAGAGAACTACCACCACAAAAACTACTGGAAAACCTACGGTCACAACAACAAAGCCTACTTTTACGACGACTACATCGAAACCAACTATCACCACATTGAGAGCGACGACAAATATTATGGACGTGATTAAAATGAGTAAAACAGAGCAACTAATTGCGGAATTGACGAATAGATTACGAGCTATGGGACACAAGGAGCCGGAACATCCCTTAAAGGGACTAGAGGAGTTATTTCTGGTAAAAACTAGGCCAACTACCACCACAACCACCACTACTCCAGAACCAACAACGAAAAAGACAACAAAGAAGCCAGAGATCGTCGATGAGGAGGTGAGAAACAAGGCGAAAATCACTTCGGCTGAAATGAACACGAGGGAGAAGCAGGCAGAAAAGAAACTGCCACAGGTGGAAGGAACAATACGACAAGTGCCAGCTGTAGATGAAAAGATTCAAATGGGTCCCGAGAAGATGCCTATGGTAACTGTAAAGTCAAATCCAGCCGATGTCGGAGTAAAAAGTAGTGAAACTATGAAGGGCCCAGAAATGAACGAAATCGCGCCGTTCCCACCACAAGAGCAGAAGTCAGAGGACCAGCTGATCCAAGCTGACCCAACTCAATTCAGGAAGCCAGAAGCAGAGAAAGAACCCAAAGCCAGTAGAAACCGAAAAGCAGATGTAACAAAGAACGAAAACTCGCAGCCGAAGAAATCCAAAGCTCCGTGGGACAACCAGGAAGATGCTATCGAATTTTTAAGGAAGAAAGTTGAACAACTGGAGTTTCGACTCAAGGAAACGTGAGTACGCAGCTCTTTCGTCTTTTTTTAATTTTATAAAGATAACTGCTTATTTATTTATTTATTTATTTATTTATTTATTTGAATATGAAAATAAGGTGTGTCATGAAAACATTACATCAAACGATTTCAGAACAACAAAAAAAAACATTATTCTAGAAGTTAAATGACAGGCAAAACTCGTTAATATATGCGAAAAAAATTAATGATGGAAAACTCATGAAATCTCAAACACGGTGAGATCACCGAGAAGGAAAGCCGCGGTACACAATACATGTTGATAATAATGCAACTAGGACCCTTCAGGTAGAGTAAAATTAGAGGGAGCAAATAAGTGGATTAAGCTTCCACCATTTTTTTACATGGAGAGGCTGAGAACAATGGCCAGAATAGAAAACCCTTCTGAAGAGGACAGTGATAGTCTTGAAAGAAGCCCAACCAAGTAAAGGAAAGTGAGGTGTGTGACGTTAGGGAGACCGCCACTTCCCACGAGATAAGACATGCCGTGGGAAACACTACATCAGATTTTCGGATGTTAGGTATAACAATCTGGTGTAGAACACACCTAGAATGGGTTAGGCTGACTAGAAGACTACCTCAGGATACTGCACCAATGCTCGAAGTGCTATATATCACATGTAATTCATGTATGAGAAGATCTGATGCAATGCCAAAAAGAGCCGAAAGGAACGGTCGTTATCAGAACAAACGACATCAATTTCAAGATTAGAGCAATTCCAGAATGTTGTGAGAAAAAAATCCAAGTGGAACATCGGTGAGCAATAAGCGAGGACTGTTCCTCGCAATTCTGATCTTTCTTTCTCTTTTCTTCTCACGAAATTAATTACGAAATATTCCAACATAGAAGTAATTTCTTTTGAGATGAATTAAGGCTGTTTTTATTCTTATCCAGGAGTATAGCGCTTTGTTAGGTAATCGGAATATCAATCAAAATCACAGAAAACTCTTGAGTGGACGAGAACTGTAACAAGCAGAAGTCGAAGTGAGTTACATTTTTTTCTGAAGGAAATTCGGTTTTTTGTACATTAAAAAATCCTGAGATGATTATCCTGACGTATAAAACTTTACATTGGCAATCTTCACCCAAATTCCAGAAGAACGCGTGAGGAGTGCGCCAGAAAAAGAAGCCTAATTTACCAGAGCTAATGTGGTAACCACCAAGTTTAGCCAAAATTTGGAGATTCAGCTCATCTGTACGAAAATCCACGATTTTTTGCTGAAATTTACTGAGAAACCGCCAAGATATAATAACCAGAGTAGAGAAGCCCCATGAATAAGCTCGTTCCAGGTTCGAGAGACGAGCCATACCAGCAGCCAAGGAATTCAGCAACCCCGACGACCTCGTCGCCAGCGACGACGAAGTGGTGAACATTCGCCGGCAATCGCGACTGGATTCGCGTCGCCGCAACACCAAGACTGACTTTATGGAGGAGAACAGTTTTCTGAAAAGCTTGGATGACATTGAGAAGATCTTAGCGGATGTGATGCCTACTCGAGAAGAGCAGAAATTGGTAAAGAAGGAGGAAAAGCAGGCCGTGGACACGCGCAAAAGACTGGAAAAAGGAAAGGAGGACGTGAAGGAAGTCGTTGAAGGTTCTGGAAATGAGAAACCTGATCCAGACATTACAGTAATGATCACAACCACCGACAAGGCACCGTACACGTCAGTGGAACTGTTGACTCATGAACCAGTAAGTACTAGCCTCTTAGCCCCTTGAAAATTTGGAACAGATCCAGAACTTTTAGGAGTCTTCAACATCAATGAGTAGGGAGTGTATGGATACGCATGAGCTCTGCCCAACATGGAAAACAGGACAACTGTGCTTGACAAGTCCCATGTTCATGTATAAGTTCTGTAGGAAAACATGTGGAATGTGTTGAGTACTGGATGTAGAGACTAGTTTACTGTTTACATTTTCTTTAAAATATGTGCCAATACTGCTCATGCTATTACTAGTTACTGCGAGTCCTTCATTTCACTACTAAGAATTTAATTAATAGGTTAATAAATATTCACAGATGTTTATATGGGGAACGAGGGATACATTATAAGCACTGTAGGGAAGCTGCACGAATTTGGGTCCGAATTGGCCTTTCTAGCCCCACGGTGCTGATATCGTCGATCGCTGGGTGCTACGCTAAGGTCCGTGGGCTCCTACCGGACCCGCGGGCCTGAGTGAAGAAGCTTTGTAGGGATAGAATAGTCAGAGTGGACCCGCGACTTTCGACTTGTCACCGCGATGGTCTACTCAGGAAAATCACATAATTTATCAATTCAACAAAGAACAATATTCAACGTGGAAATATGACCTAATGATTAAAAAACTTATAGAGAACACACAATATGTTCTTCGGAAGAGGTGTAAGACACGTCATAGTGTAAAACTCATGCGAATTTTATGACTTTAAAAGGAAGTTCAGAAATAGCCTGTCGCACAAAGATGTCAACATTGACGAAAACGTTGTATAAACTTTGCGTGATTACATCAGATGTTTAAAAAAATCGTACAAATTACATACAAAACTTGAGCAAGTGTCGAAAGTTCACTTGAAGCCTACAACAGCGAGTTTGTAAGAATTTTGTTCTAGTCCGGAGAAGCGAAAAACAATAACCACATTCGGTGGCTTCGAGTGAAATTTGAACACCTAGGAGTAATCACCAACATAAGAACGACCCAAATAACACGAGAAAAAAACGAAAAAATGAAGCGAATTTCGAAAATGGTAAACCTATTGCGATTGCAGGAGGCATACGACCCAGATTTGAAATCTGCAGTATCGTGATATCGACTCCTCTGAGCATACAATATCACGATGCTGTCACTGATTTCTAGCACTATTGATCTCGTATTTCCATTTTTTGGCCGACTTTTCGCGCCCGCAGCACTATATCAGTAGTGAATGCAAAAATGCAGCCCTTTTTCAGCATTGCTGCTTTCGGCTCCCATCTGATCATGTGTTACAAGGGGCGGTCGGTGGGCGTGACAGGCCTCGCTCACCGGGACTAGAGCTGCTTGAATGTCAAAGTATGGCAAGACATGGGGCTCATGGACGAATTATCCCACTGCGAAAAAAAAACCAGGAGCTTGCAGAAAGGACATTGCCTCAGGGAAATGCATACGCGTTCTCGTAAAGTAATACAGTTCTTTAAAAAAGAATATCTTGTTGAAAAGCCCTAAGTGCATGGTCGAGTGGTTGCGTTTCTGCAGTCATTTTCTTCTACTGGTTCCCAAACACGATAGGGCAAGGTAGCGTAGAGCTCACCTGTTTTCTTAGTACTTATATGCAGGTACATATTTAGATGATGCGACCTTTTCTTTATGCAATAAAACTTTGGGCAAGATGTTTCTACCCCGACGTTTCGTGCTTAATAGCACTGGCCTTGGAAATCTGCCTCTCTTTATACAACACTTCAAACTTGGGAATTCAAACTTTGCCACTTAATTCGTAACTCATAAGCAGTCGAGGAACACCGCAGGAGGTTGCTTTCGCTTTTTTTTAATCTATCAGAATTCTCTTCGAGTATTTTACTTGAACTTTCTTCTCCAGTATACAGGGAGAAGGTTGTGAAGACCCAATGTTCTAAGGAGTTCAAAATTATTAGGTGACTTCGCCAGAGCCTGAAGAAGTCTATATTCCAAAAGGTCTATCCTGTCGAATGCCCAGTCTTTATACAGAAATCTTTAAAGTAGGTAGCACAGAAAAAAAAAACAAAGGAAATGCGGAACTGTACTTAGTACCACAGCGGTCTGTGTTCTGAGCACATTGTCGACTATTGGGAGTGACCACTGGTCAGCCTGTAGTCCATTGTTGTCCTTAGGTCACTTACTCATTAAATGATGCTTGTATAAAGAAGCCTTTTGAGGGCAGGCCTTCTGAACAACAGACATCTCCAGGCTCTGATGAATCTGATATCGGCGAAACGTAGGCCGGTTGGCTGAATATTAAATGATTGCCTAGGAATTTTCCAGATTGGAGAGCTTGAAATAACCCAGATAAATTTTCTTTCCCATAGTCTACCTGCATTGCTCAGTAATGTTCTCTGAAGCTACATGACTCTGTCGTCGTCTATCGTTGAACGGAGTTTCTCCGGTACTCATCGATTCTTCCTCTTTTAAATACTCTATGTTTCAAAATTAAACTTGGGAATGCTACAAAACTTTGTGTTCACAATTTAGGACTGATTTTGATTTTGTTTAATAGAATTCGTTTACAAGGCAAAATTTATAATATGTTCTTCGTTTAATGTGCATTTTTTGGGTGGTGCGCCGACATTAGCCTCAACAAAACTATCTAGTTTTTAGGAGAGCTAACGAAACCTTGTGAAACTTACCAAAGTAACATGAAAAGCTTCACTCTGCATCATGCTTCAGAAATTATCTAAAAATGTGGGAAAAACGTAGGAAATTGGAAATTTTTCATACTTCTGTAGTTGGAAAGGCTCCTAGCACTGCCGAAAGGAATCATGCCCTCCAGCAGCTCCCACATCCTCATGAATATAAGCGTGGTAAGGATGTAAACCCTCCGCTTCCGTTCACGAACCTGCGATCAGTTCCGCTCCGGCAACTGCTAACATTGAACGCATGTTTTTTTTTTGTTGAATAAATATAATGGATGGATTCCAGGGTGGAGGACTGTCTTCCCGCAAGTTGAGATTAATGACGCTGATAGATTTCTTCTGTGGTGAGCAATAGAGCTGTTTCCGATTGAGAAAATCGCTGTATCCCATCTTCGTGATGGGGAGTTTTCTAGATTTCTTCTTAAAGAGAACATCATGGTTTAGTATAACATCCATTGTTTTATTACAGTCACGTGTTTGGCGCCCAGAAATGTATCGCCTAGAGGCAAAGTTTAAGTGTTTTCATCACTTACTGATGGATTCGAGGGGCAGGTGTCGTGAAGAATCTCAAGATCTCAGGAGTTGTATGCCTATCAGCAGGTTGCTAAACCGAACGGGTGTGTCAAGCTGCAGGAACGCTCCCCTTGAATGGAGCAAGACGTCTGTAGGCTTCTCGTGGCACTATTTTGCTGTTTGAGGAGGTGGCCGCGAGTACACCCCACGTGAACCAGGGTGACTGTGACTATACGTTGGCTGCCTGGTCTGTTAATTTACGCTGAATGACAGCAAACTCGTTGCTCTTGCTTAATAATTTGCCGTTCTTTAGATAATCTTATTCGAAGTCAGCAAGAGCCTCGTACAGCTTGTTAGCAGATTGTTGGAAAAAGGGCAAAGTGTTCCAAAGTGGATGCAAACACTAAAAAAGGCGACTGACTCGACGCTCCCGCTCACGGAGCTGATTGCATTACTGGACAGAGAGCAATTCTTCAAATAGTAAATAAGCCCATTGTTTGTTTCATTTGGTCCGATTTTACCAATTGATAGCCAGGTTTTTTTCGTTTTTGTTACTTCCTATTTTTTTTTCGTTTTGCATGAGACGCCTCATGTAATAAATAAATATATACATAGTAAATCTCATCCAGATTAAAAGTCTTGGTGAGTAGTGCGGGGGCTGAGCGGCAACTTGACATAACTCCTAATTTGCACCAGATGTTTCGCGGCAAGTTGGGCGTCGAAGCTGGGGGCATAGTCAGTGTCTCTGATGTTTGTACGCTCTCTGGATTGAGTTCGAGGCGAGTTGTGGTACTCGGCGGTTCTCCGGCCATTACACACTATTCTCCACGGGCCGTCGTCAGCCAACCGCTCAGCCAGCTCCACAAGCACGCCGGGGGCGGTCGGCGCTGCCGCCGCCGCCGCCGCCGCGAGGGCCGAGGAGGAGCGAGGCGCCGGCGGTGGCAGTGGCTGCAATTCCAATCGCTTACACACTAATTCCTCCATAATTTCTTCCTCGACAAGAATAATACGAGCGATGTCGCTATTTTTTGTTTTTTCACGATCATATTTATCCTGTGCGACTCGTTTCAGACGCCTGGAGATAACTATGTCGATATTACTCCGACGCTGTCACTACTGCTAACAACGACGTCTACAGCAAGTGTGTGTGCTCTGGGACCGGCACACCCCCGACCACGCAAATCGGGATCGGTGATCCTGATGTGGAATGAAACGTCAGAACGTTCGGACACTGTCACTGATCGTGTGCACATTTACGTATCTGCTTGTTGGTGCGGCCGTTTTCGACGCACTCGAATCAGACAACGAACTTCAACAGGTTGGTCGGCCCCGACGTCTCGGAATAATCCTAGGGTTTCGATTTTTACTGCTTTTCTACTTATTTTTCATGTGCCGCGTATGTTTCTGACGATAGCTCTTGCCGCTGTTTGATTAAGTGGCTGAGTTTGCATCAGTTGTTCAGGATTTCATGCGAATTTCTGGAAGCATCCAAGCTGTACTGCTCTTTTCATCATTCTTCCTGGCGTGCATGAAATTTTTGCCGAAAACTTTCAATTTCCTCCAAAATTTTATGGCAGCTGACCTGCCACTCATGTCCTCCTGCTCCAGCTTCACTACTGTATCGTAAACCATCACTCAAAGACATTTCTCCCTACAGCTGGCGCATTTTTACTGTTATTGATTGAACATCCACCTGAAACCATTTTTGCAGCTCTGGATTTTCCTCCTGTTTTGCTCTCTAGAAGTCAATAATACTGTGAAGAGCTCCTAACGAATTTCTAGTTCTCCATTCTTCTCCCATGCAGCATTTTCCTGCATTTTTCATTTTTCTGCCATTCTTCCTTTTTCTCCTACTCTCCTGCAGCTTTTTTTGGACATTCTCCGAAGAGCTGTGAGAAGCCATTAAGCGCTTAATGTGACATCACACTTTGAGCATCCAATAAAAACTGTTCAAAACATCTGCTGCCTTGCCCTCGCAACGCCTCCTCTATGGCCTTGCTAAGCCTGGGATTTTTCCTGATTTTTGTGTTATTTCTTCATCTCTGAATGGAGTTTTTCAAATATTCGGCATCTCTAGCAATTTTTTTGAAATTCCTTGAGTAATCAGTGTTTTGAGTTATCTGATTTCTCACTACTCTTTTTTCAACTCTGTTATCCTGGTCCAGTTGATGTGATCCAAAACAATGTATCATGTGTCGACGACAAACTCGATCCTATTATTTCATTATTAATCGGTTTATGTTTATTTTTTTCACTCACTCATTATTCTATTTACGCAATCGCATTATACAGTTACTTTTGATATTTCTGGGAATATTTCCCAGAAAATTAGACAATACGTATACCTAGCGACTCTCTACTTTTATCCAGAAATTTTGAGTACCTTAAGATAAAGTTTTGCCTTCAATGGAGATTGTGCAGTTTGCCAATATTTGTTGCGATCCACCTAAATAATTCACAGGAAACTTTTAATTTCGCTTTCTGTTTTTTTTTTTAACTTTTCGTTCACTTTTTTTAACTATTGAACGCAAGTAGAGCTTCTGCATTAACTCTACTCCAGTTAGCTTGCGTCGCTTAGCTCCTTCCACACATCTGTTAGAGTTTCCTCAGAGATCGTTGTAGCGGGTAGTTAGAAAACCTTTGGGAACCGCATTTTCGAGGGGCCCTTTCAATGAGAGTGGGCGGAGTTCTCGACATCAGTGTGAGAAGCCCGATGCATCACCGCAAATGAACTGCACTTGTTAGATGCTTTTTAATACGATAAGACGCCTTTGGTATGAACGTTGTGCTGGTCCACTGGACCACTGGCACATAGCACAATAGATAAGCCCCCTAAAGCGGGTTACTGACCACTTTGGAACTTTTCACGTGCAAAAATAGAATCAGCGTAGTGGGAGAAAGCCCAAAATTTTCTACATATCTAAGAAAAGAAATGCGGTAGCATTTAGAAATTGGAAAAAAGATCAAAGCGGTGACAGTTTTTCTCATTTCTTTGGACTAAAAGTTCGGCCTCTTAATCTACCAGAATATTAATATCTATGACGAAACACTGGACTTAGTGGCGAATAGTATTATAAATATATCCAAATTTGAAGATTTGGTTTTTAGTAAATCGAAAATTCAGATGAGGGAGCAGTGTTATCCCCGAGGGATGGCAAGGCGAGATTAAGTTTTCCCTCATTTTCTAAAATTTTGATTCTTTTCTGTTCTGATTCTGATTTCAAATTTTTTGGGCCATACTCTAAATCAATAGTTAAATTATATGAATTATTCTGTTTATATCCACTCTCAACTATGCAAAACACTAGAAAATGCTGATGTGTAGCTCAGTTTTGCTGTAAGAGCGTGATCCACGCAAGGCTTTCGCAATCTGATCGAGCAGTCACAGCGCAGTCCTTCCGTTTTGATTCGTAATTGGACTACGAAAAGCGAAAAATGTGGCTGACAGTGGATAGCACACCCTCCTGTTTCAGGATAACGATATATTAGGGTGGTAAATTTGAAATTTCGACGTCTTTATGAATGTATTGCTGAACTACTCTTGCGTAAATCTTGGTATTATCTGAAAGGGGTTTTCATTGAGAATCTTCTGATATGCAGATTTCCAAACTATTTACTATTACTTCATTCCTGATTTTCAAAGAAATTTATAAGAAGAACGACCGAAATTTCACTCTTTTTGTGGAAGATGTTGAAGGTTCAACAATACTAACCCTGGATAAAACATGGATTGAGGTGTTGTAGCTTTGCTTTAAGGGAATTTTTTATCCAATGCAAAAATGCGCATTTCAAATTTACCACACTAATACCTCACCTATCAAAACTCAGTGGGTAGAAATTGAAGCACTCAGGCATCGAGGTCCGCATTCAGACTCCTTATTTCTCAGAATTTGCAAGCACTGATTACCGGTTTTCAATTCAAGTTGCAGATGCGAATCTGCGATTGTACGTATCTTCCTGGCTCAGTTCTCCTTCCATAAGTCTGTAAACTCTACTATCTATTACAAAGGCAAAAATTTTCACTTCGTCATGGCGAAAGGTGTCTTGAATCAGATGGGTATCTTTTTAAGGAGTAAATTTGTTGTTAAACTGAGTAATTACACTTTCATGGCGTAGTCAGCGTCGGCAATAAATCTCGCAACACCTTGGTGAAACCTTCGGGTGGGCTGAGCCACCCCCTCGCTAAGCTTTTCCTCACCCACCCATTGTTTCCCAGCACCAAGCTGTAGTTAAGATGTTTTCTATGCGCAATATGCTTGGTCGGTGTTGTGCCCTCCGGCTGTATCGAAGTGACGTCGAATGTGCCGAGGTGGTTGTAAAGTCCAACACTCCACGCAGCCGTAACATTGATCGTCCGTGATTAACGGATTCCGGTTAGGTGATCAGTTTGAGATTTACGGGCGCTCACGAGCTTGCGGCTTTGTTGGAGGGAGATGAGCCAACAGCATGCTACAGGGCCTTGCTGGATTGCTGACTTTGTTTTGGAGGTTTTCTGGAATTTTCTATAGATTTTCGGAAACAGCGTGGGACCTTTAGAATTCCTGGAACTTGGCAACATTTACACGAAGACGTAAATATGTTTCTAAACGCTGGATTGGATAATCTGGACATTGAGAGGATTTTTCTTCTTTAAAATTCTCTGGAAATTCGCGGATAACGCCAAAAAAAAACTTGGAGACCCCAAGATTTATCGGAGCTCAGCTACACCTAGGAAAACCTCGTATTTTCAAAATTTGGTGGGTCCCATTACGATTTCTTAGCATCTTCCTATAGAAAGCGACAATCTGCTAATGCACATTGATTATACTAAACGCTTCCAGAGGCGAACGATTTTTCGCTCAGATCCAGGATTTCCCCAAGGACCTCCCCTCCTTTCCGTTCTCATGTTTTCCAAAGACTTTGTTACGAAATCGCTTTGTTTCCCCAAGCATACATAACTACTTTTTTCATCCTTACACTCACTTAGTTTTTTTTTCTCTACCTGTTCCTGCACGACAGCTCAAATTACACAATTCATGGAGCGTTCTCAACGTTCAGAAGAAGACCTTCTGGATGTCTGGGATGTGTTCATTTCATTCGATCCTTTGCTCCCTTCTCTTTGCGCGTTTTCACAGCTCACATCTCTGGAAAAACATTCTAGGAAAACCTCGAAGAAACGTGTTTATCTTTAGGTAATCTATGAAGCAACATCCAGCATTGCTAAAATTATGCTACTGCTTGCTGTCTACGAAAAATAGTAATAATCCTGGATTTGAATATTAAATTTTGTAGAAAAGGTTATCCTTAACGGTCGTGGCCCGCGAATATAGTCACCTCGAAACAGTTCAAGTAGCTGTAGATGTAATATTTCGCTGGCTGCTCCACCTCCTTAGCCCCTGCTGTCTCTTATTTTTGTTGGAGAAATAAATGTGCTCGAATTGACAATGAAAAATGACTACCAGTCTGTCGGGAAGTTTTTTTTCCTCGACAATTCTAGGTGAATAGATTCACGCCCCAAAGACAAAAAATGTGGACTGACTGAGTGAGAAAATACTCCGCAAATGTTGTGCTCGAAGGTAACCACCCCGAAAGTGACCTATATGGACAGTTTTTCAAAAATTTTGACACTGTTTGCAATATTCTTTGAAAGAATATTGCAAAGAAGTTGTGTTGCAGATGGTTTTCCTTTTTTACTACTACGCTTTCATTTTTACTCCTCACTACATCCTTTATTTTACCTGCAAATTCTTTAAAAAAAGCACAGACGCAGTAATCAGGTGCCACGCACAGCAACGAGGACGCACGCATGAAGTGTTCCGCCCATTGTTAAATGCGGTAGTTCGCGGTGGTGATGGAAGGTCGACCCCATAGGACCCTTCCCCCTCCCTCCCCGGTAAATCACCGCGTCGATCTGGTCCAGGGTCTATTAACAACTCAGATCGGAATGAGTTGAGACACTGCTTTTAACATGTGATGTGGATTGTTAGGCAGGGAGAAGAGGACGCTACGATTGGCTCAATCATCCACCAACCCCTACCACCCTCAGAGTTAACTCAACTTCGGCTCCTCCAGATTTACAGCACATGTGTAGCAGTCCATTTCACAAGCTACATAATGATGACCTCCTGCCATCGCCTCTCTTTCTCTCCAACGGAATAAAACTGGCGGTGATATATGGGAACCATTGCCTATCAGACAACATATTCGTCGGAGCCAGACGCAGAAAAAGAGGGAAAGGAAAGAAAGGAGCTCGTTGCAGCCGCATTTTCTCTCCCACACAGTGCATCTCCAGCAGTAATTCAATGCGCCCACTATTTTTCATGCTCGTTCTGTTTTTCTAGTAGTTGCCCTAACAGCAAAACATGACCTCGAAATTTGAGGCGGAAATAGGGGACAGGGCAGCTTTTGGGAGTGCATTTGATCAGTTATTTTCGTCCGGATTTCCCTACTTCACTTTTTATTGCAATGTATCAGGAAAGCCCTCATTTCTTAGGTCGAAACACTTAGCTTTCAACAACAAATTAGTAAAATCTCCGATCTAACACCCAGGCAGAACTCTTCAGAAGGTTGTCAGAAGTAAAGCAATAAATCGCAGACTGGCCCGCTGCAGCTGTTTCACATTCTGGGCGCCAACAAATTGACGTGCTGATCGTGCACTTTTCCCACCAGCTCAACTCATCGGCGCCATCTGATCCTCTGGAGTGGGCCCGAATACCTGGTAGCCAGCCATATGCGTTTAGTTCGTCTGACGTCAAGGGTGTTTTGATGTGGACAACTGACACAAAACCTACAAAGCTGTTGCTAGACTGGCCTCTAGAGAATCAAAAAAGCTAAGCAATACAACTTTTAAGAAAGAGAAATTATGTGTTTTGATCGAAAATTTGATATTCTCATTACTCATTCATAGTTTATCTTACCTTATATCTCTCGATCTATTTTCATTTTTGGTTTTTTAAACTATATTTTTGCTTTCTCTGCCACCTCACCCCCCCCCCCTCCCCACCCTCTCCCTCGCTTCTAACTGTCTGTGTCCGCCACGATCGCTCCCTCTCATGCGATCACCTTTTGTCGGCACATATCTATTTTTATTCTGAAGCTTTTGTGGTGAATCGCTCCGGCTGTTTACAATTTTTGCGATGGTGCGAGTTTGGTGTAACAGACCCTCTGATGCTTACCACCAACGCACAGTTCCTATTCAACAATTGGCCGAAGATTACCCGCGTGCTAAAATTCTATGCTAGAACTAGCTCATCAACCGGAGAGTGCTGAAACCTCCGTGAAATTTTATTGACGATTCAAAATATCTGAAATAACTCGTCAGACTTCAAAATATTTGGCACTCGCAGAAATGCTGGCTCTCATTGTCTTCATAGATTCTGCACATGATTCTCGCAAGTACTCTTCTCCTCTCACTCTTTTTGTCCCAGGCCTTTTCTAGACCTTGTTCCAGGGAATACACGTTCTTATAGCGGATGAAGCAGGTTTTCCTTCTGAACAGTGATTAAAGGGAAAAATCCGTCAGATTCAAATCTGGGAAGTATGGAGGCTATTTTCATGCCTCACGAACTCAGACAAATGCCCACTACTCCAACCTCTAACAATTTTTGCCTCTTGCGCATGAGCGGAACCTCGTCGCAGGCCATGTCTGCTATTTTCGAAAAGTGCAGCTTCTAGAAATGTCCCGCAGAATTATCTCCTTGCATACAAATGAGCAAATTTAAGCATAAGAGTCCACAAAAACCAGCGAATCCTTGAAACTGGACATTATGTCGCCCCACGGCGTCAAAGATAGGAGTTGATCTGCTAGCAGAAGTTCTGCCTGGAGTAGGCCCAGACAATGAGGGAATCGCTTCAGCATCTACCCGCACAAACTCTTCCTGTTCTTTCTCACAGTATAGAGTAACGTTTGCGTTTTTTTTTTCTGGGAATGGTAGGGGTAGATTTTTGGCTTCTCTCACACAATTTTTGTCAATGGCCTGCAGGCGATGCTGACCTCAGTCGCCATTTTGCGTAAGGAACCTACGGATTTTTGTCCTGCTCCCTCGAACCTCACTTCATTGGGAGTGGCTGCAGTAGTAGAAAAATATCCACCCTCTTCGTCCTCATTGTTTCCGAGCACTTTGAAGGTTTTTATTGTACATATATTGAGCAGTTATTCGGTGCAGGGATAATTCACAGCTTATGCCATATAATTTCAGTTCCGATACGGTTGAATGACGTTGGAGGTAAATACCAAGAGATCACTTTTATTTGGGAATAAAAGATAAGGAAATATTAGGAAGATGAGAAAAGAATCCGAAAAAAATCTGGGAATCCCACAGAGATGGAAGTGCACGGCAATTTTGAGCACCCCTTGATGTTTCTGTAAGAATCGTATTAGCTTTACATCCCTCAAAACACTTGTTTTGAATGCAGCATTGGTTGCAATGGTTTCTAGAGCAATTTGCATTTCCTGAAAAAAATGACGAGCGGAGGTGTACAGACAACAGGTGATAGATGAGCCATTGGATCTCACACGTAACCTCTGAAGAATTGTCACTTTCCACACATGCACTTCCGCTCTTCCACCAATGTAATCATCAGACAGCTGTGAAGGTCTCAGAAAAATGGCTGCATTCGCTTGCAAGAGACCTCATAAACTGGGCACTCCAGGGAAACGTCAATAAAACCAGAAAGTTTGTTCGTACGGCCTTGTGGCTCCTGAGGAAAAGCTTCCAGGCCTACAAGTAGAACTTTAAAGTCCTCATCGGTTTAAAGGCACTGTGTCACCTTATTTCGTGAGTTGTGGATATCAAAAGACCCTGGATCTCTTCGTCACGCTGATTCCAATTATGTGCCTCAAAACGCATAGAAGTGACAAAAACCCCGTTTTTGAATGGTCCGAAAGAGCAGTTCACGGACCACTTGGGCGGAGCGGTCCGTGATTGTGCTGGCTGTCCGCCACGTCTTCAGCGTTGGCCCGCACGTCAGCACGTGTCCAATCGATGAGATCAACGGCTTGACGCGTCCACCCGGCTCGACAAACTGTTCCAAACCCCGTCCCGAGAGATGTTTAAAAACGGATTTAAAGACCGTTTTGTAACATTTCAAGTATACCGCTGGATTCATAGTGTCGAGGAGATTCAGAATCTGCTAAAATTTCAAACACGAAAACGAGGTGACACACTGCCTTTAAAGGTTGTCAGTTTTTTACGCAAGGCAATTGCAGTCATTTTTTAAGCTAGAGAGGGACACTTGCTGTCAAAGTTTAGGTTTTTACAAGATTCCAAAAGTAATTATCGTATGATATTATCTGTTTAAATATCCGCATCCAGTAAGGACTTCCCCAGGAGTCCTAGGCGTTCCGACGGATCCTAGATTCTCTCGAAGTGCCTCGTGCAGCAAAATCCGTCAAGTGCTCAACCGATAAAAACCAGTTTAAATTGTCCCTATACCAGCTGACTGGGTTTTTCGACGCAAAATGACTAATGCAGGTCAACCCACGCCCGTCCGCCTCACGCTCCTCTCAACTGGGTTCTTGGGTCTCAGTTGAACGAGGTAGCAGATTACAACAGACGAGGGATGACAGGTGGAGACTCAAAACAGACGCAATAAATTCTGGCTACTCAGAGATTCGGGCGTTTGCAGCGTCGGTGAACCCGCCCACTTTTGGCAGATGCAAGCTTCCTGCAGGTAGTAGCGGGAGGAGGAGGAGTACTTGCTGAACGTGCGCATGGAGCAGGAAAACCTGCTGTGAGCGCGCCTGAGGTAGGGGATATGCAGGTTAACCAGGAAGCCTGTATCTGCCAAAAGTGGGCGGGTTCACCGGCGCTGCAAACGCCCGAATCTCTGAGGAAATGATTTTTCAAAACCCATTTGCTCTTCGTGCAGGGTTAGGGGAGGGAATTTATAGCACATCTTAACTTCCACGTCAGATTACTCCACGCACGAAACGAAAACTTTCTGGTGCAGCTGTGGATCCAATTAAGAATATAATTTGAATTAGCTGTTTTCCTCCCTAATCCTACATAAACCCTGCATGAGGTGTGTTCGGTATGTAGGATTTCACAAATAAGGATGGAGCATTCAGCTTGCTTATGTGTTCCATTCATTACCACGCTGGAAATTCGCTAGATCCTCCTCTGTTCAAAGAAGAACCTTCCGACCCACAGGACTGCAGGCGTATTATTATATAGTTTATATTATGTATTTATATTATTATTTTATATATATATTTATATTATTATACATTATTTTATATTATATAGTATATTATATAGTTTATTATATAGTTTATTATATAGTTCAACCTCAGTTTTGCGTCCATGTTCGACAAGATGCCAAAAAAATACGTCAGTCATTTAGAAGCGCAGTATTATCCACAATTGCCAGCATGATTTTTCTAAGGGTAGGTCGACTGAAAGGACACTTCCTAAATCCCTCAATGGTTGGATTGCAGTTTGTGATGGTGGTGGAAGTATAGAAAGAGTATAGATATAGTTAAGTAAGTAAGTAGTAAGTATGGGTATAGTTATTTATTCCGTTGATCATTCAGTAAGGTTCCTCACACCATTTTCGTTCGTGAATTGGAGCTCGGTGGAATTCACTCTCTACCTACGTAGGGATTGGATCTCTGAAATCATCAGAAATATAACGTTCCAAATCATTGTTGGTGACTCATTTTCGACTATTCCCAAAGTTTTGAGAGGAGTGCCACTAGGCGGCATTCTTCCACCGCTGCTATTCACCGCAATGTATTCACTGCTGAGATTCTTTGTGTGTTCTCCACATTAGGTGTGACTTCCAACATGTCCATTGATGACATCAAAATTTGTCGAGCTGTTGAAGTTGAAATACATGGCGATAATCTATAATTGGCTATCAATAAGGTATGTGAGTGGTCAAGCATGAGCGGTTTGCCTCTGTCATCTCACAAAACCCGGGTTATGCGTATCTGTAAAAAAAACCACGAAATTCGGATTACTTTTTTGGCGGTGCAAGATTAAAAGTTTGGCGAGAATTGAGCGATCTCGGTTTTGTATACGACCGGAACTTCCGTTTTCTTGCCATTGTAAGCTTCTTTCATTGTTCTGCCATTGTAAGCTTTAATTTCCAAGGGACGTTGCCAAACGTTTAACTTTTTTAAACAATTACGATCTCATGAAGCAGATGCTTTGTTGAGAGCTTGCGGAACTTATGTGCGACCATTATTGGAAATTAGTACTACTATTTCCTTTTCATACCAATAGAAAGGCATTTACTTTTTCGACGAATTTCGAAACACTATCACAAGAAAACTTATGCTAAGGTCCTATCGCATGACTTGTTCTGGTGCAGAACTGAGCGCATTAATGGTTTTGGGTAAAAACACCGGAGTAGAGTAGAAAATGAAATGGTGACTTGATTATGTCGTACAAGCTACGTATTCAAGGGACAGATAAGAATTCTATTATCCAATTTCTTCCATATGAATGAAGGGGAGCACCTTCTAAATTCTCCACTATTTAGTACAGAAAGATCTCATGTCAGGTAGAAATTTCTCAATACAGGATCTGCTCTAATTTTAGCAAGGTCTTAGCGTTAATGTTTTTTACCTGCCAAGCTCCTTATGTTTCAAAAACGTGTTGTACAGTTTCTTCGAGTGTTGTCCTCGTTTTACGGTTTTAAGTGTGTTTCATTTCATTTTACGCATGTGCTTTACATGTCCAATGAAGAGACGATTATTCTCTAGCAACTCACCACGGGAAATCTTCATTTTCTTTTCTAACATTCGAAAGTTTAGCAGTGAACACCATGTATTTTATTAAAAGCGCTAAAACTCTCAAAAACATTTTCAAATAGGTGATATTACTAAAGTCTTGTTATTCCCCCCTCCCCCCCCCCTTTCTCCTCTCCTCATGCACAGTCAAAACATAGGCTCTGATAGGTTGTCCTCATCAAATCTCTATTTTTTTAGCCAAAATCTAGAGCAGTGAATTTGTTGCACTCATTAGTGAACATGTCCATGGGTTTTTTCTACCGACAGTCGTAAAGTCTGGTTTTTTTCTTTCCTTTTTCCATGTTTTCCTTCTATTTCAGCCTGAACAGATGCATATGTCTGCGCTTAAAATCTCCATCACCCGGCCTACTGAACTGTTGTAAAGCTCATTAGCAGCAAAACTATAGCTCTCAAATCTTTTAGGCAGTAACAGCTTCCCATCACTCTTTTTGCTTTGAAAAACATCTGAGAGAGTGCAGTGTACTGCGTGGAAGCCTACGTCATTTTTAGCTATTTTCAGCGTGCTCTCGTACAGCGAGTCAAGGAGAAGCTAATGGTCAAGTATAACATGACTGAAGCTGATTACGACGTATTAGAGGTGAGCACCTACTCACCTTTACATTCATAACTTTTCCACCCATTTCCATTCTTTTGTTTCTCCAAAGATATTCTTTTCCTATTTGATCTGCAGTGATAACCTAAAGCCTTTTTTTCAGGCAACTATTGTTAAAAGTGTTCCACATAAAGCGGGTTATCAATGGAAATTTAGCGGTGCTTTCTATTTCGCCACCACCGTCATTACTACTATAGGTAAGTCACAGGGGCTGGGGAGAATGTGGGCGTGGCTTCTTTCGAATGGCAGCTCGTATTACTGTAAAGCACCATTATTTTGGGCAACATGTCGTGTTCTTGGAAAAATAAACAAAAAAAAAATGCAAGTTACATCTCATATAACACATGATCCTCTTTGCTTTTCTAAGCTTTATATGTACAGCCTTCAAATTCAGTGGGTTGTCTGTACCCATTTTTAACGCGCCATCCTATTGGGTTGTCCCAGAAGTAGTGGCCACAATCTTGCAATGAAGTTTTGGAAGTTCATAACTCCACCATTTTCGAAGCAAGACAGACTACTTCTGGACCTTTATAAAAAGGAGGACCAGTATCAACTGATTTCTGCAAATACTTTGCCATTTTCGAGTGTTTATGTTTCTTACAGCAGACATTGTGCGATGGGGACTCTTCACTCCAGTCCAAATTCCATGGAGGTGTAGGCCACAGCAAGTGGAAATTTCGAAAAAGAATGGAAGTTGAAAAATGGATGCATAGAAGCGTTTGGGGGGCTTTGAGAGAATAAAAAAATAATGTGGTTTGGCTCCACCCTTCAACTCCATGATCTTCAAGAGCTCGAAGGTACAGTCCCACCTCAGTTCTTAGATCTTTATATGAAAAGAATCTCTAGGAGCTGCTGATCACAATGGTATACGTTCCGTGCAAAACTGCCGACAACTCGTTTTCGTGCAACAATTTTTGGGAGCGTGTGGGCGGAGCCAAACCGGTTATGCCTCGCAATCCCTGCTTTGTCACACATGGAGGTTTCCTTCTTCTCCTTTAGATAGAGAATGACAAACTCGCATAAGGAGTACAAATTTCTGTGGCTGTTACGCTCCCGAGAGTGAATTACTCAGGCAGCGCAGTCGCCCTCTCTGCTCCTCGGCGCCGCCCAAGGGCTCCCTAAGAATTGGGCCTGATAATGTGGTTTTTGGCATGTTTGCGCGGAATCACGTATACCATTGTAATGTGCAGCTCCTGGAGATTCTTTTTTATGTAGAGCTATAAAAACCTATTGATTTGAAGCATATTGGAAAAGGGACCCTCGAGTGTGAGCAAACTAGAAACTAGTTAACGATTCTTAGCGGCTGCCATCGTTCAGTGAACTGCTACCTCACCACAAAGCATTTAATGATGGAAACAGCTGTCAGTGTCTATCCTTCATGTCTTTTACACAAGGTTTATTCCACATGTGCACCTTCTAAATGAGTTCAGTCACAAAGAAACGAGGCTAAACTTCAGCACAGTGGTGAATGTCGCAATCAGTGTCACCTGCTGTTGAGCCGCGCCGATAGCGGCGCTACATGACATGTGCCATCTGTTTGTTGACAACGGGTCAGAACATGAGCTATGGAGATCGTTTACATGATAACTCGCATGTTTACATCGTTTTTGTACCGAATGTGCGAATTTTTCGCCCCGATGCACCACAGGGCAGTGCACGTTAGGACACAACACTGGATCTAGGGTAGTTACTTGGTCTCTCAATATCTTCTCAATTTTTGCACATAGGGGTGATTTCAGACGCTGATCACGATTATCAACATTATCAAAATTTTGCATGAACAACATCATCCGCCATTCTCCTGCCGAAATCTTCAATTTTCCCGGTTTTCTGTGATAATTCTGAGCTTCTGTAAACCATTGGGCAGATTTCAAGTATAGCCTGAAACATCATGCTGGACAGGCACTCTAACTGTATAGGTCTCGTCCTTTGATGGCAGCTTAACTTCGTGCACTTCCCTTGTAAGAGAACTGCTTGGACCATCAACGCTTAATGACCTACCAAAATAAACCAAACGTAAAAAGCCGCGGGGTCATCAATGGGTTAGAGTTTTTACATGAACATCACATTTCATTTTTGTTACTTGAGGCCATTTCATCTATAACAGGTGGAGATGGCCAAAGGTATAGATATTTCCTGAAATGCTGCTCACTAGATTAAAAAGATCCATTTTGATTTCCATTGAATTCAAGGTGAGCTATGAACAAACAAAGGCGACTATCAAGCGGTAAGTTGGATAAAAATCTTTAAATTGGCACGAGGATAGACAGCATTCCTCAAAAATAATGTAATATTAAACGTTAAATTCCTGGTATTTCAGGTTATGGACATAGTACTCCGATGACAAGTGGTGGAAAGTTATTTTGTATGTTTTATGCTCTCGCCGGTATCCCACTTGGACTGGTTATGTTCCAGAGTATTGGTATGTATCCATTTTATTTATTTCTCCTTTTCATCAATTCTGATATCGCATTGCATCCTTTCTTATCGTCTTCTTATCCTGTTAGGCAATTTTTACCCTCCATTTTTTTCCATTTTCCTGTACACTTTGCGCCTTTGTTCGTTGATCCTGAAGAATTAGCAGAAAACCTTGGAAAAATTCTCCAACATCAATCACTCTAAGATTCACTTGGATCTGCCTAGTTGATGTGCAGGACCTATTTCTGCTAAAGAATATTAGTGTAAATCTCTCTTTTAGGTGAGCGAATGAATACATTTGCAGCTGGCTTGTTAAGGTCGGTTAAGAAGGTGAGTATGCCTTAATTTTTATTATTTATATTATGATTTGAATGCCACCAAGTGAGAAACTAGTAATTTGAGTAAGAAGACGCCTGCCTAGCCACTAAAAAACCACCTAAAAGTGACAGTAGCTTAAAGAAAACACCAAAATTATAAACTAGTAATGGGCAATACAGCGGTGATTTCTCATCCACTCTGAGATCTTAACACCAGAAGATTCTTTAATTGGCGCTGATCACAATGGTATACACATTTCCTCAGAAAAATGGTGAAAAGCCCTTTTTTGAACCCTTTCTTATTGGGGAGTATGAGTTGCCCACCGCGACAGCTACCACAAAGAAATGCGGAGTTGCGACGTGGCGTGGCAGCGGTGATATCGATCGCTGGCGCGTGGTGTGTTGTGAGTGCAACTCCTTGTGGCATTTGTCGCAACAGGCACCTTGAATTCTCCGCAAATGAAGTGTCCAAAAAGGGTTTCTCTGTGCCCTTGTAAGGAAGTGTGTATACCATTGCTACCAGCGTCGCCTGAAAATTCTAGTGATGTCTAAATCTCAAAATTTCTGAAAAGAGGTTCGCCTTCAGTTGGAGAATTTAGTAGAAGCTTCATATTTACAGGCCTCTGGAAGAGCTCCAGTTGTGAATCACATCGATTTAATCTTCGTCGCGTCTGGTCTCGGCACGTTCCTGATTGCATTCGGAGCGTTGGCCTTCTCGCGATATGAGAACTGGACATACTTTGACTCCTTGTATTACTGTTTTACAACTCTCACAACTATAGGTAAGTGGAAATACCGCCTTGTTGTCCGTTGTACAGCTAAAACCACAACATGATGATTCCAGGATTTGGTGACTTCGTAGCACTTCAAAAAGACGGAGCGTTACAAACTCGTCCTGACTACGTCGTTTTTTCGTTGGTGTTTATTCTGTTCGGGTTGACGGTGATTTCCGCAGCGATGAACCTTCTGGTACTGCGATTCTTGACCATGAATACAGAAGATGAGCGGAGGGATGAGCAGTGAGTTGTTTACCTCACCTTACGAAAGCAATAATTGGCCACGGAACGAAGAAATTTATTCTTGCGGACAGTTTGGTTCATGCAAAGGTGTTTTATTCGAAAAAAAAATACCAATACTCATTCCGAAAGTCAGGATTTTTATTTGGGTCTGCTTAAGCTCTTAGCAGATGCGTTTATTTCCGCCATGCTATCGGCAATTAATACCTTCAGGCTTTAAAAATAAGGAATATTATAATAAGCTTAATTAAAACTGGGATTTTCAACTGCAATCCCTGTTCTCCCGTAAACTATCCCACAAATCCAGGGAGGCAAGACTGGCGGCTCGCGGTCTGGTGCGGGTACGAGCAGGACGGGCCGACTCCGATGACGAAGATGATAGTCCGATTGCCGGCATACCGCTCAGTGATAATGTTTCGGTGAGTCCACACTTTCCTTCGCTTCAAAAAGTCGCACCACATTCATGTGTGCAACGTTTGGAGCATTAGGTTCAATTTATTCCTGCGTGTATTTTTTCATTCATTCCTCCTAACTTATTATTTTATTTCTTTGCTTTTCCAATTTTCATTACCGTTTGTTTCACTAGTTCACTTAATTATCGGGTGACATCAAACTCCCACACCTTATAGATTGGTCGATGGAGTCACATTTCATTTGAATATTTCATCCTATTCGTCCTAGTTAATTCATTAGACATAATTGTTTTGATATTAATATTATTAAAATAATTTGATAATATAAGTGTATTTTCAACCCAATTTTTTCACCGATTATTGTCATTAGATCAGATCATCTGATGTCATCCTGATGCTAAACATCTGTAATAACTAATGATTTCACTTATCTATGCCTGCTATTCTGTGCTCAAACACCGAGGAAGTGGTGTCTTCGGGTAGCCGAAAGAGGTTCACGCCCCGCCTGGTGGAACTTAAGACCATTCGCCTAGGTGCTACTCGTTCTTATCCACCGCTCGAAAGTGATGTACATATATCACAGCAGTGATTCTAATCACACATTGGTTATTTTGTGCCATGATAAGCGAGAGCGTGAGAATTGAATGAGTCGTTCGGATTTTAGCATCACCCATCTTGTACAGAGAGTGGATCAGAATTGTCCAGGATACAAGGATAACCATTGGTCCTTCCAATAATGCATCCAGATGCTGGTCATACCAAGTTATGCGGTCATGGATCCTTACCCAGATGAACAACAATATGTTATTCTTGTATACCACTGATACAAGACTCTTCCAGAAACGGCAATCTATGTGTAATAGTAAGCAGAGATTAAGGGAGCTGGAAAACTATTTAATGAATTCGGTGGATCGAGAAATTTACGCTAGCCACAAGCCTGGGTCTTGCTGCAGACTCTGGACGGGACAGATTTACAGTGTAAACCCTCAATCATTTCTCTCATATCTAAAATCTTTCCAGGTGTGTTCATGTTCCTGTTACCAACTCCCCTACGGTGCCGCAGCAGTCCGACAGCGGCAGAACCGGCCGTCAACGTCAGGTCGTGGCGCAGGCGACGAATCTCAACCACAAGGAGGATTCAGTAACTATGCGACCACGAGCATGTAACTTAGCGGATGTTTCAATTTTCTTTTGAGAGGGTGCAGTTCAGCTCTGGTGTTCCTAACGTTCCTCATTCCATGTTGTCGTACATATTGTTCTTACTATGTGTTTATACAGAGTACCACGTTACGTTTCTTTTGTTTTGTGTTCCTTTCATTGTTTATCTAACTCAAGGAAATGCTGTTGTTTTGACTAAGGAGTTATTCCTCTTTCAATTTGGGAATTGTTACTTTCGTGTCATCATTTACCATTGGAAATGCAGTTTGTTTATGAACCTCTTTGCAGTCATACGTAATTGGGAGGCAAGTCCCCATTTCAGGCACTAGTCGTAGTGCACACTCTAGTATTGAAATGGCATTTGAAATAAATACTGAAAATATGCACATTAAATATGTCTCACATGATATCACTGCCCCACCATAAAAATAGTATCCATGGGAGTCCACGTCCATCGCAAAAGAATCTCCGCTCCCATATTGATAGCCCTTCTACGGACGCTGTCTCGCGAATAAAGGGGTCAGCGAGCCCAGTCGGTTGACCACCCAACACCACTCACCAGAACAATCAGTAAAAAAATGAAACCAAATCGTCGATAAAATGACGCCTGGAGGAACAACAGTTAACATAGAACAAAAAAGATTTTGTTAATTTCAATATTAACGCTAAAGAAAAGAGTAAATGAAGTCAGATAAGCGATCAGGACGGGATCATAAGGATACTATTAGGTTGAGGAGAAAGTAATGGAAGAAAATTTTCGAAACTCTGGTACTCCTCATCGCTAATAATTCAATCAGCCATAGCCTGCTGATATAGTAGGATATTATCAAAAGTATTACCCTGTGGTTATTGAAGAACCAGGAAGTGCTTGTTGCTGCAGTTGTATGGCTATACCGCCGGATTCCCTACCCCGGGCTTAGGAACATCGTTATTAACTCCGGCATAATAGAAGTGCAAACTCAACCGGCGAACATTATTAAATTCGGTGCGATGCTTGCGGCGCCCGACATCAGTGAACAGTTCGATGCAGCTTTATTACGATTCCGGTGTTCGATCGTACAGTGGCGTGTTGAATTGTCATTTTAGCACATTCTCGGTTGATGACATTCGTACACAGTTACGCCTTCAGTTGCGAAAGAGTGATTTTGGCCCAACCTCCATTATGAGCTGCTGTGCAACACCTTGGCAAGCACTGATATCAACAACAACAGCAGTGAAATCTAGGAGAGAGTGGCTAAATATTCCACAATAGGAAACCGCTCCACTTGTTTTGAATCAGGAGATATGGGTCTTCATTAAGAGCCACGTCTCGGGTGAATATCTCTCATGTTAGCACGGTATATTTATATGCAGCTTATGAATTTACAAAACTTTCTGGTAGTTATGATGAGTGATTTTTTTAGAATTTTTGAGGCATAACCTATTTCTGAAGGTGGAAAAGCAACGGCAATGATTAGTGAAAAACGAATTTACCAGGAAAATAAACGAAAAATACGCGAAATCTACTGGAATTTACACGAAGTGCAGTTTCCAGTAGATTTCGCTTGTTTTACATGTAAATTCCAGTGGAATCTACTGGAATCGAGAAAAATCGCGAAATTCCAGTAGATTTCCAAAATAAATTTCCGAAACAGATACACGTAAAATAAGCGTAATCTACTGGAGTTTTTCCACCTAAGATTATTATTATTATTGTTTATTAAGATTTTTTCGCTTATTTTGTTAAGATCTGAAGAAGGCGCTAAGCGCCGAAAGCTCACCAATAAAATCTTGGACGAAGTTCTCAACCTGTGCTGAAAACAGAGTCGATATCGAATGAGACCTCGGGACAACAACAGCATACTGGTATATGACATTAAAAGTAGGGGCTCACCTCATTCCACCTGTTGGAAGTATTAACATATTGTTGACCTTATCGCCGTGTTGATCCCTGTAATGTACATCAACAGGCTCAAAAGCGACGAAAACCCCATTTTTGAAAGGGTCGAACTGGCTGTAAATTTGGAGCCCGGAGGCGGATCGCTCCAAAGTTCGATCGCTGTGCTGGCTGCCTGCCACGGCTGCAGCGTTGGCCAACGAGTCTTGATGTGTCCAGTCAATAAGATCAACGGCTTCACACGTCAACTCGGGTTAGCAAACTGTTACAGACCCGATGCCGGAAAACGGGTTCAGAGACCGTTTCGGGACAATTTAAGTATACCGCTAGAGTCAGCATGTCGAGGAGATGCAGAATCTGCCATTAGCTCAACCAGGAGAACGAGGTGGACCCCTGCCTTTAAAATGATGAAGAACGTTGTTGGCTTGTACTGCTGCGCCCGAAGAACGTTGTGTATAACTTGTGTTATAACACTTCCAAGTGCAACGGCCCTTTTGCAGTTAATTTCGCACAGCCTGCTATTATGACGCTACTACCTAAGAAAATCGCTGAGAGCACTGGAATTTGATGACATTTCAAACCTTGAACCCTACGAAAAGAAGACGCGGCTCACCGATGAGCCGCATGGTCGTCAGTGAGTAAAGCAGGTCACCCTACACTCAGTTATGCAAAAGCGAGGAGCTTTGCAAAAGTGTCATGCCCTCGTTTTGCCCTCACCGCCTCATTAGTCTGGCATGTGAAGAAGTCAAGCGTTGTTTCCGTGAACACTAACATAAAGCTCGTGTGAAAGCACTTCAAAACAGCGAAATTACCCAGGCGACTGTGAAAAACACAGAACGCAAATAGCGAATGGCACAGAAAACACAAGATACATCTTAGATACTAAATTTACACATTTGGCTAATACCATAACAACACGAAGTATTTTTCAATTCTATTCGCTTGGAAATTATCTCACATTCCCAGAGAGTTCTTCATTATTTTCTATATATTATTAACGTAAATAATATGTATAATGCGTTGTCGGTGATGCTGCAGCGAAATAATCTGCCGTAAACGCAGACGAGCAATTTCCGGAAAGCCTCACATAATGCACTGAAGCCTTCTTTATGCTATCACGCTTCTTGTGCATTTGAATTTTTATTAATAAGAAAAACCAATATCAAAATACCTATTTTCCGTTTCGTTCCTTCCATGAGTTGTATTATATACGATTACACATAATTTGTATGCTCATAATGAAAAACGACGGATAATAATCTTCCTGATTTCCTACTGACGAAGGAAAGCTCTGGAGCAAAGTACACCATGAACGCAGTTCCATCCAATCGCAGTTAAATTCGCCGCGATGACTTTTGGCGACTGCTTCATTGCCATTTTCCCACGAATCGCCCTTTTTCTTCCCCTCCCCCTCCCCCCTCTTCGTTTTGGGTCTGTCAAATTAATTCTATCTTAGAATTCAAGTGTAAGAAGGAGGCCGACTAGGCTATTATATCCAAGTGTCAGAAGGATTAATAGTATAGTGTTGCTCGAATAAAAACCGAATAAATTTGTTCAATTAATCATGTACATAATCCAGTGGCACATCCGAAAAATAGAACATCCCGAAAAACAAGAGCTCTTTAATCCTGCTTTTCTATCCTCTAAGACTATGGGGCTCTCTATTTCCTTAGCATTCCGAATTTTGACTTATTCCAAATCGAGTACTCGAACATCAAATGTGTTTTTTACATTATTCGGTCAACACACTAATTACTAGTCAAGCTTAAAGTCGTATAACTCTATTCCACGGATAGTTTCTCGAAGATGTTGTAATGAGCATAGTTGCCTGTAGCTCCTATTTGTACATAAAGTCGCATCCTTTCATTTACATTGTTTTTAAAAAAAAATTCCGGGTCCTTTTCGAGGCAATCACACTTAGAGAGTTAAGGCGGGGCTTCTTGGCGATCCTGGATTTCTTCCACTAACTCGATAAACTGTTCGACGAATTCAGACTCATAATACGATAGTAGATAGTCGACACTGGCATGGATGTGGCAGAGCTCCACGCTCATCTGAAACTCCCCTCTAGCTTTCCCTGAAATAAAGGATAAAGGATAAAGTAGTCAAGGCTAATCAATGCCCTCTCGGGATGCGCTACGTCTTGGCACCCTAGAACTATTGAACGTGTGCGCCCAAAAAAGGCTTGTGGTGTGGGTGTAAGACCCTCGACGAGTCACCGATCCCAGAGGGAGGGATTGCGTGCTTGGCCTGCGGCAGGATCGAAACATCGAGCATATGGACAGCAGTGCTCCCGTTGCCACTGCGCTACGCACTTGCTTTTGCCCCATTATGGGAACTGTTAGCTTAAAAACGGAGCTTGCAGCATTTTACAGGGAATGATATAGCAGGCAGTGTCATCGTTTCTGACGAGCCGAATTATGAAAAAACCTCGGAAATGAAAGTGCTATGTGAGATACTGCCTTCAATTACTTTGCTCTATATGCCGAGCCCGTAAGAAGATTGATGGATTCACATGCAATGAACGCTAGCTGACAAGCGTTGATATGTAATTAGAGCGTGTAGCAGCAGCTCACAGATTGGCAGTCACATTCCCAAAAAGGGAAGGGTACTTGGTGGCCGTGGCCATTCGTGATACGATGTGGACTACTAGATGCAGTTTTTGAAGCTGATTTTGAATCCGTTGTCGGAATTTCCTGAAGAGTTCTGCATGATGAGTCACATCTATTTCTTTTAGCTCTGATTCAAGATAGAGTACTTATGTGTTGGCTCCAGAATGTGCTTGTTAGCTCTTTTAATGTCTTCAAACAACAAAGTGCTTAAGGAGAGAACAAAGGCATTGACTGTTTGCTGCCGGATCAGCTGCCTGACCCCGATTTCGTGTGTAGGGACCGCACTCAAAGTCAGTAACTGACACACTCACGGTCCCCATATACGGGCTTAAATCGGGGTCAGGCAGCTGCTCCGGCAGCACATATTCAATTTCATTCATTGCTCTATCCCTAAGCACTCTGAAGTTTGGAGACATTAAAACAGCAAACAAGCACATCGTGGAGCCAACACAGGACCACTCTATCTCGAATCAGTGCTAAAAGAAATAGCTGTAGCTCACCATATAGAACTCCTCAGGGAATTTGGACTACGGATTCGAAACCAGCCTCAAAAACTGCATCTGATAGTCTATATCTCATCACGAATGGCCACGGCCACCAAGTATCCTTGCCCTGTAAGTTGACAGATGGACCGAATGCACTACCTTCTTTTCACTGTGAGCATTTTAAAGATCACTGACTGTTACGAGAGACAGCTATGTAGATAAAACTACGAGAAAAAAAAACAGAAGGACAAGGAAAAATCAGAAGACATTGTCAAGACAGACAAGTCCAGTTTCCTTTTCGTGCACACCTCATATGGAAACTATACTAAAAGTTTCGGTCAGACCCTGCACTCGTCAGTAAGGGACTGATAGCCAAAACTCAACATGAAAGGAGAGGAAACACAGAACTAAACTGTCAAGAATTCTACGTGCTCAAAATAGGTAGAGCTAGACTACCTATGTAGAATACCAGCAGACTACTAGACTAGGAATAATAGTAGACCAGTTTATAAATAGAAAGTAAACACTAAATAAATAGATCCTCACACTTAGGTAATTAAACCAAAAAGACAAAAGACAAGCAAACGGCAATTGAAATAAGAAAATATCACAACGAGAATCTAGTAGTCGTACAACTCATTTTAGAATAGCAAAGCACATATTGTATATTTCTTTCGGCATGGCAGGAAATGGGGCCGCGCTTGGACTAACTGGGGACGAATTGAGTCATGGAACACTCCCAAATCTTGACACACAGCATTGGCCAGAAATATAGTACACCCTTTTGAACACCCCTCCGTAGCTTACGACTCATTCAATAATTTTCAGAGTCTCAGTGGAGAATTGGAGAATCCAGGATAGAAATTATACTCAGGACTGAAAAAAAATCGAATATTGCAAATTATTTAATTATTCATTCAGGATTAGGTCCAAATAATTCAAAGGTTCGAGGAAACGCAAGACCTACATAGATGCCTTATTAGTCACTACTTATTATCCCCAAGGACTGTATCGCGGTCTTTTATTCAAACATTCAAACTATAGACTTATTCGAAGTCGAATTTTTGAGTCTCGAATAACCCAATGGATATCTGATGCATTATTCGGCCCTTATTATAATAGAAATCTATATATCGAATCGAATGGGTTTGCGTACTGATCAGCTTCACCAATGGAGTGAAGAACTGGGATTTCAAACTTTGCTTTGAAAGAAGTGTCAGAGTAATGTCTTACAGGCGACATACATATTTCCTGCATTTCTTCATTTACATATCTTCTAAAGAATTTATCTACATATTTACTTGTTCATTTATCCTACCATATCCTTATGTATGTTATTTTACTACTCTTTGAGGGGAAATATTATCCTGCAATGCAATTGCTCATCTCCAAGCGGCCATCTGATCTCTCATCATTGATGCCTTCGTTGTACAGCCAAGACATTCACTTTTTCACAATTAATTAATCTTTAGAAAGATCATTTTCCTTATTTCCTAAGGATTGCCCTTGCTCTTTCTTCCTTTCTGTCATTCTACTTCCCCATTGCCAGTCTCTTTTGATGTCCTGACGAGTGCCTCGGAAATCAGATATTCTAATTAGGGCGAGATTCGGACGACTCACAGCCGCAGACATATCCAGTACTCTTTGATGAGCCTTTGACGTGCCTTCAAAGAGGTTACTGATGTAGCCGTAGCTATAGATAATTCTATAGAGGTTGCCTTCAAGTATGTACAGAGGAAAAAGTCCACATTCTGCATCTGCTCATTTTTCCGGGAATTTTCCGGAGCTTCGTGGGAATTTTGGCTGCCCCTGCAGTGAGCCTTTGCTTGAATATCTCCCGCATTCGCCTGAACTTCTTTATTTCTTCTGACTTCCTTTGTGCCATCATGCTGTCACCATTACGCCTTCAACGTCCGCCAGTCTCATCTGGCTGTCCGTCGTCGTCCGGCTATTGATTCTGCAGCTGCTGCTGAGGCGACGAGACCTCAGCCTGGCCTTAATTACGAACTCAGTTAGTTTACGTCCAGTACATCACAACAAGTACTTCTATCACGACCGGATCCTCTCGAATATTTATTTCATCAGTGTTTCTCGGAGCTTTTTTCATTCAACGCATAATCGCTTTGTTCTTCACGATTCGTTGCACTTTCGAGTACATTGTCGAGATTTTTTTCTGTTTGACTCGCGAGATGGCAATGACATCAGATCCAGAAAAGGCTAATAGCTCAGGGGATTAGTGAGATTGTTTGGAATGGAGAGCAAAGTGTTCTTCTTTTCCCAGGGAAGTCATGCAGAAGATAATTCGTTTGAATTCCATCTTTTTCTTGCGAATTACAAGTTTCTCAAAGGGCTTTCACATCAAAATTTTGAGGAATAATCCAGAAAACTAGTCAAGCCACTTTTTGTTTAATCCAAAGATTTCTCCTGAATTTCATTTTCTAATATAATATCCACTCTATTGACTCCTTTTTCACATACATATTCCTCATGCCGCTGAGACGTCAAAACAGACGAGAACTGGTCCCCAGCTGAAATTCTGCTATTGGAATGGAATTCTGCTTCCTAGGAAATGGGAGAATGACGTGACGTTTGCTGTCGCAATGCGTTGCAATATTTTTGCTGTATTTTTTACATTTTTGATTTTTTACATGTATTCATGGTGCATGTAAAAATAAATCTGAAAGAGGTAGCACTAGGCAAAAATAGAGCCTTTTTGCCGGTTAGAGAAACCTTCATCAAGATGGCAAATTCCAGAATCCAGGACACCATGGTATAGCATTCCTCAGCATTTCGTTTTTGGGCATTATTCAATGTTTTCAAATTGGCAGAAAAAATCATCATAAATTAAGGAACAGAATTAAAAAGAACTCCGGTTTTTCCACTCAAACAAATCCTAGCTTCCTCCAAGGAAATGTTTTCAAGGTTTAGAGTCAATATTAGCTTGAATTCCCCGGATGATAGCAAATTTATTCAAGAAAAAAGGCATGTACGTATGGTTGAGAGGCAAAGAAAGAAAAGAAAAAAAAGAGAAAAAAATTGTTTGTAGATCTATAACTCACACGGAGGTTTCACAATTTTTCAGGTGGACCATTTCCTCAGAGGGAACTTCCCACAATTTCCACAAAAATTTTCAACATCTTATCACATACAAGCTTCTAGAAAATTGGAGTCCACTCCATGACATGTTCCACTCGCGATTTCGTTGATTCCCCTGATATGTACCTAGTAAAAAATCCGGAAGAAAATCACTACAGGCATGGCCTCGACTGGGGAACCGGAGCCGGATTCGCTATATGCGCATGAGACCAGAGAGGAGAACATCCCATGGTGGCAAAGGTTCGTTGAAGATGCACATCCCTGCCAGTCTGTGGTCTACAAAAACAATAATTAACATTTGAAAAATTATAACCTCCAACCTTTCAATTGTTTCTTCAGAAATCAGAAAATATGAAAGCTTAATTAACGCAAAAATTAGAGCTGGACCACAAAACTTCCCCAAATTTGCGGCCCTGCATGCTATTCCCGCGTCTTAATTCATTTTTTACGATATTTCCTACTCCCATCTGATTGTTTTTAACGGGAAAAAGACAACGAACTAATCAAAAATCCATGTCTCACACTTCATTAGACGCGACAGAGCAATCAGTGCAAATGCAGAACAAATGATGTCGACGAACGCTCAAAAAGTGACAACCGTCAGTTACACGCGGCAATATTCCGGGTGCAGAACATAGAACAACGCCCACCAAATTCGAAAAATTCAAATTATTCCGGGGTATCTCTTTTGGAGAAAAAATTCCTAATGCAAAGTCAAATTAATGTGTGGATTGTGCAAATGCAGAAACCACCTTGAATTGGGCATCCTCATCAACCGGTTGTTTCTTTTTTTAAGACGAAATGGTTGATGTGGTAAAATAACGCCTGGAAAATAGTGGAAATGCAGAGCACCAAGCAATGCTGTTGATTAACTCCTGATTGGTCATTACGGGCAGAAATGTTCTGAAATGTGACATGATAACTCGTCCACTTTGATAAAGCAGCAAATATTCAAAAATTTTAAGCTTTCTAGACTATTAAACCCAATGAAATGCTGAGTAATTCATCGTTTTCTCATGGCTGATAATCTGCTTTTCGAAAAAAAAACACCAAAATTATGTTAATATTTAGACTGCGTCCCACATTTTCGGTGTTATTGGCAAAAAAGTATTTGCTGTTTGTTTCATGAACACACTAATTATGCACCCAATTGCTTTGGCAGTTCTCCTACATCAATAGCTAGGTCATTAACTAACCGCAAGTAAAGTTTGAGCAACTTTTATCTGATAAAGCTTTGTCAAACATTGAAAACTAAAAACTCGAATAAAGGCGTATAAGCCTTTATGGAAGAATTGTTCATATAGGGTTCAGAACAAAAAATTTTAATCATGCGTCCTCAGAGAACTGATTCGAGCCTTGGATTGGATAACTCAGCAAATAAAATTTCATAGGTCCAGAATTGTCGCAAAGAAATGAAAATGAACTAGAAATTATGTGAATAATAGAAAAGTATATGTGGAAAGCCGGAGACTAGGAAAATGCCACGGGTATCTAAGTGCAAATATTCAGAACATTATTCTGCTCAGGTAAGATTTCGAGGTACACGGGTGCACCCTCCTCCCCCCCCCCCCTCCTGAGTAACCAAAAAGTTCAGAAAAATATTTTTTTCACGCACAACGGCTGTGTGAGTTCCATGGAATGATAATGGTATACGGAACCGTTGCCTGATTTTGACGGAAATACCCTTCTGAAGATTAGACCATGTTGTTTGATTTCAATGACAAAAAATAATTGGTTAGTAGTCTACGTGCTCAATAATGTATAATTCCTCTCAAAATCTGAAAAGAACAGGACTACTACAATGAGAAATTTACTAATAATTATGTTTGAAAGAAAGTTCAGAACTATAGCAAACAATACTTTTTCTTGGGTTACCCTTAAGGACTCTCTCAAAAATTCCACTCATCAGAAACATCATCAACGCACAAACCTGTCATTTCATTAAATCTCTTGAGGATTTAATCACTGTTCCATTACCTATTTGGTTAATTCTCCTCTATTAGGTAACCAAGCCTCGGGTATTTCCGAACTTTGACCACATCAATAGACGAAGCCCAAATGCATGCATAATGGAGTTCTTGTGGCGAGTAATCGTTGTTTATTCAGACAGGGAGACGGCTACATGGATGAAATTGGTCTCTAAGCTGTTTTACACCAGTAAAGGTTGGGTGCTCTTACTGGGGTTATGTATGAGCTGAAAAACAGCACAAGATGAGCTTGCATTTCGCTCAATTGCTTAGTTATTGGAGCGTTTTTTTTTTCACTGAAACGCTCAGAAATGGTCTGTAATTAGAAAAGGCTTGCAAGGAAGAGGGAAGATTAAAAAAGGAATGGATGAAGAAGAAAAAGATATGCATGAGGTGTTCTATACTTGCGGATTTTATGGATCCATGGAAAACTTACCCTGGTGATTTTAGGCGCCCTTATGCAGATTACCCAAAGGAGCCCAGTGTTCGCGGTTAGAAAACTTTTTATCATAGGAAACAAAATACATATAATGATTTTATATTTGTATGTTATTACATTTAAATCCATTATATTGTTATTATACTTACTTATTTTATTTGTTGTTATATTTTTATTATATCTACTACTTTTTTTGCTGTAACCATCCCAATCCACCTACAAATCCACTTTTTTTCCAGAAACTTCCTCCTCAACCAGCCCGTACTGTTCGGCACATGGGACGGCGTGTTCACGACGGTGATGGTGAACATCTTCGGTATCATCGTGTTCCTGCGAATGGGCTGGATTGTGGTGAGTGGCGGCGGGGCTCGCAAAAAGCCTCGCCGGCTCGCTCGAATTTCATTTTCGCCACTCGGGGGCCACAAATGCAACGCGGGCGGTCCTGCTCAGCTCAATGCATATTTCACACTGTTTCAACTGGAGAGTGCTCATTTGGGGGAGGGAGGGGGAAGGGGGGTCGCCGGCACGCCATGGAGCCAGCGCAGCCGCCCTGCCAGCCAATGTGTGCTCGGGCCCGGCACACATTAGGCCAATTTATGGAGCTAAGCCCTCGGTGCATAGCACGATTGCTCGGATGTTGTGGCTAAGGGAAGGCGTATGCATGTTCATGAAGCGGGTCATGTCATGTCCATTTTTACACATATCCATTATTTAAAAAGAATCCCTTGAGGAATGTCCACAAAGGGCAAAAAACTAAGTTCGTCCTGCTGCTTTGCTTGTTTCTCACACTGGTAGTTCCTTTATTCCTGTGCGTTCCACTGCTAGCGATCCCGATCAAGCAGGAGAACTACAACACCTAGCTGGTCTGCCGCGACGCGTAGATGTCACGAAGCAACCTCGTTTTCAGGTACAAACGCGCACAAATTTACCTGCCAATACTCGAATATCCTAAGATTGAACAGTAACCTATGTACGCCATCTAACTTGTGCTTTCCTGACTTCATGTCTTCACTAGGAAACACCCACGCAGTCCCAATTGGCTTCGTTTTGTTTACAGCCGCAGCCATGCCAGCGTTGAACACTACGGAAAAGTCCATCCCACGATAACAATAGCAGTCCGAGCACAATTCAACTCTGCATAGGGGTAGCCGGCTCTAGAATTGTTGCTGCCTTCGTGGAGAATACCTGGGAAGCCGCAGGCACCACCTATAGATTTGGGATTGGATAGATGCAGTGCCCGCCTAGCGTGGTCTATTCCTTGTGGATAGATTAGCTTAAAACTAGATGTAATACAACAAAACAACTACATACAGTGAGCGTCAGTGGCGGTGCGTTTTTCGCGGCCTCTAAGGGCACGCGGCGCGTCGGCGTTGCTCGCGCTAGAAACCCCTCCGGGATAAACTATAGAGTTTTCTTGAGTGTTAGTTAGTTTTCTTGATAGCTAACGTAAAATATGATGATAAACTACCAAGAAATTCCTGATTTGCCACTGCGGCGACGATTCCATCGTGAGCGGCGCGGTCGCGCGGCGTGCTTTTCGAGACCGCGGAAAACGCATCTCCCATCTGCGCTTGCTGTGCAATCCTCTATGAGTTGTCTATAGTAAAAATAAATAGCTTTAGAGATAGGTCAGGCTTTTTGTATCATCACAATTAGGTTCGCGTATTGATTTATTGATTTTTCAGGGCACAGCTGGTGTAGCGAACGCGATTCTGCTCCTGGCTATATGTACAGCACTAGCCCTAATTACGGTATTTTCGGCTATTGGAATCGTCGAACGATGTCAGATTCAGGTGAGTTTGGTCAATAATAACGCTCATTTTATGTCGAACAGCAGGTGCACAAGGTTAGGCTAAATCGTATGTCAGAGACGCAGAGGAAACCAGATAATGTGATTTTAGTCGACTCTAGAAATTGTAGTAGTACCTCACCCTCTCCATCAAAATAAATCTACTATACACTACATCAGACTATATATCCATTTCGTATCCGGAGCCGTTTTTCTAGAGCATCGTAGTACTAATACGCCTCGCTTTCAAGGATTTTCAATGCAGAGCTGTCATTGCCTATGCAATTCCTCAAAGTAAATGGGAAATCTGAACGGTGTCAGACGTATGAGTAATGACAGATAAATATTTCAGAGTGGCGGGATTTATTTTCTCGTCTCGCACGTGCTCGGCGGACGAATGGGAGGAGCTGTCGGGCTTATTTATGCGCTAGGACAGGTACGTCAATGAAGTAGAGGGTGGAGAAATTGATGAAGGCTTGCCCGCGCATGATGCTGGGAAGGTCTTGCCTCTTCAGGTCAAAAACTTTTTAAAAAATTAATCAGAAGAAGCTCTCACCATGCAGCTGAGCGCTATTTTTACGACGACAATTATTGAACTTTTTCCCTCAACTTATTAAGGAACTATGGCGTTTTGTTACAAAAAAAAGACATCGCTAACAACCTTTACCATCTTTACCGACAAAAAGAAATTATCCACAGGGTCCAAAATCAAAAATTGAAAGATTCATTCCATCAATTAGAATGTACAGGGTGGGTCATAAATACGGTAACACAGAAATGTCTACATCAGAAAAGGATTTATATACAATTCCGGAAAGGTTTTGACGAAGTCCTGGTCTCGGGTATCACCGCAGCCTACTAAACCTGCTGATTGAGAACTAAGTAAATGGGTGGTCACTCGATGAATCCAATAGGACCTAAAATATATTTTTGCCTGAGTTCTGAATCAAACATGACTTGTGGGTACGAGCACTGTCCTGGTAAAACGTTATGGAAGGACATCTCAACTGAGCTCAACTTTATGGTAAAACCATTTTCTTTAGAGGAGAGGCGAGCGTTGTTACCGTATTTTTGGCCCACCCTGTACATACAAGGATATCCGAACGGCTGTGTGCAAGGGGCGGGACCGCGGCGTGGCTCTCTTGGGCAGAGACACAGGGACTCTGCATCGTGGCTCTGGTTGTCTGTTTCCGCCAGCAGCAGAGAAATCAAGTGCTATGTATGCCGCGCCGCGGCTCCGCCCCCTGCACACGGCCGTCTGAAGACGCCTGTATGTATGCTTTAGGTTCGAATTCTTCTACGTCTACGATGAAAGACCCTATGGGACCTCTACAACAAAAACGCTTCGACTTAAGACTTTCGTTGAGTAGAATAGACGTTTTTAGTTAAATTCATTTAGTTCGTTATTCCCAGGGATTTTCGAAGCTGAAATTCAGGCCCGGCCGAAGACAACTTGGGCTGGTAAGAGCTGCTGGACCTAAACGATTCTAGAGAGCGTTCTAGGATAACTTATTCTAGACGAGTGCGTGCGTCAGACATGCGACAATAGCATAAACGATATTGCAACGCGTTTGAATCGCATGCTTGTTGTGCACACTACATTCACAAGTCTTCATGAAATACCTTTCGCACTTGACCGCTTCAGACGCAATCAACCTGCAAATCCGATAAAATTGACCTTCTCCTAAGAGTTATGAACCAGAAAAGGGGAACTGGCAGGCATTTCAATGAAAAAAAATCATGACAAAGAGGAGAGACACGGAAAATAATGCAGTTGCGTAGAATTTGAAACGAAAAAACTTAAAGACTCACATGCATGGCCGGTTCTATTAGCACAAAAAGAACTTTGCCCGGAATTGTGAGTAATTTCTTGGGCAAGTGAGAGAAGTTCACACCAACTACCTTACCTTTTCGCAGGCTATGAAAGAAATAGGTCGCATCGGCAAAAAAAAAAAAAAACAAAACTGCAGCCAATTTTTCAAATTTTGGTGCTTTGTTGTGGGGTTATTTACAACAATTTTCGATCATCCACCTATAGCAGAGGGTTAGGACGTCCTTGTGGATGTTTGGGTTAGCTACATAGGTTTGTGATAGAAATATGAGTCCGTGTGATGCCGCTAAGCACACTGCCTATAGTCTGCTCCAAACGCGACAATAGTTAAGAAACCGTAGGGGTAACCTGTTTTTCTCTCATTCCTTTCAAATTGCACCGCTTACTTTTTCTTTCTGATGTCCTCCTAATTATCGCTCATGGTGAAACGCACTATAGCACTGATTGGAGTCCGTTCCAACAACGGTGAGACTTGCAGAGAAATTAGGGAAATAAAGAAAAGCCTGGCGCAATGCGGGATCCAGTGGGCAGTAGTTTAGTGTCTAGTTTGCAAATTTAAGTGCAGATACTCCGCTCTAATCGTTTTCTAGAGCAAACAATTTCGTGATTTCATCGTCCTCAGCCTTGAATTGCAGGCCGTCGCGACTGGCTTGGTCGCTGTCGGTTTCGCCGAATCCGTTGCGCACCTGTTCGACTCTGAAAGTCGAGTGTTCACCAAAGTGATCGCCATCGCTACTCTGGCTCTGCTAACTGGTGGGTTTGGATGGCCTCTCTATTTTTCTACACTGAAGATGTTTTAGAAATGGAGCAAGTTTAGAGCGAGTTGTGCAGAAAACGTACTACATATGCAATCCCTGATATAGTTATAGTGTGTTTCAACGATGAACATAGTTGTGAAGATATCAGAGAAAGAGAGAACGCAGGAAATAGTGCTGTAGTCACAGTGGCAAGCGGGAAGTTCAGATCACTGGCACAAATACTCAACCATTGTCGTTCTTGAAACGCACTATACATGCGGGTGACGTGTGGTACTTTTCACAGTAATCCCATCTCAGTTCCATATTATTGCTTAAATATAAAAAATCTGAAACTGCTCAAATACAAACTATTCTATAAATTCACACGTGTGCCCTGTTGCAGCTATCAACACCGCTGGAGTGTCATGGGTGGTGCGACTGCAACTGCTTCTGCTCGCATTTCTGGCCCTAGCCGTGCTCGACTTCCTTCTCGGAGCGCTGTTCACCTCGGATCCAAGTAATTCTTCCATTTTTCTAAATCTAACATACCTCGAAGAGTCTGGAAAGAATCCTTTCCTCTCCGGAACATTTTACGCGAATGCTTCCTAACCTGTCGTTTTTTTTTTTCATTAACATTCGGCAATAAGCTCTCAGCCCGATCAAACTCAACGTCAGATTTTTTTCCGTAGTTTCGTTATGGCTTGTAGTTTTCTTGTGCATCAAAAGAAATCTGTGGATTTTTTATTGTTTTCTTTTTCCTTAGAAAACTCTCGTGTGGAAGAGATGATTTGACATCTATGCAATTTTCTACGCCTTTTTTCCCTGCAATCGAAAATCCCTTGGAAGCCTTCTTGAAATTTCCATGAGCAAAGTGACACCTCCTCATTGTCAACCTTCTTCCAGGCCACGGAATTTCACGTTTCTCCTATGCACGTCTTCGAGAAAACGCCGATCCACTCTACTCAGCTGTCAACTGCACCCCCGTCGGATTCGATCGCAACTTCCCGGATCAGTCATTTTTCACCGTGTTCGGAGTTTTCTTCGCGAATTTTCTTGGCGTTCTAGCAGGTATAATCTGAACATAGATCTAGCCTTTCTATAAAACTCATCTTTAAACCTACTAGGAATAAATTTTTGGTGATTTTTAGGTGTCAACATGAGCGGAGATCTGAAGGATCCTCACAAGAGTATCCCGCTTGGAGAGCTGTCGGCAGTCGGTGTGAGGTAACTCGTCCACCTTATGTGATTATTGTTAACCATATATTAATATTTCATGTTATCAGATTTTCCCCGTAAATAATGCCTTATTAATAAAAAGAAGGAATTTCCACATCGACCAACAAAAAAAAAACAAACAAACCCAGAATGACAATGGTCGTAAAATTAACCAGTAAAGCAATCATTGTAAACGGTTATTTTCGTTTTAATACTAAAGAGAGCAGTTAATAACTTTTTTCCAAGGAAAAAGTGGAATATTTCAGCTCGGGCGTCTGCTTCCTCTTCATCATGATTCTAGGAGCGACTGGTGATCGCCTAAGCCTCATCTGTGACAACCTCATCTCGGAGAAGGTAAGCTGACAGGCCACTTAGCCTATAACTCCCCTATAAGCAGTTCTTTGAACCATGCCTAGCTCATGCCTACCTTTCCAGGTTGCCCTGACCGGTTTCTTGTTCATGATTGGTCTGTACATCTGCTCGTTGTCCTCCACCATTGGCTCACTTCTCGGAACACCGCGTGTCCTTCAGGGTATTGCGGCTGAAGGAATCATACCGATCCTTAATCCGTTGGCACAAGGGGTAGGCTATACCTCTTTCCATTCCTTTGCCTCTATGCTGCAAGTTAACGCCTCGTTCCAGTCCGGACCCAACAAGAATCCAGTGCTGGCTGGGATGGTGTTGATGGCTGTGGCTTCGGTGTTCGTGCTGCTTGGTGACCTTAATCAACTCGCTATCCTCTCTACGATGCCGTTCCTAATCACCTACGCTTTCGTGAACTACTCTTACGTATCCCTGGCAATGAGCTACGATCTGGCCACGATAAGTCACGCCGCGTCAGTTTTGTCTTTCATTTTGACCAGCATAAAACCATCTCCGTACAATTCCGGGATTACCACGCCTATTTCAGAGAAGAAAACACAAAATACGGCTCGATGCACAAAATTGGCGACCTCGACGAACTCTTCCCAGAACGTCAGCAACAACAATGTGCAGCCACAGTCGAAGCTGGAGGAATTGTCGGACAACCAGCCACCTGGTACTCGATGTTCAGCAACAGATACATTTCGTTTGTAGGGGTAAGTCTGGTATTTCATATGGGAACCGAATGGAATCCCTAGCAGATACGGATTGTTCCAGTTCATGGTGAACCTTCTAATCCTACTCCTCATCCACTTCTGGTTCGCCGTAGCCCATTTCGCCGTGCTCATCATTCTTTACTACTACATCGGGCGTGTTTGTCCAGCTTGTTCTCCAGGTACTTGCCCTATATAGCCCTATATATTCAATTTCAATTGATTCAATTTTGACAGCCAACCCCATAAAGGACAACTGCTTATGACTTTTGTGTTTTTTATTCAACATCGTGGAGAAAATTTCCCAACTTTTGCAGGAAAAAACTGAGTCCTCATTTTCGCATAAGAAAAAAAGAGAAAGTACCCAAAAATTACAGGAATCTCCACCTTCTCCATTCCGCATATGTTCCGCACTGCCTTCTCCTCACTTGAAGCGATTGGCGTTTTCAATAGAGGACCATGCGTTTTAACGAAGGTACGTAACTACCTTACTCCCTGTTGATAGCTCATTTCAACAACTCAATTTCCAGGAAGGGCCATCCAAAGATGTGCTAACTGAACAACTAAATGAGTCGAATCCAGACTATCAGGATCGTAAGCAGTACCATCATGCCGAGAATGTCACACAGGAATTCGACTAGATATCAGGAGTATCATTTTTAAGCAGCCAGAAACAGCCAACTCAGTAGATTTCTATAGCTTTTCGAAACTATGATCTATCATTTGCATTTCCGGGTTCAGTAAATACTTCTGTCCTATACACATCTATAACCAACTGTTTATGTAAACAATCGGGGCAATAACAATAACAGATCTCCCAAATTTAGATGTTGGATGGGTACAGCATCTGAAAAATGAATGAATCAGAAATAGAGGTATTTTACATGGCAGTGACTTTGAATACACTTTTCCCTATATATTTTAACGGAGAAAACAGAAAGAGGAAAGACATGGTTATTACAGAAAGAAAACACTCGGTATAAAACAAAACGCACCACACGGATCCTATTTCCCATGGCGTTAGGAGGCAGGTTGTGGTGGAACTTGGCGCGGACGACTCCGCTGTTTCCATGGACTCGCGTGATCTTCCCCCAGATAGCCCTAGTTCGGGTGGGTACGGTGTGTCCTGGCTTCTGAATATTGCAAATTTGAGAAAATAAAGAAGCAATCAGGATCCAGGTGCGAATTTTGTCTATTAAAAAAGGAGAACAATTTGTGGAGTAATGTTTGAAACACATTCAAATAGTGCATCTGATCAGTAAAACTCTAGAAGTGAAGTAGGGACAATATTCCAACGTTTTTTTTTTTGTTACTTATGCAAATAACTTGTTCAAATACATAATGAGAAGAAAAATACGTATCTGTACATAAAATATCTGAAATAAGCAAAAATTTTCAAGCGATTCAGGGTGAGGATGAGAGCAGTGGCCACTTGATGGATTACTTAAGCATGTGATGAAAAAGTATTTGGGGAATTTGGGTCAAGACCAACAAATATCTGGACAGTTAATAAACCTGCACGGCACAAAACCACTTCGACCACAAAGGAAGGGACGCCAGGACATGTCGATTACATAACAGTAGTGCAGTTCTTGCAAATATTACACAAAAAAAAAACAGCTCTGGTACTACGAAATGTCCGAGCCTAGTTTGATCAAGAACATCGTCTCATCTGAAGACTTTTGCGCATACGGTTGAATATGAAATCAAATATAAATGAAGAACGATTACAGATGCTGCTTCAATTTTAACTAAAAATTGATGGAATGAGCTAACTTTTGCTTGGCTCTGTGGGAAGATGGGATATTTACACAAATAGAGAGGACCGCGAATATGGAGATGAGTCCAAAACCTGAGACAATCGAAATGAGCGAGGATTTGTAAGTGAAGCGTTGCAAACTGCTCTTACAATATCGAATATCAATCGAGTATCCCTGACAACGAAGTAATAGTTTGGTGCATGTGTTTGGTTCTTCATGCTCATTTTTCTCCAATTTGAAAGCTCTTTTTCACGAACACATTCTCTGCACCCACTCAAAAAAAAAACGTTAGGTAGTAGTCCTACTCAGATTTGTCACACTTTATAACTTCAGGAATTTATTCAACGCAAAGTGGCCATTTCGCGATCTTGCCCAGGTTTTCAGCATAGGAACAACCCATGAAGAGTAGAGTCGATTCCCATGAAGCGGGCATGCGTAGTAGTTTAGAATGGTGGTCTGACGTGATAGATATGTTAGAATCGGCGGTAAAATTCATCGTGAAATGACTACTTCGCCATCCACACATTCACGAATTTGTAAAGCAAAGTGTGGCGATGGTGGATAGAACCTCCTTCGCGATTTTTTACTTAATGAATCTTTGAGAATATTTCCGTGGACGAAGAAAAAAAGAACAAAGCTCCATTATTCAGCTCGGAAAAAGTGAGCATGACAGAACTCTGATTATTTTCGCAGAAACCTAGTTTTTTCGAACTCAGCTGCGAACCACATTTACCTGTAACAAAATGGACCCTCCAAGAACATGGATAAGCTAATACCATCTTCGCAAAGTATAGTTGACAAAAACATTATTCAGGTCCTGTCAGACAACGTTCCACAAGGATATAAACTTATGTAAGTATAATACATTCAGAATCGTTGCAAAATATTACCAGCTCGATGAGTTGATGCAATTTAAAGGCAGCACCCGTCGAAACCATCGAGTTTGTGATTTCGCCGGGTTTTGGGGGTTTTGGGGGTGTATTGCTCATATCTGGTGGTGAAATCGCGTGAAACACCCGAGAAAACCGGGAAAACGCGATGCTGCCTTCCGTGCGCGGACGAGTATTCCGGCGCGCCCTGCGTGCGCAAATGGGTCCCAGCACGGAGATAGGGAATCGGTAGCAGCCCGCATGCGTTTAAATGCGTAAGCTGGCGCATCCAGCCCTCCGAAGCACTGGCCGACCGGGCGTGCACGCGACGGCAGTTCGCCGTTTTCTGCAGGTGAGTCGTTACTGTGTGTGTTCCTTGCAGATTCGTGATGTGCGCGACGCCTACTTTAGGGGTCGCAGCTCAGGTCCGAGGATTTCGACTCGTGCTGCCTTTAATCAAAATAGCAGAGTAGCTAGAGTAGATTCACAGCAATTTATCCAGCAGGATTTCTGATGACACTGCCTCTATGCAGGTAGATTGAAAGTATCTTTCACCTCAAAAGAACTATTTAAAAAATTAAAATGTTGGCAGCCATTGCTAAAGTGTTGTCGAACAATTTTGATAAGGAAAGGGAGATCGAAAAAAAATAACTTCAATAGCAGAATCACCACAACACTGACGGAGAAGCAAAATTTCCACCGATTCATATTCAAGCGCTTAAGAAAACAAAAAAGTCAGAGCAAAGAACATACGAATTGATGAGAAAACAAAAAGAGAAACAAAAAAAAACAAAAACTTTCGACTACACCTACTGAATACAAAAGTGAAACCAACCGTAGTCTTATTGTGAGCCTTGTATAGGTAGACGGCGCGCTTTCCAATGTAGAACTGAGCGTCGCTCTTGTTGAACACACCATCGAGCTTGAGCAGCGCCGTATGCTCGGACTGGGTGCGGAGACCGCGCTTGAATCCAGTGAATACAGCCTTTACGTAGAGCCTATAAAATGAAATGAAACCACGATGAAATAAGTTGAGAATTTACCGAGACGTAAAAGAAGTGATCGACTGAAGATCATATAAATGACTAACAAAAACCAGATTTGGTATTCCGATTTAAAAAAAAACTATCAAAGCAATGTATGGGACCGATACATCAAGCACTGAAGTGAAAACGTAAATCCATTTGAGAAAAGTAGCATAATTAAATGAAGATCTCCTCGCCTGTCCAGCTAAGGTGCCGTAATTTCAACAAAAAATCATCCCTACATCCGAAACAGAATGAGTCACTAGTGCTAAACAAGGAGAAATTTATACTCTTTAACGAGTTCTCCGAGGACTTTAAGTCCTTCTCATTATATGAGAAATGGTGAGATCAAGGATTCAGGAAGGAAAATGGAGTCTAAAAAGATTTATCATCTGTAGTAGTCAAAAGTAGGGAGAGGTCCTTTAAAACATTTTCTTGAAGTAAAATGTTCATTGATCATTCTTCACTTTAGTGATTTCATTTCATTAAATGGTTTCACATATTCATAAATTACTTGGACTTTCACAAATGAGCACAAGTAATTTTTGAAAAAGAGAACAAGTGAAAAAAGTGGCCAAGAACACTTTTACTACCCTATCATGACAACCACTACCAAAATTAGAGCAATGCATTGATGTTTCAGTGCCCACAGTAACTGCAGAGCGCGCTCGCTTCTCTTCGTGCAAGATGCCACGGGTAACTGAGGACCCGAACCCAGTTGGTCACCTTCTTACTCAAAAACCCAACTGAAATAGGACTTGCTAAAGGGTTTCGTCTTGGAGGCAGACAACGAAATCTGTTATAAATTGAATCGAATCAGCAGCTTTAATCTACACAGCCCAACTCTTGTCTTACTCATAGTTTGACCGAATGTAGCATGTAAGTGCGAACATTAGTTCTTTAACAAAAAAGGAAAGGCATACACAAATAAAAACATTCAAAACAGATAGATGTTCAAGACATACCTTCCAGCGGGTCCTGGACCAGCTTTTCTGACGGGTTGTTCGGCCATTTGTTACCTGAACTTCACAGTGTTAGGAACGTGTGCAAATCTTCGAGACGTCATGATATACAGGACGAAAGACGAAGAAATAAGGTGAGTGTAGGGCTTCTTTGAAAACGAAAAGGTAACAGATACATCCCAGACCCCAGATCCAAATTATAAAGTAAAAATTGTCTTGAATTAAGCCTAGGATTTGTAAATTTACGTCACAGGAATTAAAAAATTCACCTTTACGGTCAACTGCGCTCCGCCAAGGCGTACGGTAGCCAAAGCCATTCTAACATGCACATCTAAGCGCGTTCGCAATTGCACCACGCACATTCGGTCACACGTCTACTGAAAATTCTGCTTAGTTGCTGGAACTATCGGAAGATACTAAATTTTGCTGAAGTATTGCTTATACCTTGGTTGGGCTGGTATTTTTTTACATTTAAGTACTCCCCGTCTCATTTTGGAGAATTAATAACTCGGTAAGATGCAGGGGTTGTCGTCTGGTGGTGTTTGAATTTTTTCAACACCAGATTTTGGATGTAAGGCTTTATTTTCAGTCACTTAGCGAAAGGAGAGGTTTTCTAATCAGATGAGACTGGAGAACGTCTCACTATTAATCAGTAGTTGGAATGATTGGTATGGGAGAGAGGACGTTTTCTGATTTTCTTGAAATGGGACGCGGTCGTGGGTTCCATGAATAGCCGATCAGCAAGGATTTAGTTGCACTAGATCCCTGTTATTGTGGAGTTTCTTTCTACCACTCTTTCTCTATCAAATTTTTTAACTGGATATTTCCAAACAAAGTTTAGAAAGAGAAATTCATTGAGAAAGTATGAAAAGTAGATAGTAAATTCCAGAATTCTAATAGCTCAGCATATACGACTTTACTTTTAAATTACAGGGAAAGTCAATCACGATTGCACCTATGCGCGGCAAGGAGCGCCGCATCACCTACGCGGCGCGGCCGAGCGCTGTGCATGTCCAGTGTTGTCTCACCCGCGCCACGTGGGTGGTGCAGCGCATAGGGCCCGTGAACAGGTGCAATTATGGTTGACATTTCCTGTGATCAAAGTAGTCGTAGAAACTAAAGTCGAAAAGAAAATTCAGGCAACATCCACCAGCCACAAAATCCAGCTGTCGGCAGCGCCGCGTAAGAGATGCACCGCGCCAGTCCGCGGGAGATGCTATAGTGATTGACTTTCCCTGTAGAACTTCCAAAAACCACTCCATAAGCAGTTAGTTCTATTTATTATTACCTCCGACGGGTAGCATTGCTCTTCGGCACTAAATGGGACGATTTATATTAGATGTGTGCATTAGTCGTGCGTCATACGCACGCACCCATTCACGAGACTTTGAACGCACGCGCGTTGGACGCGTCTAGTTTGAATTGCCTTTCTATAAGGTAAGTAAATGTAGCAGTTCCTTCTCCATGCAAATAAATTACACCAAGTTGACATCTTTATTCATACTGCATGCACAAAAGTATCACATTATGTATTAGAAGGTTCTTTCATTTGCGAGAAACAGGAGGCCTTGAGCAAAATAAAAGAGACATCGGGACAGGACTTGCAGTGTTTCAACTCTCCGTCCGAATAAACTCAATAGAAAAATTGTGTTGCTGATAACGTTGGCTAACGCTCCAAACAGACGAATGTAGGATGCCTGAAAGAAAAAAATGGAAAAATGTCTACATCTGATATTTAACACTCCAGCGTGTACGGTAGGTCCTTCAGTTTGGGTTATAGTGTGCATACTGTGGGAGCAAACGCACCTGCACCGTTTCGTAGTCTGGTTCTAAGGTGTGCTGACATACAGAGCCCGCTGCGACGACCAAGAAGCACGACGACGCGAAAGCACACGCGTGAAGAAGCACGAGAAACGGTATGGAGACGAATAAGTCGGCGAAGCAGTGATACGCCAACGTACAGTAGAACATCGTTCCTAACATTGCCAGTGCTATCGACCACTCCTCTATTAATGGCCTGAAGAAAACAAGAGATCTGGATAGAATCTCTGGTAGTTAGTATTAATTACAGTCACCATCCTGATCCATATTTTCCCTGATGTGAAACAGTAAAACCTACATGAACGAGTAGTAGTAAAGCAAGTTGCCAACAGTTACAAGCGCATAACCAATAACCACATATTCCCACGACGATCTCGAGACCAACATATAGCGAGAAAGTGCTGAAATTCGCAGTCTTTTACACGTTGGTGGACAATTTTCCTACATACAGGAAAAATTTGTCTAGGGGAAACCTTATTTTGGAGTTTGTAAACGTTACGAATCGAACTGCTTTATTTTCACAAATGTGGAAGAAGCACAACAAATCATTGCCTAGAGTTGCGGCTATACTCAACGTCGAGTGTGGCTTCCCGCGTCACCGCACTGAGGCGACATCGATTTTGATACGTATCGATCGCCGATGGTTTGGGGGCAGTGACGCCAGCGATGGTCCGCGCAGAATCGATAAATATCGGAATCGATGTATGGCAACCGACATAGTTTCATGAGGCAATTTATACTAGCTGTATGCACTAATCGCGCGTCAGACGCACGCATCCATCTGTGAAGGATTTTCATGAGGACTGGTCAACGCGGCATGTACATTCCTAACAAAAAGAAGCAACGACAGTCGTAATGCCGTAACCGCGTGCGTTTGAGCTGCGTCAGCTATGCGACTTGCCTTATACTTGATCATATAGACTCACGCGCGCCAATCGCACGCATCCACTATAAATCGCGCTAGATTCATGTAGTGTATCTGCAATTTATACTGGCTGCGTGGGTACATCGGACGCACACATTCATGTGAATTTTTCACGAAGACTAGTCAACTGCGGATAGCTGTGAGGATATCGACTGTGTCCAGATTTCATCTCATCCATCCTTCATCGTAGAGACGCACGCATGGCGCACGCACGCATGCCGAGGAGATCGCCCTCACATCAGCAGCCTAAGAGGAGTGGGAGCGGTTGTGCACGGTTGAGCGGAATAATTGCGCAGTCACGATATTCACACCCCGTGGTAGCCCTTACATTCAAAGGTACACCTGTCAACTGGAGCTTCGTAGAACTAGCCGTTCACACTAGGCAGCGCGGGTCGCACATCAGGCGGCGATATTTACGCAAGTAGGTGATCATTTATTGTGCTTCTTCCAAATTGTTCTACTCTGGGCGTTATCCCTAGCCCAACCCAGAAGCAAGAACTTTCATTGCAGTCGCCTGTCACATACCCATAATGGCGAATGCTCCAGCTGTTGCAAACCTCGCGCTCGGCTGCATCGGAGATGTCAGTGACAAGAACGACAGCGTCAGTAGGGGCAGGCCGAACATCATCGAGGACGATGACTAAAAAATTTCCTTCTCTTGCTGGCGAAAACCGGATTCCACATACTTCAACGCTCATCGCTCACCTTTGTGAAGCCATTCGTCTCCAAGTAGACTAGGAAGCAGGTGCCGCCATAGATGCCAATCAACCGTGCCGGTCCTGCATCGTTCATAGCTGGATCGTTGGCCGAGTGACGGGGAGCTTGTAAGTAAATGATGCTCACCTTAGCATTCCTTGTTGATATTTACTGTCATGTACATAGCTGATAGAACATGTTTTGGCATGTTTTTCTTCTCGCGTGCACAGTGCTGCATTGCTTGCTTGTGAGAAAATTAGAATTTCCTACTTATTTGAGAGCGAATATTCGAGTTCGAATATATTTAATTCAATAGTCTGTTCTAGCTTTAAAATAGCTAATCATTTCGAGCTACTATAAGCAGAAAATGCCAAGTTGCTCCTCTTTCTCTCGCGACAGTGACGGGACCGCCGTTACGGGCCCTATTTATACTCACTGCGTTTGTGAAATCGCGCCGAGGACAACTGTGGCCTTCTGGCGACAGCAGCCAGCAACAAGCACGGATATCCTGAAATAATATCGCGGAAGCATGGAAGCGACAAACATGAGAGTACGCCCATCTTACTCTCCAAAATGGACTTGAAGTGTGTTTTGAGACGCGCACAGCAAGTATGAACAGCCCTTCGACTTCTTCGTTATCGCTAAATATTTCCTAAATATTCCTAAAAAGCTGCTAAACCATCCATTTCACGTAGTTAACTTCCCTGCACGGTAACTCACTCGATATACAGTGGACGTCAGTGGCGGTGGCCCATCCGCGGCCTCGAGAAGGACGCCGCGCAACCGCGCCACGCCCGCCGGAACTGATGTCGTCTGCCGCCGGAATGCATTTCTAAGCGCTTTTCTTCTCGATTTGATCGAAAACCTTTAAAATCGGGTAGAAAAGCTGCTAGAAATATAGCATAAAACAATTCCCACCAAAGCGTTCGGTGACGACAAGTTTCGGTAAAACTATGAAGTCGTCTTCCTCAGGTATCGCAGATGTGTGCTAATCCCGTATTTGTATTAATTTTATTAATATATTGTATTAAAAATAAGTTGTACTAATGCGTCATGTCTTCTCTAGTGCAATCGCCAAATGAATCAAAAACTCAAATCCAAATGAATCAATATGTATAAAATAGACTCTGCGTGTCTATTTGTACGTGTGCTCCGAATAGAAATCGCACAGGATCAACCCATCGGGTCCAAACTTCGAAAACCAATCCCCCAAGGACCATCGGTGGTTTCTGGCCACTTTTCGCCAAAAATTATCGATTGGTTTACCGATAGTATTGATTTTTTGCTATTTTTTCCAGGGCTTGGTGAAGACATGTCTAATGGGGTTCTTCAATACGCCGAACACGAATATGACAACCGTTATGTACGAGGGTGTCGATTTGATGATTTTGACATTTTTCCTTTGAGGCCGTTGAGGACAGATCAATTTCCCTTATGCAATACGCTGAGCATGAATTCGACGATCATTTCAGACGTATCTATCAATTTAGTGATTTTAGCGATTCGAAGAGGGTATGCAATTTCATCAGTGAAGCTGTTCAAAAAATTGTATGTTCGAATCATTAACAGTAGATATTTCTAATACTATTTAAAAGAGCGAAGAATGAAAAATTAGCCAATGTAAAATTTTTGTCCAGTAGCCCCAAGAAAAGGGGGTGGGGCCCACTTTTTCTGTTTTTTTTTTTTCGTGCGATGTGTATGGTCATTTTGGTGTAGTCATTTTGCAAACATATAAATGCAAAAATTTAAATGTTTAAGAAATGCAAATACCCATTTAATTTTCGTCCCCCTTCCCCCAATATGAACAGAAACTGCTAACGCGCTCTTTTTATTGCCATTACAATCGGATTCAAGTCAAACGCTGATATGCGACACAATCGATCAGGTACAATTACTCAAAGACGTGTCTTATCGATAGAACTTTCCATCAGAATTGTTATGTTCTGGAGATGGTCGAACCGCTTGGACGACCCGGAAGAATGGATGAACTCAAAAGGTGACAGGAAAAAAAAGCAGACATGTGATACACCTTGCCAGCTTCGCTGGAGTCCACTTCAAAAACGACGATAGTTGAGTATTCGTACCTATGATCTGCATTGCTCTCCTGCCTCTCCGAATACACCACTATTTCTCGCGTTCTCTGTTTCTCTAATATCTTCAAGACTATGTTCCCCGGCGAAACATACTGTACTAATATTTCAGCGGATAAAGTGTATAAAATGAGTAGATTTGGTAATCACTATCAGATTATTAGAGACATCAAGTCCATCAAACCAAATGTTTAACAACATAGCAGATTGGAAGCAATCCAGCGAGAACTGGTCCCCATGCAATGTTGCCAGCGTGCGCGTTTCCGAGGTTTTCAAACACGGAGAGCAAACTAATTTTGGGAGAACTCACACTCTTGCAACTCCTCCACTTTGGAAGAGAGGATGGGGACCAGTTCTCGCACAGACACTCACTTCACATTTCGCAGTTTTCCTGGTAGTGAACCATTCCTGTGCATCCATAATTTGCCCTCAATTACTTGGATGACAGTTTTACCTTTGTAAGCTGTTCTTTCATCAAATAGAGGTCAAAAAGACTGTCGGCGAACTCCACGAAGTATGCGACTACGCCGCCGCTTTGCCTAGACGACAACGATTTTGATACGTATTGACTAGTGGTGGTTTTTGCAGCCGCGCTGCTAATGATGCCCTGTTGTACTCCATGTGGAGTATAGCGGAGACCAAATTTAGACAAAATACATAAAATCTACCCGCAAATGAGGAATTTTGAGTCCCTTTAGCCAGTGGGTGGGTATCATCGTGAGGATAACACCCACCAGACTGCCGTGATTGGCACACTAATTGAATGGGCCAATAACAGCTGCTGGGAACACCGCACTTCACTTCATGATGATTCACGCCTTTAGCCAACCATTCTTTGAGCGCAGCTGCTTTGTTTACATTTATTACACTCGCAATAATTGATAATGCTTTCGCAAAACTTACAACTTACATACACCGCGAAGAATGAGTAAATGACAAGAATAAGAGTCCCGCTAGCAAAATGCAATATGATAACATGAAAGCTCATCAAGGTCCTTAAAAGGTCCTCTCATTTGCAAGGAATAGAAGAGCTTGTGCGAAATAAAAGCAACATCTCGATATCATCTGCATCGTCTCTGTCCTTTCTCCGAATAAATTCAACACAAACAGGGAGCTGCCCGCTGTCTGACATATCGCTCCCACAAGGCGAATATAAGACGCCTGAACAAGGTATCTGAGAAAAGCCGAAGGAGAACTACCGCAATTTCACAAACCTGGTCAGCATCGTAGTCACCGACATGTCCATATAGACAAACTGAACCTGCTCCCACTATTGTGAGACAAGATGATGCAAGCGCTGCGAGTAGTACGAGTACCAAAGACGGTATTGACATTAGTAGGTCAGCGAAACAGTAGTAAAACAATAGAACAAGGTAAATCGATACAGCTATCGTTAACTCAGTTGACCATAAACGAATTTGAGAGCTGAAAACTCAAAATTCAACGAATTTTTCGGGAATTTGTGCATAGCATAGGTAACCTTGGTAACTCGTGACTTGCCTAAAAGAATAACAGTAAATAAGATTTCCCACGGAAACTAAGAGGTATCCAAACATCATCAATGGCCATGAAGACTCAGCAGCAAGTAAATACCGAGACAATGCTGCAATACGGTGAGAGATCAAGTAAGCACATAGATTATGCAGCTGTATGTTAAGGTTTGAAGAAGAAAAATGCACGAGAATCGAAAAACAAGTTTTTTTCTTTTCATAACACAAAAAACGGCGGCACCTTTACAGCTTTAGCGAAAATGCATTGTTAAAGCTTCACAGGAATAGCCACAAGAGCTGTGTCAACATCAGTGGCAAAATGGGCAAGGAAGAGCTATGAAAGGCTTCAACAGCTCAAAATTGAATTGAAAAGCTTTCAACTTGAAAAAAATAGAGCATTCAAAAATGAGGACATACCTAAAACAGCAAAAGAAGCAGACGTCGTAAATCGTTGCTCTGGTTGCATTGTAGTTGTAAGAGTGAGTAAGGAAAGCGCTATAACTGGTAAACTGAGCAGAATCGCAGGTGAACTCTGAAAAGAGGATATCCAGCACAAAAACGGATCTATACGATTAACCAGCATTTCCTGCTGATCTGGATAAAAATATTCTCGACCGATCTGTAACAACGAAAGCACAAAGAACGGTAGTGAATCCTCACTTTTACAAAACCATTCGTTTCGATGTAGACCAGGAACGCCGTTCCTCCATAAATTGCTAACAATCGAGCCGGACTGGAGGCATTCATACTCTGAAGCTAAGGATTTCAAATGAGCGTATGGAACACCTGCACCGTTCACAATCGTCCATGCTAATTGCTGCATTGAATGAAACTATCGCGAAAATGAAAATCCAGCCTAAATTCCGTGATGTTGCACGTCCCACCTGCGTCTGGCCTGCGATAGGAGTGCGTCTCTATCTACCTTTTGTATATGAAGCACGCAGGCACTTGGTATAGATTCCCTTTTGCTTCAATACAAACTATTATCTATGTACATATATCATACAGAAGTCGAGCGAATACAGGGCCTTGTAAAGTGATGTAGCGCCTTGTAAAGTATGGTCACTACACCATCAATAGTGGTGTTTTGGGGCAGAACAAGTATAGTGGAGTCGTTTTGACAGTGCGTTTTCCGCGACAGCGACTCCCTGGCATTGGAGCACGCAGCGCGGTCGGTCAAAAAGTTGACCTATGATTCATCTAGTATCTTTGAAGAGTTTTGTAGCTTGTTTCTCCTTATATTGTTCTTTCTCAGCTCTTAGAACAAACGAAGAAGGGAACAGACGATAAAACCCGTCAAAGAAGCCGGATCCATCGTGGGTCAACTGTTTGACCAACCGCACTGCGTGCTCCAATGCCAGCGAGCCGCTGCCGCGGACAACGCACTGTAAAACGACTCAGCTATACAATCAGCCGCGCTTGTCATGCCACGTCGCCTGTTATTGGCAGTCTGCTGCTCTGCGCAGCAGCACTACCTGGATTCAGTGCTAAACATGGAAACCTCACATACATTTTAGAATAACTTCATGCTAATTTAGAATAACTGTATGCTAACTACGTTATTTAACGACCGGAGTTCAGATGCATCCGGCAGATCCTGTGTTATGATCGGAAAACAATGTTATATAAAGTTATTCATGCTTACTCATGCGTCAAAGTTTACGCGCCTCTCCAAAGGATCACAAAGTTTTCGCGCCGACCAAAAGCGGGGAAAATTGAAACGCGGTTTGTTCGCGTGGCAGTCGCAACGCCAAAACTAGGAACATTGCTGACCTGCCAAGGTTTTTCTTCTACCTCCCTCCTTTGCACTGTGTATCGGCGCGTAAACTTTGACGCGCCGCAAGCATGAATGACCTTTATAAGAAATACTGCACTTGCGGCTCTTGGCATTAAATAAATCCACTCCGACCTGTTGACGAACTTGCCGCTGCTTAACATTCCCTACACTCGAAGGTATATTGCATCATTTTTAAAATAACAGCAGGAAAAACTGCAGCAATGACCGGATATTGTTGTGTATATAAAAATAGTCTGCAATGTACAGCTGTCCAAGGGCAAACATAAAGGATTAGTGAGTAGCAAAAATGCCAGGATTACGATTCATGAACCGAGCGAAACCAGGTCAGCGTCTCTTCACATTATATAGTCTACAGTTATTTCAACGATAATAGAGTAATCCTGCATATTGCCTGTTTTTCTCTCCACCCTCTGCAATTCCTGCGGACTTTCCCGCGCTCATTGGTTTGTTTGGCCTTCATTTGATGAATTTCAGCCCACATTTTCTCCACACTCCTCAATAAAACTCTTAGGTGTTCTGGGAAGACCTCTTTCTATATGTCTGTCCGAAACGACGAGTCCGCCCACGCACGCGGGGATCGAGAAGCTGCCACGTTTGCCAGCGCTCCATGTCACCACCCTGATCTGCGTATCACGTTGCATCGTTATCTTCATGGTAGTGAGCAATGATTTGGCTGTGACGTGGGCGACGTGGCAGCCAACAGCATCCGTCCCAGCCGCGCCGCCTCCCGATCCCCGTGTGCGTGGGCGGACTCGTCGTTTCGGATAGACTATACTTACAATCTACTATATTCCGTTCTAACTGCGGCTACAGTTGACTATCTGTGCAAATTGTCCATTCGCGCACACTTTCCTATCTTCATCCCTGGTGTTTCTCCAACTATCGTCCCCAGTGGAAGACGCTATACCAACAAAAAGAGTAAAGTGATCTTGCAAAATTAACCCAAACTACGTCCATTGCGCTTCAAACATACTCTAAGAGAAGCATAGCACCCTATATCGCGTTCGGTTGGGCGACATTCATTCTAATACATATCGAACGTGAGCGAGTCGCTGGCGTGCCCGCGGTCGATCTGTACCTATCCAAAGCGACGGCGATACAAGGCGCCAAGCCGAGTATAAACTCTCAAGTTTCGTCCAGGTCCATATGGTCGGGAATTCGCCTCTTCTGACTAGGAGTGGTCTTCACGTAGAAATAGTCTTCACGTAGAAGTAAAGGACTTTACACTCCTATATTGAATGATTCAAGATGCTTACAAGAAATACAATCGCGGCTAATTTCTTTTAGAAACTATTCATTTGGAAGGAAAGCTTCAGCAATAACAGACGAATAGCTCTTGCGCATTAATCTTCGCAAAGTCCTGACTACAATGCGCCACAAAACAGGCAGACTACAGCCAGACCAACTTTAAACGTGATGCACAACGAATAGTTAGCATACAGGAGTAAAACTTGCTAAAGTAGTCAGCACTAAGTAAACAGAACAGTCATTTCATTAAGCAAGATCTTCGGTGCTACATTGCGGCAACAACGAAAAACTTGACTGTTTACGCGTATTTCAACAATTCCTATGTAACCAACGGTTGTCGATTAACGGCTTTGCAATGGCTTTTCACAGCACACATAATCGTTCAGGATTCATTGAATATGTACATTTGACACCACAATCGTATCACAATCAAGGTCAGACACCTAGTAGGACGAGTAATTCTAATCACTGGGGTATGGCATTTCGCTACCGCACATGATATGGTTGAAATTCCAACTTATCAGTTATTTAAGACATGGTTAGGCATGTTTAGCTTTGACATAGAGGCCTGAGTGTATGTTTCCAGACAAAATGAGATACTGTGCGGTATAATAAGTGCCTAAAATCGTTAGTTCGGGAAAAGGAAGTCTATATCCAGTGTGAGTCAGAATCAGCACCGAGTCGGAGATGTAGAATAAAAGGAAGCCAATGAACCGTAGGTAGAGACCCTGAACAGCGTCAAAAATAAGTTGAAATCTAAAATGATTCAAAAAAAAGCTGTAGAAATATTCCTACCTTGTCATTATCACCCGCTCGTCGATTGATGTAGTGAGAACTAGTAATGGCAAGACATGTCGAGAGAATTAGTGAGTATAGAGTCATTATGGTAACCGCAATCGGATGTTCTGTCCATAGCGGGAACACACACACATGACCGATCAGTGCGCCCCAAACAAGAGTGACGACCACTAGCGGCCAGTAAATCTTCAATGGACGACGCAGGAACTGAGTCTGGAAGAAGATCACTAGATTCAGTGAGTCACCTGTCACTGCGCTACACTCTTCTTAAATATTAAATAGGAAATCTAGCACGACCAAGAATTTCTGCCCAACTCGAAGGCAGTTTGTCATCTCAAAATCGATCCTGAGATATTTTCATTATACGACTATTATATGAGACCCTGATCACAGTGCTATACACCATTCTTTACAACAATGCTGAAAACCCCGTTTCTAGCCCCTTCTTCTGTGGAGAATTCGGGATGCTCATTGAGACATCTGCCACAAGAAGGCGGAAATAGCCAATGATCGACATTAAAAGCAAACCTGTAGCAGACGTCCCAGTGGACAGCTCGTGATTTCGATCAATGGCGCTTCGCGCTTCCCTGTAGCAGAAGCCTTTATGAGCACCCCGTATTCTCCATAGAAGGAAGGGTCAAAAGCGAGGCTTTCGGCACTTTTGTAAAGAATCATATATACCACTGTGGTAAGTGCCTCATCGAGATTCTTATGTAAAGACCCCAAAAATGATTCTGAGATGAGAATCACTGCCTTCAAGGTTGAACCCTCCTTTTATAGTATACCCCTCCCATTTCTCCCCTGAAGATCCAAACAAATAACAACGTGAACACATGTTTGCCGATCGCTTGACTGCAACCGCTTGATGTTCTTTACATTTCCTTGATATGTTTACCCCCCAGCCCCCCCCCCCCCCACCTCCCTGCAGGCCTCAAAAACAGAACATCCTCTTTACAGCCGGAAATAAAATATATGGCTTCTCTCCACGCTTCCTTAACTGATAGTGACGTACATGTGATTTTCCAGAAAGAAGAGAGCACTACTTTCACGTGCGCTGTGAATTTTTACAAGAAGAAACTGTTGTCACTGAATGTGTCATTGCAGAACAGATCACAGACGTTAAATGTGCAAATTTTTGAACATATGACAGTCAATGAATCCGAGGTATACAATTGTACGAAAATATTAGGACCAGTTGTGTTGTCGCAATTCAGCCAATATACTGTAACAACTACGAGTTTTTTCTCTGGTTTGAACCACTATTTCTAAACAAATCAAAAGTAAAACTCAAAATTCACCATCATGAAACAAAGAGGTGTTAGCTGTGTTGTTCGTTTGTATTATACTCATCCATACGAGATCACCTTTGCCCCAAAAACTGATACTTGTTTTGCTGATTCCTTTCGCACATGTTCCAGAACAAGAAAATTTTTCAATGTTTGGGTTGCCAAGAGAGCAGTAGGAGAGGTGAAACTGCTACTTCTCCACAATTTGAAAAAAAGAGGAATTGACAGTTGTAAATAACACCTTGCAGGGCCATCACATAACATTTGCTATGCATAGAAACTTTGAATTAGTGGAAATGCTTTTATTGTTTGCCTTGACTAATTCATACTTTCTGCGCACGCTTAGGATCTGAGGCAACACGAAGAACAATTCAAAATTTTCATAAATACCGACGCTGCGAAGAGCACATTAGGAGTCCAAGGCATAATTTAACGCTAATTCTCGCTATTTCATATACTTTCAACGCTAAATCCATTCAAATCACGAGGAAGAGGTCAACAAGCTCAACAAACGACAAAAACTTTCGCTAAAACAACATACCATGTAAAAGAAGTGGCCAATTCCAAATGCAACTGCGCCGGGAACAATGCCGTCATGACTAATTCCGATCAAGACGTCCCCCACACCACCGAAGAAAAGTCCAAGAGCACACATGTTCCGATTCCTTTTTGGTAAACCTCCACCATCAACAGCAGCAAATAGGGTAAGAAAAAGAATCGGAATCACTTTCCTGGAAACAAATACTTGACTACTAGGTATCTGAGTCGCTACACAGCTTAAAAGAAATGTCAAACAGGCCAAAGTTTAGAAAACCATGCGACAAGTACAATATACAAAATATGAGTAGTTGCCAGGATGAAAAAAAACTAAGCTCCAGAGATCAAAAAAAATGGGAAAAGGAAGAAACCGGAACAGGTTCTCAATTCACGTCGAATTAAGAGGAGATACAGTACAAGAATTTTGCCAAATACGTCCCCCAATATAAAACTAATTCATATTCTTTTATTGAAAAAAATCTTTCTGAACGCTACCCTTTTATTAGATGACACGACGCCGCCGGAGGACAGATTTCTGGAACTTCAAACCATAACAGGCTTCAAACCATAACAATACATGGACATTAGGAAAAAACTGGACTGTTTTGGACCGAGACACCCCACTATAAAAGTGATCGATTTCGCAACAATACGTACTACAGCGCTCGAAAGCCTCTATGGTCTCAAGCGCACTTGTCCAAGATTATCAGGGTAATTTGAAAGTTGAGGGTTTTCTGGGCAGTTCCAAATAAATCGGAATGAACCGGCAACGGAAACGATAACAACTATGAAAATTGATAATTTGTCGGGTCGTGGCGATCGCTGAGAGCATAGCGACTATCTCTTGTAGTGCTCTGAGAGTGAGCCAGCTCATGGATTTGAATAATTTTTCAAAGTCGGAATCCACTAGCAGCTTAAGGGAAGGGAAGGAAATCCATGGAAACACTGTGCAGGTCGGATATAATGCATTCCACTGGGGATAGCAGTCGAAGAGAGTTCAGAGAGAAAAAGGAGTGGGAAAGTGTGCAGCAATTGAAGAGAGGTGGGAGTAGAGCAAGCTGCACATCACATATGTGCACTATCACTGCGTTTGAAACAGGCTATGACTCTCGCATGTGCTTAGGTCAACCAAGTACATAGAGATGAGCTGCGTTATGACATCGTAAGAGAAAACTTTAACAAAATTTGAACATGTGGACAGAAACGAACATCGATCATAAACAGGTGCTCTTTCTGAGAAAAAAAAAACTCACCAGATTGCATACATAGCAGTGTATAACTTGGTAAAACCTTGCGACTCATTGTAGAAATTAGCAATCAGTAGGAAATATACTGCTCCGACGGCATATAGGGACGAAGATTGCATACTGGCTAAAAAGAGGCTAAAAATGCTAGGGATTCGATAAAAAATAATGTTTGGACACGTTCTCAAAATACCTAACGCTGTGAAAAAACCCAAAATAAAGATAGGAACAAAGCGAAAAAGCTGTTGATTTAGACGTGCTTAGGATTTTCTGCGAAACTTGCAGTTTTATAGAGCTGATAAGATTACGTGCACTGATAAGTCCCTCAAAGAAGCTGTAAATTCGTCATCACAAGCGGCGCAAAATCACGCATGTGAGCGAATCTTCCTTAATAAAGACGTCTAGCACAAACCTAGTTATGTTGCTCCGAAGAACGTCAACGATCAGTCAGTCGTCAAGTGCAAAATGAGCCAGTGAAGGCGTCCACTCAGTCTGCTTCCAACAAGTGTGACGAGTGCTCCCGCTACACTCTCTCAGATAAGGACTCGGTCTCGCCTCGACAACGTCTGACCAGATGCTGAGGCTGAAACGAATTGTAGCACTTGTTTGCCAACGATAGAGTTCATCAGCACCGAAGTGCAATCCCTCTTCCGCAAATAAGGGAAGCCATCGATTTCCCAAGAACAGAACGAGACGTACCACCCACTAACAACCACCACTGAGCGGTACAAGTTAGTAAATGAACAACACTCCTAACTAGTGATAAACACAAGCAGCCCTAGAAACAGCATTTCACCCAAAGCGACCATATATAGCGAAATTTATATTAGACGCGTGCGTCAATCGCGCACCAGACGCACGCACCAATTGCAGAGGAGTTTAAATAAGGATCAGCCAACGCGGCAGCACATCCGTCACGAGGCCGCATACGCGCGCGTCTCACTGCGTTTCAGCTGCGTCAGAGCTGCGATAGAGCCTATCCTTCATCACGACGCACTCGTAAATTCCTCTTATCTCTCACAATACCCGAACTCCTTTCAATTTGGGATTGATTTTGTTTTAAATGAATCGAAAACGATAAAAAGCACTTCGTAGAAGAACGGATGCATGACCAGATCAGCAACTGGTAACGATCATGAGAAAATACGTCACTCCCAACGGTGCAGGTTGTTATGCTGAGGTGAAAATGGATTCAGCATGTCTGCGAGCACGCAAGAATTCACATTCGCAGAAACCACGGCAATAATGGGCGGGCTCCCGCGGCTGAGCTGTAAACAAGTGACGAACGAGCTCGAAACGGCTTGTCCTCAGCCATATCTGACTAAGGATTCGCCTTTTATTCCAGGTTCTAGGACTTGAGAGTTCGGTTCCAAACTTAATAAGCACTGCTAAGTGAGTAAATGAAGTCTTACCATTGTTGAATCAGCACAGATTTCAATTTCTTCCTGTAATAGCTTGCAATATTGAGAGCTAATGGTCGCCGAGATCGATGAAGCAGTTAACTTAGCTAAGATTGACGCTTCTTGGCAGACTTCTTTTTCACTTTTTTTTTTCAAGAGAGATTCGAAATTGAAGAAAAATGCAACATCACGACTGGTTCCTTAGTTATAAGTTCGTCCTACAAGTTGTTGCAGCATTACGATGCGCGAGGAGCTATGAGCAATAACAGTTCAAGTGAAGGCTGCGGCAAGGTGAGGGGTACAAACCACAGTGAGGGTATAATCGTAACCGGTCAACTGCACAAAAACCCGGAAATGCACCGGTGTCTTGTCAGCTTGGTGATCACGATTACGCACTTTCTTTAATGTTTACTGTTACTGACGCAATTATAACCATTGATCAAATACCATCAGGAGAATAGGGCATCATTTTGAACGAGGCTGACAGTAATGCTCCTAATCTTTGCTCTTCTTTTCACATCTAGTTCTTAACAAAGGTGTCAGAATGACATGTTTCATGTGATGTGATGCCTCTTGTTCAATGAACAGAAAATTACGGTAGGAGCGAGGAATTCTCCACAAAGGTGATTTACAGCTTCACTTACAAATCTGTGCATCACAAAATTTACTAAAAATCAGTACTACCTATAGGCGTGCATCGAACATAAAAAAATACTCAATGTAGGTGCTTTTGGAAAATCTTGAACGAAACTCTTAAACAACCTTCCTCCGACATTTCATCATCCAAAACCCCACTTTAAAAGCAAGCAGCACTCAGCCGGGTGAATGAGTTGCTAGCCAGGGGGAGGGGCGTGGGAAAAAAGTGGCAACTTCGCCAGCCCATGGACAAAGATGGAATAATAAAATTACTAAAAATATTGATTTTACGATCAAATAATTGACAATGAATACTCCAAAAATAAGAAAAATAATTAAAAAAAACAAACCTAGACACTGTTTTTATCTATTTTTTCAAAATAATTTCGAAAATTCGGCGACCCATTCTCGGAGGACGCCTCCTTCCCGCCCGGCAGTGCATAGCAAAAGACAGAAGACATTGAGATGGCTTTAATTCAGATAAGTTCGCAAGCTTTCCGCATTGAAATGTTCCACACACAGCATCCACATAAGAGGAGAGGAACTAGCAAAAAAAACACCAGAAACTAGTCAGGATTTCCGCCACCAGCAGTGGAAACGCCAAATCGTAGAAAAGTACTGTGCAACGCATGTAAATTTCGAAATCGGAGATTAACCACATGGCCACGCTGCCTAGGTGATGGTAGCGAAGGAGTAACAAAGCTGTTGTGAGGAACTCATAGCAGACAAAGTGTGCCGAAGTTCGGAAGAAAAGACATGCTAGAAAAGACACATTCCTTTGTCCCTCAAATCCTGTTGGAAAAGCGCTTACTTCTATCAACCAATCAAATTCAGTTAGAAAGTGCTTTATTCTTTCCATAACTGAAATCTGCAAAATGCTGACTTGTGGTAGTTACCAGATTTTCCAGGAAAAGTTTCATAGAAGTCCTTTAAGATTAAGAGAGAGCGCGCATTTTTCAGTATCTCTCCTGATATAAGAGGGGAGCTGCGGTTTCCTCGTCAATTTCAACTGAAATAACCGCGAAACATGTAACAAAGCACACCAAAACTCTAGAAATGGAGCAGCGCAACTGAAATTCGAGTGCTCGACAGATAAGTCAGACTGGCAAAAAGATCAGAGTTCAAACAGTCGCCGCAGTCACATGCTGTACGTGGACACAGCGAGGGCAGTAAATACACCCGGTTTATTTGTAGCACCGACTCAGCACTGTTATAATCGCACTCAGTACAGCTAAGCAAATAGAAAGTACCTGTGTGAATAGCTGTAGCTAAGCTTTCTCACCTTTGCTTTGACTAACGTTAAAGATACCCACAGTAGACAAAATCAGTCCACTTCTAGGTTACTACCCGTTAGAAAAGAGTCAGAAGCTTACCATCTAGCTGGTCCCTCGTGATCAAATAGAGGCTGCGACAAACACTGCTAAGAGCGGAGTCCCATGAAGCGTCAAGACTAGAACTTCCATGACCACCAGTGATGGCAGAGGTTAACAACATCTAAATCGACATTTTTCGTTAGTAAAGTCTACAATGCAACTGTATGCTTGTTTTGCTAATTTTTTTTTTGAGAAATCAAACAAAATTGACCTTGTGAATTACAATAGCTGACAGCTCCGATGACGGACAGGGAATAGTGATTGAGCGATCAGGCACGGTGCGCCAAATCTAATAAAAGTCACAAGATCTTTAACAAACAAATGAAATAAAAGGCCTATATAGCCAAAAAAAAGGAAAGAAAAACTACTTGGCCTCACATTCAACGCCTTTCGCACAACTTTTTCCTCCAAACTACATTGCCCTTGGGGCACTACTAACAGGACATCGAGCTTGTTACGCTTCACAAGCGACAGCAAATCACGCCGCATCTTTGCCCCAGTCATGATTTCGACAGGAATAGCAGTTTCCCATATTTCACCTGAAATTAGCCAAATACTTTCCAGCAACTTGGAAGGATAACAAAGATTTGATTGACAGAAAGTTATACTGACGGGAAGGACTGCTGTCTTCGTCTCTCCAAATTACCGTCACAGAGGAAAGAAGTTCACCGGAAACTAGTTGTCTTATTAATTCGATAGTATATTTAGCATTCTGGGAATCAGAATGCGCAAGAAGTGTCAGCTGTGTTGCAGGTTCAAAGTGTGGCAAAGTGAATATCTGAAACATTGATATCAACTCATTGTTAAAATCTCATAAAACCTAGATTTGAAGATAGAAAAGGCTTTGTACTGTGTATGAGAGGGATCCACACTATACATTAAAATGCTAGTCTTCCGGTAATCAACTTTGAAAATGGCAAAAGCCTTAAAGAGGTTCCCAATAGGCAATATGAACATATGAACCACTTGGAACTTCGCACAAGACAAAAACTGCTTTTCAACAAGCCTTATTTTATAAGCACACGAAAAAAAGAAGTGCAGTGGGCGTCGATGGTGCTGACGAATTTGTGGACTTGAGCGTGCACAGCAACGCGACCGCACTGCTTATGCAATCAAAAAAAAAATAGCTTTGACCAGTACATCCACCCACTAACGCAACGCAATCGATAGCTGTTCTAGCGTACTGCGGCACTACTATACACGCTGAAGTCCGCAGCTCCAACAACGCTCGCTGCCAGTAAAATGAGAACTATGACAAAACGGTAGGTTAAGATGCCTAGAAACCTCCAATGTTCCTCTTCTGATAATTTATACATTTTGAACTAAGATGTGCATAATTAACTGTAAAAGTTATGGAAAACTTGTTGAAAAGCTAGGCGTTTCGAAACGTGTTTAAGCGAGGCATTCAGAGGAACACAAGAATTCTACAACATATGTTCGGTGCTAAATTGAACCAGTAAGTGAACCAAGCGTGGGGAAAATATAAACTCCACAATTTCATAAATGCTCAGTTCTAATTCTCCCGGAAAAAGCGTTCAAAGACTAGTCATTCCCAAAGTTTACACGACTGCTGACGATCTCAAGCACACAAGAATTTCAAAAACAAGTGAGGTTGGACACTACGCTTGATTCCATACTTGTTTCACTGCTTCACCACAATCATTACTTCACTGGTTGCATATGCTCACATTTTCACACAATAAAATGTAGTATCTCTTCAATTCAGCTAAATCAGGTGGTTTTACAGTTCAGTTTTTCACTGATATCAGTTCTTTCCATTCCCAAACCGTTGGAAAAAAGTAAAAGCGGATGAAACAAAGTACCAAATAAACAGGCACTTTAGCACTTCTTATGTTGCGAAGCACCATAGTCCAAAGTATCAGAGTACAAGCAATGACACGCTCGTACTCTTGCCTGAGCATAGCTCAATTTCAAAAGCAAGAACGAACGTTTCCATGAAAACTGATAATAAATGTGTGCAGAGCTGACGAAACTGCTACAAGACGTACCTGTACAGGCTGTTTGTTCCACTGTTCATACGTGCGCGTCTTTAATGGCAACATGCGTGCTTCCAACACTTGCAGAGTCATGTTTACAATTCCTTCGAGAGTAGAAAAGCTTTCAAAAACTGTTCGCATCTGGGAGCGGATCGACTGTACTTTAGTCTCGTCCAAAGAGTTAACCACATCTAGCACCCGAGAAAGACTGGATGGGCGTAGTGAGATACTGAAAAAAAATTACGGACTGCTGTGAAAAATGCTGTTGAAAGATTTACAGAGACATTTTGAGGCCGTAAAATGACACTATCCAAATGGTTAACGCAACTTCTCTCCAGGAACAACTGAGTAAATTTTTCACAGCTAGGCAGAAAACTTCACTCTCATTCTCGGTTCCCCAGAACGTTGCACAACAAATGAAAAAAGAATGCCTGGAGGAATAAACTAACTTACAGATTCCAGTCAATGTAATCCGAAAACGGAAGCATATGATTCGGGGCAGAGATCACTGGAATAACCGATAACTCCAGAGCTCTATACAAAGCTATCTTGAAAAGTGGCATTCGTTCGTCTATCAGAACGAACTTCGATTCCTGCAATAAAAACCATTCCAACAGTTTGAAAACAAGTAAAACACGCGTTCCACGTACCTGAAGTGCGTTTTTCCAATCAACTCTGGTTCCATCCATATCGCACGTAAACCAAGGCTGATCAATACATTCTGTCACAACTGTTACATCCTAAAAAGGCATATGTTCAAATAGGCAGAACCAGGACATCACATAAACATTCTAAAACGGCACTACACACTGCACACCCAAAATTACAGCCCCTGGCGAACCGAAATGAAGCAAGTATGGGCAATATTGCTGTCGTCTGCCCAACTAAAACAATTTTCTTAACTTTCTAAACTCATAAGACGACTGTTGTAAGTGATCTGTACAAAAGCAGGAAGCATACCTTCGAATCATCAAACGTCTCTCGACATTCATCCCTGAACGATGTTGACGCATTCACCATTAATAAAAGCAAGTGGTTTCGCGTCACTGTCTTCTCGTTACGTGCAGCAACAGAACCAGGAAGCGGAGGAAGGGATATGTCCAAACGATGGCGATACAGATGTCGAGGAGTTACGCTGCTAAACAAACAATCAATAACGATATGCTCTCTGGAAACAATCAAAATAGTGTGCTAAAAGCAATAACTCGCAAAAAACACCTGGCCATAATCAGCCGGAAAGTATGCTTCCACTGCCCGATTAGGGTGAAGATGAGCACATTGTAGAACCTAGAAAACGAGTGAAACTAGATGTTCTGGTTTCAATCAAGTCTTCCAAGAATGCAAATACAGTTACTAAACACATTTACTAACCTTTCACTTATCATGCTCGCTACAAAATGTGCTATTTCCACGCTAGGGAAACGATGGAGATTAAGGAAATCAACACCAGGAAAAATAATACAGGCTTGTTTTGGGTCCAATACAGAGTACGGTCTGAGCAATGAACGGACTAGGTAGAACTCCTTGGAGGGAGATGGCGTCACAACATTTCCATCCTAAAGCAGAAGAACCACTTTTAAGTAGGAGTTTGCTGAGATGAGAGAAATTGTGAAAAAAGTGGGCAGAAAAGTACATAGTTAGGCATTTTAACAGAAAGAAAAAACTAATGTGGTCGATTCTAACCAATAGCTTTTGGAATGCGTCAGGTACTGCGCCAAAATTTAAACTGCTGACGCTTTCAAACGTGCATCTGTCCTATACAATGACTGCAGAGACCGTCTACTGATATTGCTTTGTGGTTGCTTATGGCGGCTTTATTTTTCCAGTTGAATTTGCTACCTATCTGCCGATACAGAGGGGCTTGCTTGCGCTAGAAAGAAATTAGAACTGTTTCACGGCAAGAATGAATAAGATAAAGTATAGCCGGACAATTAAGAACTGAAGCCTCTGTGCACTTTGAGGCGCTCCACTTCAACACTATAGAAAAGGATAACAAATACGACTTGGCACGCATTCAATTCCATAAAAAGAAATAAAAGGAGAAGATATGAACTTTACCTCGTCAACTATAGTTAACAGCGGTTGTATATATACAGACAGGGACCCGTAGTCCAGCATACAACTTTGTGACCGCAGACAGGTTGATGGGGAGCAATTCGCATACCTAAAGGTACGAACTGCTCTAAACAGTGCGGAGCTCACAAAAGGAAAACCAGAATAAGCACCTGAAAGTGTCAAAACTAGCATTAGATTTTTTCAGAGTCCACCTGATATGCTCGCCAGCCTTCCTATGTTGTAAACGAGGACGGAAATACAAAAGTGCGATTGCGAGGAATGCAATACACCCATACAACCATCTCATACCTGTGCGAATGTTGCAAGAAAATGAGCGGAAATATGTGCGGACATGGTAAACAAGAAAAAAAAACAGAAGATATATATCATGGATATAAACCAAGCAATTGATTCGTCATGAATTTTTAAGTGGAACTAATTTATTCTATACAACCTGATCTTTACAAAACTCTTGTTTCTATGGTCCATTAATTTAAAAAAAAATGTCAACCAATGTGGGATCAATAAAAATAGGATCAAATCTCAAGGCAGTATCGTACAATCCGTCAATACTTTAAACGCCTACCTTGCTAGCAAAATACAGCTTAAAAAAACCTAACAAAAACGCCACACTAATTGAGCTAATTTCCATTTAGAACCTCTTGACGGAAGTCAGCGACACATTTCTCGTACTGCTGTGTCAGATGACCACATTGTAGAATACGACCGGGATTTGCTCGTAAGCAATTCATTATTTCCTGAAATTGAACAGATAAAAACATTTAAAAAATGGTATATAATACAATGGTATGCTCTTTGCCGATGGCCTCCAAAGTAGTTGGCTAACTTGGAGCTCACCTTCTCGTTATCCGCACAAACGTTCTCTCTATGATAAGCGAAGAACTTCTGCTGAACACGCTCTACAGTTTCGTCGAAAATGCGTTGTCTTTCTTCGATATCACTAGGTAATCCAGACACAGGAGAAGATTGAGCATGCACCTAAACCTGGATAAAATTTGGCAAGAACAGGATTAAAATAAAGTAAGTTTTTGACCTTTCGTTGTTGCAGCTCTGATAGCTTAACCATCTCCTCTCTCAAGCGCTGTTTCTCTGCTCTTTCGCGAGCCAGCTCATCTCTAAAGTGAAATTCTCCTTAAATTAAAAAGAAATTTCTGGAATACAAAGCTTTGAAATTTGCACAGCTTAACCCTCAATGTCTTAGGCATGTCAAATATGTATTATACTGAACAAAGAATTCAGAAAATATCCAGCAGGGAAGACGAAGCACATGTCACATTCTTCCGGAATCACTTACACATAGAAAAGAAGACCGAAACATTTGTTCTGCTTCTGCTTCCTGCTGCTATATTTGAAGTACAACATTTTGTCCGTTTCTTCTAAGATTTCGTATTTTCATTCTTCAGAAGGTTTCTGCACTTATTCGATCATTAGTTTTGCCTTATCAGTGGAACACGTTCACTGTGTGGATGAGTAAAAAAAGGGATGCACAGAAAACCGATCCAGTATCACTGGGTCACGTACGGATGTGGCGTAGAATGAAATGTACTGCGATTTTCTGGAGTTCTAACTTTCGCGCCCAACGAAATAGCAGATCAGTTTTTAAACCAATTATTCAAATTACTGTCTTGAAGAATACGAAAACGGTAACTCTGGTAGCAGCAAATTAATGGTAATGAGGGGAACCGACAGGGTTGTTCGAGACCTATGGCAGATCAGAGATAAGAACAGTTAACCATTTTTACATCTTTGAAGACTATGGAGTCAGGACATCTGCTCAACTATAAACGTGTCCTCCTCATAACCTAGATAGCTTGACAATACAAGAGATCATCAGAGAATTATGTCAGGTTCAAAGAAAAGGGTATCTGGAAATTACTATAACCACAGTTTTGGGTGACAAACCGTTTTGGACCCAAACAAATAATACTTACGATTCCCATTCTTATCGAAGAAAAACGGCTAAAGAATTACTCAGAAAAAAAGAGTGGAGAGTTAGTGGAATCGACAAACTCACCTCAGCCTCTCTGCGTCCCCACCCTCTCCTCTTGCTTGAGCGTTAACTCTCCTCACAACATCGGAAGATACTCCCACAGTTCTAGAAAATAACGGAGATGCTCAAGACTCGAAGAAGAGACGAAAGATCGGTGGGAAATTTGTAGAACTCACTTGTACTCCTCCGGAATTTCGCTCCTGTCAATCCGCACCACTTCAGGCTGCTCCTGGCTCTGAGCAGAACCCATCTGCAGGATCGAACTGCTATAACATTAAACAATTCCACAACAATTAAAATCTATCGATCAAAGGGAAGGCGAACTTTCGCCAACACAACAACAAAAACAAAAATCGCGATGAGCACGGAAGTTCACGGAGTATTACAGAAAATGGCAAAAGGGAACCACGCAAAACTGCAGAAAAGCGAGTTCACGAGGGAAGGCTTCTCGATTTCCCTTGTTCATATCTGACTTCTTGGTCGTTTCCAGTAAATTCGTTTGCATTGGCAAACAGAGCGCTTGCAGTAGTTTATCGAATGCAAAGTGATTTTGTTGAAAACAGCTTCGCTGTATTTTAGGCTGAAACGAAGCCTGAGGTTCGCAGAGTGGGTTGAGTTCTCGGTTTATTTATCGAATCCAAGGGTGAAAGTTCCATGTAGAAGACTCGGTAAGCCTTTATCTGATACTATTATCCGCAAGAATTTTACTAAGTCACTGGATATCGTGGTGGGTCTTTAAAGGAAGTTTAGGACAGAAGATCGGGGAAAAGAGAGAATTTGAGAGTAAACCTATTGGTGTCTATAGGCGTGGAAGGTATCCCTCGGTGAGAGTTTCAAACTTTCAGTATTCACTAACTGTACTGAAATACGCTGAGATGGTGAAGACAGACATTGGTAGAACACAGTGCTACATATATAGAGGCGGGGCACCCCTGCGTGCGTCATCGGCCAAGAACACGTCCCCGGCCGGGTCTGGGTCCCCAAATTTTCTAAAAACACCTTGTAATTGGTTGAAAACCTTGAACTCGCTTATTTTTTTACTCTTTTTGACACTTTTAAATATTTCTATTTATTCCCTACTAATTATCTAGTATTATTTTTATGATTTGAAGGTCAGTCTTCAGTGTTATTTTTACTACATAAGGCTACAATTTTTAATGAGATTTTATTCCCGGATTCCCGCTTATCCGTGTCGCCAGAATTGCGGAGACACCAATTCTTTTCCTATCGGTGGATAACCAACTTTTGCAGGCTTGAAAGAAAACGATTAAGCTGGATCTTCATCTCAGTGAAACCCTCCCTACCTGGATAGGTCCGGAGTACAGTGCCCTCGATCCGGATCTTCCTCACGGCGCACCGCCTGCCTCACGCGTGGCGTCGTGCTGGCGGCGTTCCAGCACCCGACCAGCTGAGAATCAATCGATGATGGACGCCGGCGGCCGCATCGGGTGAGTGTTTTTCGTTTTCTTCATGGATTTCATTGTTTCTTTTTTGGTAAATTGATTGGATTTGGTTTTACTTTCACATTTTCACATCCTTTACTTCATTTTTTTCACTTTTCGGTCGTTTTGTGGCCTTCTTTTAGAGGGTCTTTTCATTTTTGCTTTATGAGAGGTTTTTTTTATTTCTCGCTTGCTGAAAAATGAAAAAAATGAAGTAAAGGATGTGAAAATATGAAAGTAAAACCAAATCCAATCAATTTATCAAAAAAGAAACAATGAAATCCATGAAGAAAACGAAAAACACTCACCCGATGCGGCCGCCGGCGTCCATCATCGATTGATTCTCAGCTGGTCGGGTGCTGGAACGCCGCCAGCACGACGCCACGCGTGAGGCAGGCGGTGCGCCGTGAGGAAGATCCGGATCGAGGGCACTGTAGACTTACTGTTGTGCTTTCCGCACAAATTTATCCGTACATCTACTTTAGGCCTGATAAATGGAAGACTCTGGAAACCAACTTACCTTGTATGACCGCCAATTAGCCAACTTCTTAGTGGCTGTTGTAAAAATTCTCTGGTCATTATTAGTTACCAAATGACCAGTAACAAGCTCCCGTCGTGAATTGAGCCTGCCAGCTTGTTGTACAGTTCCGGCAATCAAATAGTATCGCAAAGGAATAATTTTTGGCTTTACTATGGAAAGGAAAGGGAGTTTTCTACGAAAAAGAGAACGGGGGCACTGATCGACCGCGGCGCAACTTCGTGTACGAGTTGTCGATGCGCCGGGGTGCCTGTTTCCTTCAAAAATAGAGGGTTCAAAAAGGGGGGTTTCTGCACTTTTAAGCTGGAATGCCTACATCATTTTAATCAGCGTTGCCCGGTGCATCTTTTAATACCCAATACCCCAAATTGGTCCTGAGATTGGACACTGCCTTTAAAAGCAGCACCCACACTGAAAAAAGTACTCTCGCATTTGTGCTTATTTTAAAGGTGCCATCAATTGGAGTGTAAATTGCAGAAGGAATCACTCCGAATCGTGCAGTTACTCGAGTAAGAAAACTCGTACGCATGTACAAATGCGCCCGCCATGCTCAACCCCGCCCCATTCTCTCTGATCGTGTTTCTCAGCTGATACAGGATCGATCGGGATTTTCCGATCCTTCCCGCACCCCGACAGCCTCACCCATCTCAGGCGATAAAACTCGTACACAAGGACAGGCGCTGACAATATACAACATAGTACTTCTCGCAAACGTAGCCTTTTTCGATGGTCTTTCCTCTACTACGGGCGCAAGAGTAGCCTCCAGAGTAGAATTCCATGAAAAAAATCGACGACGATTTTTTATCGCGAGTGTTATCTTTGAAGGATTACACATATGTACGTGTATTTGTATCACGAAGTAGACCGCACACAAAATTTTTCAGCAACACTTGCTTAGAATGCTTGTGTTTCCTTGAATTGAAATTGTGGATGAAAAAAAAACTGTTGCTAGAAATTGACGATACAATAATAAGTACATTTATTACAAAATCAGAGGATCACGTTGTATTCTGAGCACTTGTGAGGAGTAATAAACATGAAAATTATAGTACTATACACAGAGCTTCTATTTGAACAAGTCTGGTAGTTGTGGCAATTGGCATTTCTGGGCAGAAATCACGTCGCTGATGTCGACCACACGACCTTGATAGCGCATCTGAAATAATCGGTTGGGAAGTTTTGAATCCAAGGATGGAGGTCACAAAAAATTTCGTTAATCCGTCAATTGTCTTCATTAAATGGTCGAACACGTCTACTTGCTAACCTACGGGGAATTCCAAATTGCCATGTGCAAGGGGCGGGACCGCGGCGCGGCTCTCTTGGGCAGAGACACCAAGACTCTGCGTGCTGGCTTTGGTTGGCTCCTCCTGCCAACAGTAGAGTGCCATGCGGCGCCGCGGTCCCGCCCCTTGCACACAGCCTTTTGGAGTTACCTGAAGAACGTGGATCTTCTCTAGGAGGTTATCCGCACTAGCAAACGTTTCAGACAAGGAAAATGAATCAAAAGGTCCCATGACGATGGTTATTCTCCAAACATCAGGGTAGCCGCGAATGGGCGGGGCAAGGATATGTCTATCGCTGTCTATGTTCTCTTCAGAACTGCATGTTTCTCTTCCTTGTTATAAATAGAGCAGCTGCGTGCACAAAGAGAAATCAAACGAAACTGTCGTGATTTTCTGCCCACCCTCAGCATCTGTGTCCAAGCCCTGTGTGGAAAGTCGCTCACTCCCGAGCGATAGAATATAAACAACCAAATATACAAGAGAATACGCTGCTCACTTCCAGAAAAACACTGTCAGGACTACTGTCACACTCAAGCCGTGTCCCAATCGGCTCGCCTTGAACGATTCGTTTGCGTCCGAATCCAAGATCTTCTCGCGTCTTGACGTTGTAAAGACGTGCTTCGAATCCTGAAGCAAGGTCGCACAACATCATCAAATTCAATTATTTGGAAAAGTGCCAAAGAAAAGATTTCCGGACCTATCCAGTCTCCAGTGCCAACTATGAACATCCCGTCGTTGTCACAACCCGAATAAGCTCCATTTTGGTCGAAAACTAGCCGAGTTCTGATTGAAATGAATAAATAGGTGATCGAGTCATGATTCTGAGAAAATTCTCTCTCACCTTCCTACAAGTTCCCCAGCTATCGGAGAATATATCAATGGTGCTCTCTTCTCTCCCCCATCCTCGTCTTCCATCATACGGCATTCGATGTCCCATCCACGAACACCATTATATCGCCTGGAAAGGATTCAAAGACCTGCTTCTTCTTCAAGACAGTTCTTAGCACTCATCCTTATTTGGACCCAGAGATAAATCCCGAAATAAATCTTACTTGTCAGATTTGAATGGCTCCCCAAGTAGTTTATTCTTGGAATTGGATTCACAAATTTGTCCCGTGCACATGCCTGGAATTCAGGATATAGTGGCCTAGGCACAAATTCGAAAAGTAGCTCGGCTTACAGTTCTGAAGATGATAGGTGGGATCAATGAGCTTCCCCTCCTTGTACAGTTTCATCTCAATGTGTGGCTCCACGTCCTTTTGTGCGCCTTCTTCAAAGCAGTTCCTGAAAATATTGGGTGCTAGATTCAGAGAGGTACGGCAGGGAAAACTCGTCCACGGCCGCATGCATAATTGAGATTACCCACTGTAAACGTGCCACTCCCCCCTCCCCTTCCTCCGAAATTACCCGGAGTTAACAAACACGCCGCCACGTTTACCCTGGGTTATCTCAAGGGGGGTAAGTTCCGCTCCATATAGTTCTATACACCCTATCCGTTTTGATTAGGTCACTTATGGTAATCTGAGCCAAATTCAAGCAGTTCTGTCAATAGCCTTACGATGCAAGGAAAGTGCGTGTCACCGGCTATTTACTCTTGGTAAAAATTTCCTTAAAAATGAAAAAAAAAACAAATGAAAGAAGTCGCATTTGTAAAGCTGAACATGTCTGAATGTGTAATACACAAAAGATAATCTAATCACTGAGAATCCAATGATTGAATGATCGCGATTGTTCCCCCTTTAACTCAAGGGCAACTTAAGGGTAATTTATACCAGCTGCGTGCGTCAGTCGCACATCAGTCGCACGCATCCATTTGAAAAGGATTTCCCGTGAAGACCGGTCAACGCGGCATGCAAATCCTAAATGAAGAAAACGTGCGGCCGCCGCGACGCCGTAAACGCGTGCGTCTGGGCTGCGACTGCGATGCGACTGGGCCTTATTCTTCATCACATAGACGCACGCGCATCAATCGCACGCACCCAGTATAAATTGCCCCATAGCCCTTTATACTGGATGCGTGCGACTGACGCGCGTGCGTCTATATGATGAAGAATAGGGCCCAGTCGCATAGCAGTCGCATCGCAGTCGCAGCTCAGACGCACGCGTTTACGGCCTGGTGGCGGCCGCGCGTTCTTTTCATGAAGGATGTACATGTCGTAATGACCGGTCTTCATGTAAAATCCCTTGCAAATGGATGCGTGCGACTGATGCCCGACTGACGCACGCAGCCAGTATAAATTACCCTTCACGGAATAATTTATTGTTGGATTAGTCGTAATGATGGAAGGATTAGAGCGGGAAAGAGCAATTCGAAATAAAAGATAATGGAGAGTAATGCCGAACCTGTCAACAGCTTTTCCAATTTCTTCTCCTGCAGTCACTTTGCCGCCATAAAAATCCAGTTTCACAGAGGAAATATGTACAGCATAACCTGAAATATCCCAATACATCACTTAACGGCCTGTTTTTGTTTTTCTCAGTTTTCTTGGCAGACCCCATTCTTTCCCTCACAGTCGAGGTGTTTGTTTATTTTTTCGTTGTTTACATGAGATATCCCATACTATCAGTACAAAAACACAGTCACAGTTAAAACAATTACAATTACGTACATATCCGCCAAGAAAACAATTATCACTAGAGGAAGTTGTCAGGATCGTTGTCAATTTGTCAGTTAATTTTTAGCAATGCCCTATCTAAAGGCATCACCTCACTCCAGAATCGTTCTTGAGATTTCCGTATGAGAAGAACCTTTAGGAGCTCCCGATCACAACAGTATACGTGATCCCGTATAAATCTCTCAAAAAATCCTTTCTGAGCCCTAACCATTGTTGAGCTTGTAGGTGGAGCCACTGTGTGACTAGAGGGTTTTCACACCGTGCACTTCCTTTCTGATCACACAATGCCTATCCTATCAGGGAGTGGACGCTGTGGAACTCTTACAAGGAGTACTAATATCCTCGGAAATTGTGCTCGCCCCAGTGCATCGTGCAGAAAACTCGTCCTCTCGCCTTAGTCCCGCCCCTAGCACCGTCCACAAGCTCTCCAAGATAACGGGTTTTTCAGCAATTTTGCACAGAATCACTAATATTACTGTGGTGAGCAAATCCTGCGGATTCCTTCTATGTAAAAATTCCAATGACGGTTATTTTGAAAAGAGTAGAGCAAACGAGAGAAATAAGAAAGGGATCGGAATGGGCTTGGATGATTTTTTTCCAGAAAATGAGTTCAGCGGGATTTTGTGCGCCAGTGAATGATAATCAAATTTGGGAATCTCAGCGCTATTCCTAGTATTTTTCCACATGAATCAGGGGTGCTCTTACACAGTACCCTTGGAGCATTTAAGGTGTGTCTACTTTAGTCTAGCAAAGGTGATTTTCCGTTGAGGTCTTACCCTGCCACTGTCCACTGCCCTCAATGCGGGCCCCGTGGTCGGCACAGGCTTTGTCAGTAGCTCCGCCGAACGGCCTCCAGAAGTACATTTCTCCCTCGATGGGAGCGTAGACGGGCGCATTTGCCGGACATCGAATATCCACCCCATCTACTATTTCTCCGTTTGACCTGGGAAAAAACGAACGTATGAGTGAATGAATGGATGAACGATTGAATGAATTCTTCGAATAGATTACCTTTCACTATGATAATTTCCACACGATCCATCAACATCCGGACATCGTCGCAAATCATTCTTCTCGTTTCCACCGCACACCTTCACCATGCATCCCAATCCATGAACTGCAATCTTAAAATCCCTTAGATATCGTACTAGGAACCCCGCCGAACGTGGCCTTGTTTCTTTAATCTTCAGTCTTTCACTCTCACACACACTGCGACTTGTAGTGACACCCAGTGTCAATAAATCTCGTCAAACGTGCGAAACGAACGCCTTCAGCCAATTATGCGGCGCCTATTGAGGACGACTAGCAGCCGCAAGAGCAGCTCCGAGCATCGGGCTGCTCCCCTAGTTGGACGTAAACATGGAGCGAAATCGAAAACACGGCAAAGAAGGCGATTCTCGATCTCGGGATTGCGGTTGAGTGGAGTTTTCTGGGAGAATTGGATTGCACGAGCATTACTCTCGGAAATTTCATCATCCACAATAATTTCTTATTTATTCATTTGTTTATTTATTTACTTTCCATCTGTTCATCCATTTATACTAAGGATATCATGCTATCAGTGTAAAGACACATAGACATAAGAACAAATAAGTGTAAGTGCATAAGGCATAGGTATAGGGGCATCAAAAAGTTTCCATCCTGAACTATTTCCAAAAGCTTTACGGCGACGAAATTTTGTTGTAGTAAAGTATAGGTCCCTCGACACTTTTTTTAGCTCAATTCCAATTTTCTGAACCGCTCAAAGAACTCTTTTTATCACATGAGGCAGAGTATCTTCCAAAAGCCAACTTCAGCTCGTTTTCGTCCCTCTCACTGCTCTAAGTTGCTGTTTCAAGCTCCCAGACAGACAATAGTTGTTGGGTGCCAGGCCCGGACTATAGGATGTGTGATTCAATGATTCGAATCCACGTTCTCCTGTAGCAGCAACCGCAACTCCTGATCCCTGGACGGCTGCACCGTCCAAAAGTACGAAAATTTCACCCTGGTTGGCCTAGAAAAAACCGCCATAATTTTTGAACGAGTCATCTTGAGCATATCAAACTTGGCGCGGTGGCTTTGAAGACTTCAAGCTACACGACCGCATTTAAAGTTTTGAGAAAAAAAAAGCGATGGAACAGGTCGAGGCCAGGAACTTTTTGATACCCCTGTAAAAAGGTGAAGCTAGAAATTTGTATCAAATGATTCGGGGTACAGAAATGAACTTTGAGAAGAATACTAAGTATCTAGTCACTTTATGGAGCGCAATTCTTTACATTAACCCCGTCAACCACCCGCGGGGTGAAATGAAAATTTGCTTTCAGCGACCTAAAACCACGGTCAGAGCTAAACTCTTTACCGTTAGAGCAGGCTCGGCTTTTGTTCGTTTGAGTAGGACCAGTGGGGTCATAAAATCCTTGGCCTCTTTCAAACCGAGAAGGGCAAAAATTTTACTCAGGTCATAGGTTTCCTTAATTTTATGCTCAGGGTCATGTCTGTTTTACTGTTATGTTTGTTTTTTTTTGTTTTTTTTTACATGACCGTCTTATACGTCGTATTCGAATAAATAAATAAAATAAACTGAATTAGCGCTTGAATGAAGGAAAATGGTTTGCGCCTGTTGCCTTTAACCAAAGATTTTACTATGTACATAAGTCTATTCCAGAGAAGCACTAAGTCCATCTCCAGGCCTTCACATGAAAGGAACGGGATTTTACTGATTGTATGAAAAAATTTTAGCTGTGGAGAAATTAAATAATACTATTCCTAAAACGCTTTTTTCTCTGGGCCTTATTCGTAACTATAATGATTTTCTTTTGCTCTTTGTAAGACTTTAATCAGACATTTTTATTTAGGGGTATCTTTCGAGGGATGCTTTCTTCACAATTTATCGAAATCACTTTAACAATTGTTTTGAATCAGTGAAATTCAAGAAAATAATTTTCGAGTGGTGTTTCGCTTATACTCCTCTATAGTCCGTTCCAATCACGATAATTGCTGACTAACCGTGCGAATAACCTGCTTTTCTCTTATTCCTCTCAAGTTGCTGCACACTTTCTTGCGTTCTTTTTCTCTCTGCTGTCTTCCCCAATGTCATCCAATGTGGAACGCACTATATTCGCCGATCCACGTAATTATTCAGACAAATAAATAAAAAAAGCTTCTCGATCACCAGAGGCTATGTCAGTACTGAAAGCTACAGAGTTTTGCCTGAAATAGCTATCTCATCTCTGTAGATCCAGGTATTTTTCCCAATATACACACAAAGGATCTCCGCCACGCCTCGCTACTAGCCACCCAATAACAATGGAATCTTTGCTGCCGCTGCGATGAGTGGGACAAGGGCAGCTGCGTTAAGATTCAAGAATCGCTAATCAACATGGAGTGGTTGTGAATGATTCTCAAGCGCTCTACTCCACGCTCAAACCTTCGAACATAGCCGCGAGAGGACATCGCCGCGATTGCGTGCCGTAATCGCCGCGATTCCGTGTCTGAGGTCTTTTACGGGATCGAAATAGAAGCTTCTACATGATCTTTAGGTAATTGTGAATGTAAAAAAGTAAAAATGTAAATGTAAAAAATATACAGGAAATTTTACCATAAAACATAACCTTAAAATAAAAAATAGCTCTCAAGAAATCACAAAAGTAAAATAACAAAAAGAAAATACTAAACATTTGAGTCCAGTGTCCGCCTTTCTTTCTCCTCTCATCAAATGCTTCACACTTTCAAACGTTGTTTCGTTATCTAATCCCTCTTCAGTTATATTTTCCAGTTAAATGGATCATGACGTCATAAAAATGGCTAAAAAAACACGATAACTCCTGAATTGGCTTATTCACCCGGTGGTAGTAATTTCGTTCCCTGGTGGGAATTATTATAGAACTCAGGAAATGTGCAAGGGAGTAAATTACAGACTAGATAGGTATAAACCATCTTACGCCTCCTTCGTCAATCCGTAGTTCTTATATTATTACGAACTAGCCAATCTCAGGTTGCGGCACCTCCCCCCTTCCAGAAAAGAACGGTGGATTTTTCGGAGGCAGTTTGTGGACTGGTGAAAAACCTCCTGATAGCTTATTTTTAGTAGTTTTCCCTAATTTTGCTTGAATTATGGTAGATGGATGAGAGCTCTGATAGTAATATTAGGCGTCTCGTCCCATTCCCGTGGAAACTTTTTATCTTTAATTGAAAATTCATTTTTTCTCACGCCCTTCCACCTGGTTGAGCATTTCTGCGTCCGCCAGGGTTAAAAGTGCATTTATTCTTCGAAACTATGCAAAAGTTCATTCAAATATTTTATTGTCGGTGGAATAACATTTTTATCATCATATTTTATCGAATTCTCACTCATTCGCTAGGCCAAATCCTATCCACGGACCTCACTAGAGTCATCTTCTCTCTCTGATTCCGAATGCTTTCGTTATAAGAAATTCCCAGGAACGCAAATTAGCGCCGGCTAATTCAGGGCAGCTGAGCATAGGCATCGCTCTATTCAATTACAGCGCGATATGTAAGGATTAATTGCAGGAAGAAGGCGAGCGAAGATTCTGGAAAGAGATTTGCCAAGTTACCCATTAATTTAAAGCGAGTGGGATCTAGAATCGTGACAGGAATTTCCCTGTGATTTTAGCACTTCTGCAAAACGGAAAAGTTGCAGGCAATCAGTAGCAACAGGGATGTTTTTTTTTATAAAATTTATAGTGGAGGATTAACAAACGTGTAAATTTTACCTAATGGGGCTTATTAGGAGCGAAGTACCCTCATGGCTAAAAAAAAGAGGAAGTATTCCGTAAACTACCAAAAGCGCTACTCCAACGAAAAGCAGGCAAATGTTATCCACCCGGAGATCAGCGGGGGGAATAGTTGGGGTTAAAAGAGCAGCGTGAACCTATTTATGAAAAGGATGAAGATGCTCCCTCATGAAATTTTTATATAGTAATCAAGGAAGTCATACAGAAAATATTGCGAAATGAAATGAAATAAAGCCTGTTTTAGGAAACATTGTATTTTCTTCTCCCAAATATCGTCATACTAATATTACTACATACATATGTAGCTTTTTAGCTTTGATGGACCTTGTGGCTAATCAGAACGAACTGAAGACGAAAGCAGCTGTTATACTCCACGCGAAGTATGGCACCCCACTTCGCCGTCGCCTTCCGCCTTTTTTATACCTATCGATTTTAGTGAGGTGTTTCTGGAGAAGATATGGCGCCAGCACCGATAATCTATATGGATCGAAATCTGTGCCTCCCGAGCAAAGCTACTTTCCATGTGGATTACGGCAGAACGTTAACATTGTGACCGTAAGGATCAAAATATTGAAAAGAAGTTTACAAAGAAAGAGAAGATCACGAGAAATACGAGAGCACACCTAGAAATCCGTCAAAAATTGAAGTTTTCTGGAAATAGCCCTAGACGAACCATGAAAGTGCCATTCTAGGTAATTATATGTATAGCCAAATTTTTGATTCTTTCAAGGATTACTACTGAAAACTCCGGATAGAAATCTTTTACAGCCCTTGGAAATGCTCTGCGCGTCGCGAGCAAAGAGCATCCCAAGACCCCGTGCATGTTTTTATGGGTAACTCATCAATTCCTTTTCCAGTAATTCACTTCAACAGCGGAAATGAAGCAGTTTGTCTTGCGCGATTATCTCTGATGGAAGAGGCCTTCGTTCCAGATTCAATGTCAGAGCTGCCTTTTCATAATCATGAACCAGAAATGAAGAGTGGAAAACATCAATCAAGTGGAAAAAAGTGGACCAGAAACAGTGCACGATTGAGGAAGGACTAGCGAGTGTCTTTAGGGAATTCCTCTGGGAAACGCTGGGAAAATGCGAGAATTCCAGAATACTTATTTCAGTTTCACTATGTCGAGGTGATCTTGACTGAATTTGCGCAAATTGCACGGCTGGACAAAATGTGTCGTAAGTTTCCGGCACCTCTCCGAAAATAAATATCCGAGAAGGATATAGATAATTCGCTATAGCTCTGTCTCTGATCTGTATGATTTTAGACCAGAAGAATGAGCTACTGCCGAAAGTTAACGGATAGCAAAGTTGGGAAGTCTTCACTTGCATGGATAAAGGAGGGGAAAATTAGTATTTGAACATAAAACACACATAGTATGGTATGAAATAGGTGGGGTTTTAGGATAAAATCTTCAGTTTCTTATAGAGCAGATAAATAAAATGAATATAAATAACTAACCATAACTGAATATAATAACCAACTATAACTGAGTATAATAAACAACTAACTATAACTAAATATAATACCTTATAAAATGAATAAATAATGAATAGACGTTAGACGATAATTCGATTATTAAATTAATTCAGCGCCGTACTTTCTTATCTGTTTGTGTGAATGGACAGAAATATAATAATTACACTACAAATAGTAGGTAGCAAGTTTCATTTAGAATTAGAAATCCAAGAAAATTTGGGAATGTGCTCGCTGACATGCCCAGATGCAATTAGCTCTATCTCTAATCGTAATGTTCGTACTTGGGACCGAATAATGCCTTAGATACTTATTGAATTATTCGAAATTGCAAATTGGCCTTTAGATAAGCTTATAGTTCGGATGTTTGAAAAAAAGGGGAGCAACATAACCCTTTATAAATGATAAGAAGGCATTTATCATTCATTCTTTTTTATAGATTTGAATTCTTCGAATCTAGTCCTGGGTGGATGATCAAATGAATCGAGTTATTTGACTTTTATTCGGTCCTATGTAACTGTTCGCTTAATTTACTTATTTATTTTCACTACAAAGTACCAAGAGCACAACGCAACCCTTCAAAACGAAGGTAAAAATAAAACGTAAAGTAAAACGAAGGTATAGCAGTGTTTGTATTTTTTCTACTCCTCTATGGGACCATTTTAACAGAAACCCCAAAGAGGAACTCGATCATCCCAGCATTTTCTCATTTTATGTTATGCTCTACACTTTTATTCCACTTCCAGAATTCAAATTATCCTCAGCTTTGGAAATGTCAGCCAAGCGCTAGCAAGTGAAATTGCATGCTTTGCTAGAGATGACCTTACGGACCATTGGCTCAGAGAAAAAAAAAACTTCCATAGGATAGCTACTGAAGCGTAGTGAAGCATAATAAACCCTATAATTTTCGATAATACTTGCTCTTGATGGTTCTCGAGAACTTCTGTATGTCAACTTTATTGTTTTTCATCCTATAATTTTCACCACCCTCATAAATTTACAATATATGAGCTGCTTTATTTATTGGCGCCAGTAAATCTACCATATGACCAGCAATAAACAAAAGGAGTGGCGCTAATAGCGCTAATGGCAAGAAGAAAATTTATGGGCTTGGAAAATTCTCAGATTCTTCCACTATGTAGGTCTTCTTCTCTTCTTTAACATGGTTACAACGGGAGTGTCTTACAGTAATCTTTTTTAGGCGTCACTTAAATTGTAGTCTACGTACCGCATGGAATTTCACGATCTTTTCCTAAAAATCTGCTTTTGGGTACTGACAACGAGTTTCGTAGCGATTTATCATAGTAGTATAGGCTTACAGGTCATTTTTAACGATTTTTTGCTCAATGGAAATGTTCAATTTTATTTTTTATGCCTGTCTTCCTGTTACTACTAAAAATGTTATAAGGAGTACTGCGGTCAGGCTCGGTGTATTGAATGAGTAAAAGTAAATAAGTAAATAAAACTAAAATCAAAGTAAGTAATCAAAATAAAAATGCGCCCGCAGACAAATACAATAAGACTCCTGTGAATATTAAACCTATTCGGACCAATTCAACTCGCCAGATTTTTGAAGTCGACTCTAGGATCAAATCCATGCCACAAACAAGTAAACAACAACAACAAAGTCAGTAGTCCCCTCGACTGCTCACCTGTTGTAACAACAGCGAATAACGCCGTGGCAAGCAGCAGCATGTGGCCGAACAGAGCTCGAGTCGAGCAGCAGCAGCAGCAGTAGCAGCCACCGGGTGTGACCTCGCCGTCGTGAGGGGCGGGCGGAGGCACGGCGGACGGGGTGGCGGCGGCGGGGGGGACGACGACGTGAGCACGAGAGATGAGGCCACGCGCACGACCGGGCAGATAACACGCGCGCCGACGCCGTTCCTAGCTGAAATTAGATTCATGCACTGCTGCTGTCGGAGTGTCTGACCACTGGATGCCCCCCCCCCCCGTTAAAGAGGAGCGGACGCGTTGGTGCATCGCGAATCCGGCGATTATGGGCTTTGATGCGGTGCAGCGGCACTTTGCGGTCGGCGGAAACCGGCAAAAAATCCGGAAAATACTGCACTTTGGAGAGTTTTCCCGATATTCCACAAGTGTTGCACGGGTTAGGCCTAGGCTTAGGCTTAGATTTGGGCAGCTGCGACGGAAAACAAAGTAAATCCTTCGGCTGAGGTAATACCATAGTCTTTAGAAGGGTCTATGCAGGGACATTTCCTTAACACTCGGTTGGAACATTTGGAATATTTCCTCTACATGGCTTATTTCTCACTTATTTCTCTATTTACTTGTCTAGTCTTCATACTTATTTCTTTCCCAAGGCCGGCATAGGAAGTGCCTTTTAATACTATGTTAACAAGATCCAATCGTCGTCCGAGCTAAGAAAGCTCTGAAATCACTTGGCAGGTATCATAGAGCCCTCAATCTCTTTTCAACAATAAGAGGAAGAAGATGAGGAAAATGAGGAGGCTGAGGAAGAGGAGAAAGAGGAGGGAAAGACGGAATACGAGGAAAAGCAGGAAGACGAGGAGGAGAGCGAGGAGGGCAGGGAGGCAAAAATTCGAAAACCATAGAAAACAGGTGAGAGAGACACAGAGAGAGTAAGAGGAAGGACAGAAAGAGTGTGAATCACACTTTCTTCCAGAACCTTTGGTTATCATTCTAAACGTCGTTACCTGAAGCAAAGGTGATTTATGGCTACAGCTGGAAAAGATTAAGGAACTAAAGGAAGGTTCATTTACCCACGCTTGAGATCCGCATAACGTTTTCAGCTGCTGATGAGGACCAGTGTTTTCGGTTGCGAACCAAAAAAACGAGCACATTCTCTACTTAGTCAGTTACTATTTTTTGTTAAGCTCACAGTTTTCCCTCGTTAGTGATAGATACTGAGACAGTTCTACAGTTTTGCTCAGCTCCACGAGTACATTGCGAGACGGAAGTTGAGCCCCTAATTCGCTTCTGGGTTTTTCTTTACATTATCAGTATTTTCTAACTAACTGATCAAGGAAAAGTAGACCTTGTTTTCTCCGTAGATCGTATGCGGATAAAAACTTTGTAGGCAATAACAAATGCTGGATTTCCAGGAAGTACGAGCTTCTCTGAGGCATTATTGCGTCCCCTTCGGTACTTAAATATTAGGTCGTCAAGTATGAAATGTCTGATTTTTGATGAGAAGATTTCGAGTTTTGTTTCTAAAGCAAGATGCAGTATAAGATATCCGAATATGGACCTGTACTATCCCCACAGCCTTGCCATCTTAAATGCAGCTTGATTTCACCAACAGCTTGGAAACGTGGAAAGCTAGTAGCAATCAAGTGGCGAAGGACATCTCCAACATGATGTTGAAAATTGAACATTTTCTTCAGTAAGAAATGAGCTAATCCCCGAAAGGAGTTGTGGTCAAATAGAGCAAGGTTTGCGCAGTACAGTGAGCGGCAGGTGGGTCCTCACCACTGCTCCTCTGGCTTAAGCAGCGTGGATGTGTGAAAAATGGTCAAAAATTGGCACCCATTTTTGAGGGTCAAACTGGGAAAAATTCGTTTACCGAACCACTTTTAACGGTCATATTGCCTTGAGTACCTAAATATTAATAGATTATAAAGGTCACACCTTGCTGCTTACGCGGACCTAGTTTGACTCCTATCCGCTTCGGCTACCGCTTCCAGCTGATCGATATCCAGGTTCATCATAAGGCTCAATTTGGAGCTTCATGTCACCTGAGCGGAACTTCCCAAGCAAAGGCTGTTCAGTGCATTTACTAGCTAAATGTCCCTTAACACTACCCTGATGTTCCCATCTTTCTCAGCTCTAATTACTGGAAAATGGAACCGATGTTCCAAAACCACACGATTTTTCGTCTTTGAGTAGTTCTACGAAAAATGCTTTCAGACAAAAATTCGAAACCTGATCAAAAACCCAGGAAGTGATTTTGAAAGGAAGAGGATGTGCCTTCCTAACATGAATAAAGATGAGAAGAGATCCAGTAAATCTTCGAAGATAGAGACTGTCGAACTGACTGCACATAAAATCGGACATTTCATACTTGACGACCTAATAATAATACTAAAAATACTAATACTATAATACTAATAATACTAATACCGAATCCACAAGTGCACAACGTTGAAACGACTGTTGACAATAAAATTGTGGACGGCCAGTACGTTAGGACGGAGAAGCAGGTCGAAATGGCGATGAAGGAGAACTACATACAAGCAGCAAGTCAGAGAAATTAAGCTGTAGATGAACTTTGACTAGTCCTTACTAACCGCTGTAGCTATGTACGCGACAAATTGGTTGTGATAAATAAATAATAATAATAAATAAATAATCTGACCTGATCTGATCCAGCTTTCATGTTCTTCTGTGGTCACAGTAATTTCGAAAAACAAAAGGTCCCCTACTTCTAACTCTTACTTCTTTTACTTAGTCTCGTGGCCTGGTGGAACTTTAGAAATTCTACATAACAATGTGAGAGCATAAATATTCCCCGGCGCGAGAACAAAAACAATTGCGCACAATCTGATAAGTGAGCCTAGCATTTTTGTGTAAAACGGGGATCGAGAACATTGTGGTGCGATTGGATTACATATTTTCTTTTTTGCCTTGCATAAGCTCCTTGTCGTGTTCTTTTTCATGTCTCTTCATTCATGGTACGTTAAATTAGCTCAGTGATCCTTTACGAAAAGGTCTTAGTCCCCCAGATTTGAAGAAAAATTAATTATAACGGATTATTTTAATGCAAATTGATTTCTTTGTCGTTGTTGGATAACCTCCTCAAGTTTCCGCCCTCTCAACTACAATATCCCGAAAACCCCAGCGACTCCCGATGGCTATGCCCGACTTTAATGTTCCAATCCGTCAGGCTCACTTTGGATAACATGCCGTTTGAAGGAAATCGGGAAGAAAAGCAACGGAAAAAGCATCCCGGAGGGATTTTGAGGATGAATTGCGTGGATCTACTTGAAAACGCCAATTTTGGCATTCCAGACATTAAAAAACATTGCTTAGCCCCAGAGGCGACCCAATTTGTCAAGAACTTCACCTCCTCATGGGACCATGTTTAGCCTATGTATAGAAACTAATAGTTTTACCCTTTGCAAGGATTCCTCATGAATTTTCTGACAATCCATTCGGGATTTGCTTTAAGATGAGAAGAAGTTTTCGCATCATATCTTTCTGTGTGACCATGCTTTTTCTGGATTTCCTCCAGGCATTATCCCTGAACTTCCTCAATAAGGAGAAGAATTTTTGTGCTAGGCTTCTGCCAGCGAGGATTTTTTGCCGAGTTCTTTCTTCTAAGAAAATTTCCCGAACTTCCCCAAGAAAATTGCGGAAAAATTTCTTTTAATTATTGCATCTCTTCTAGATCTTATTGTGCACATCCACCGATATTTCTCCAATATCACTGCTAATTATTTTTTTACGGATAACTGAGCTACACCTATTTTTCTTGCTCTAGAAAGTTCATAAATGGTTACTAAGGACTTCATAGGATGTGGCGGAGATTCCGAAAAAGTTTCTTTTCCACTTGTTTTTCTGTTCTTCGTTTCTTTTTTTTTTCAGAAATGTTCTATGATTGAGTAAGAATTTCTATGTTTCATGAAAATCTCTTAGCGCGTGTCCGAAAACTCGATGATTTCCAGATCTTTCAGTTGTTTCGAAAAAATTCAGGGACTTTATCCAGAAAAAAATGAAATTTCTCCCACAAAGACCCATACTTGAAGTACAAACGCCCTGGGTCACACCTCCCCGTCGCTCCGCCTGAAAATCCGCGAAATCTTCGTTTTTGCAGTTTTTTTTTTGTATTCGCGGTGAAAATCCCGTCTTATCCACTCATAGGATTTCTCTATCACATACTTCTTTGCCCGGAATCTCTGCAATCCACAGCTTTCTATCTGCAGTTTTATCCAGAAAAGTCTCAAAAACCCCCTTGCAACTCTATTTATATGACGTTTTACAGGTGCTTCGTCAACAACAAAGTTTCGCTTCGTCGTCAGCTGTTCCTCAAGTCATATCGAGCAGCAGCTGACACACACAGCACACAGAACAGACACAGCTATTAAGCAATCCAGACAATTGCGAAGGCAAAGAACAACAAAAACCGTCGAAAATTCATTGAATGCTGTTGGCTATAAGGAAAATGTGATTCTACGCAGAGTGAACGGAAGCTCTCTGGTCGTGAGGCTCTCTGGATGCGTCTCCGGTGTCGCCGGCGCTTTTGGCGGATATTCGGGCGGTTTTTTGACGCTCAGATCGAGTGGCAGGCAGTCGTCGTCCACGTCCACCAGCGCCGATGTCCGCGGCGACTCTGGCCACTTGTCGGAGACGTCCGTCAGGATGACGGCTAATTTTGACGTCTGAAACATGCCATGGTGTATTTATGGGCGTCGCGTGCAATGAAAGGAGACGTGGCAATATTCTTTGAGAAAATCATAGAAAATAAAAGTAGTAAGTAGTAATGATGGTAGTATGTAGTAAGGCAAACACAAAGGCAGGTGTAGACGTAATGAAAGTAAATGTACATATACTACGGTTCAGAGTGGATTTGCTAGGAATTCCCTTGCAACTTAATGGAATCAACCTCAAAAGGTGAAAAAGCAGACAAAGAAAGATGTATCTATTTATTTATTTATTTATTACATGAGCTATGTCATGTCAGTAGGAAAAACCGTAACGGAACACTCCGCAGAAAAACAAGAAAACCAGTGCAAAAACGTAAAAATATCAAAAGAAAAAAAACTACACACTGGAGTGAGAATGAGCTAATCTAGGGACTAAGGGGTTTACCCAGCAATGTCTTAAATGAACCTATATTGGCCGGAATTAGTCGCTTTCTACTCAGCTTCAAAGATCCATAAGGATTTTTCAACAAATTCATACAAATTTTACACAATCACTCCACTTCGAAACTTCAAGGAGAGATGTGAAAAACTGCTCCAAAGAGAAAATAGCATCTATTTAACAGGGGTTAAAGCGAAAATTTACTCATATAATCTAGAATTTACCTGCAAAATAGGTGGAATCCAACAGCACAATTTATGTGACCTTGAAATAGGAGTCTTCCCGAAAATCAACAGAATTTCGCCAAATTGACAATTTATTGGGCCATTCTAAGGGGAGGGGGGTGCAACACTGATGTAGATAGAATCACAAGAGTTACTAGTATTATAATACCAAGAGAATTGTAAACATTTCCAGGGAAATGATCGAAAAACGTTGACGAATCGTGGTAATGCAGCAATAACGGCAGAGTAATCGGGCATGTTTCCTTCTGATTTCCAGGAAGGGAAAAAGGTCTGAAGGGGTTTTGAAGATTGAATTTTTCTCACAGCTCCTCTATTTTTTGCCTTTCTGTATTCCACTATTTACGGTATTTTGGATAGGACATTAGTTTTTTTCTTTTAATTATAAAACTCTGATTTTGGAAGAAACACCGGAATTTTAAAATTCTTAGTGGAATGATTTTGGAAGAAACACCGGAATTTTAAAATTCTTAGTGGAATTGCAGAGCCTTGTGCTGGTAAAGCATACCTTCTATAGGTGAAGAACTGCTTCTATCAAATTCTATCACAGAGACATTTTTCAGGAGATGATTTGTACATATGTATTTTGCTTTGTATTATAAATTCTGCTTGCCCAAGCAAGAAGTTATTAAAGTGCAGATTAAGGGAAAAGGTTCATTTATGCTCTTCCATAGCTTATCCTGACATCTAACTGCTATTCTCCGCTCAGCTTAGCCCACCACCGTCGAAACGAACAGCGACCCTGCTTTAGACCAAAAAAAAGGACCGAAACTCATATGTTGGCATTTCTGCTGTACTTCTCATAAAAAACACATAATAACAGGTACAATTTGTATTGAAAAACCCTCAATTTATGGTAATTGCTGAGCAGAACAGAGCTTTAACATTAAAAACGTTTAAATGCATGCCTATGCTGCAATTTTAGCTTTGCTAAAGGAGGAAATCGCAGTTCCAGAGGCAAGCAGGTGTAGCAATTTGAGGACTTTTCCAGATAAGTCTTGAAATTCAACCAAAAAGAGAAAAAATCCCCTAAATCACTTGGATTGATGAACTCCATGACGTTCCAAAAAAGAAGAAAAAACAGAAACAGGTACAGAATCACCGCCTTTCGCCCCTAACGAATGAATCACGTTATGACAGACAGACAGACATAAATCCTAGCCCTCACGCCAGCTCACAAGGTCAATCTCATACGACTGCAAGTGAGGAAAAAAAACAACTAACGAGGTCATTCTTCATTCCTAAGTGCGCTTATACGAACTCAAAACATGGAGATCGGATAAAATCCTCATTTCTGATCTTCTATAAGGAGACATAGCCCTGCAGTGGTGATAACCAACAAGGAAAGGCCTCCACAGCCTTAAAAAATAGAATCTTCTCGAAAAACTTGAGATATTCAATTACTTTCAACGAAAATCTCGGCGGTTTCATTGTGATTTGGTAGCAGGAATTCCATCCTGTATTCTACATTAAATTTATTCATTTATTTTGTTTAATTTTTCATTTATTTATCTATTTACTAGCTGCAGTACCCGGCTTCGCTCGGGTGTTTTACTACCTTGGCTACATCATACTGCTGAGGCCAATTACTATCACCGATAAATTCAGTGGAATCTCCATAATTTTGGTGATCAGCATGTTAACGAAGCTCAGGTGACTCTTTCCCATCGACTTGTGGGCGAAAAGTTAGCAAAGCTATTTCTGTGACATTGAATCGATGTATTCGTACAAATTAGTTGTCATATTCATACTTAGCGTATCGAGGAACCCCAGGAGAGATGTCTTCACCGCCTCATTGAGCGGAAGAGCCAAAAATCAATAAAATCGATAAATCGATATTTCATACGAAATGGTTGTCATATTCGTGTTCAGCGTATTGAGAAACCCCAGTAGAAATGTCCTTGTCCGTCCCCGAGCGAGAATGGAAAAAAATCGATAACATCAATAAATCAATATTTCGTGCAAAATGATTGTCATATTCGTATTCTGCGTATTGAGAAACCCCAGAAGACATGTCTTTGGCCGCCCCCGAGCGAAAATGGGAAAAAATCGATAAAATCAATAAATCAATATTTCGTGCAAAATGGTTGTCATATTCGTATTCTGCGTATTGAGGAACCCTAGAAGACATGTCCCCACCGACCCTTGGGCAAAAATAACGAAAAATCAATAAAATCGATATAATCGATAAATCAATCAATAATCCCAGGTGCAAAGTAGCCTATAACCTCCGCCGGCCACAGAAGAACCTACATGCAAAATTTGGTCCCGATCGGTTCACCCTCCGCGATTTCCATTCATTACATACATACACACACACACACATACAAACTTTGACTTTTATATATACAGATTAGTGATATGAGTGAATGGATGAGGTCAATGAATGAATGAATGAATGAATGAATGAATGAATGAATGAATGAATGAATGAATGAATGAATGAATGAATGAATGAATGAATGAATGAATGAATGAATGAATGAATGAATGAATGAATGAATGAATGAATGAATGAATGAATGAATGAATGAATGCCATGGATGAATGAATGAATGAATGCCATGAATGAATGAATGAATGATGTGAATGAATGAATGAATGAATGAATGAATGAATGAATGATGTGAATGAATGAATGAGTGAATGAATGAATGAGTGAATGAATGAATGAATGAATGAATGAATGAATGAAGGAATGATGTAAATGAATGAATGAATGAATGAATGAATGAATGAATGAATGAATGAATGAATGAGTGAATGAATGAATGAATGAATGAATGAATGAATGAATGATATGAATGAATGAATGAATGAATGAATGAATGATGTGAATGAATGAATGAATGAATGAATGAATGAATGAATGAATGAATGAATGAATGAAAGAATGAATGAATGAATGAATGAATGAATAAACATCTGCTGAGACTACGTGCAACTAACCAGAGGGACCTCTCCACCAATGAATGAATGAATGAATGAATGAATGAATGAATGAATGAATGAATGAATGAATGAATGAATGAATGAATAAATGAATGAATGAATGAATGAATAAACATCTGCTGAGACTACGTGCAACTAACCAGAGGGACCTCTCCACCGTTTTTCACTGCGTTCCATGGTTTTGTGCCTTGAATTAGGCCAAGATTCGGCGTTATGTTGCTGAAAAGGTTCATAATAGCGTCGAGACCAGCATTAGATAATCCCTGGAGTTTTTTTTTTGTATTTGTTTAGGCATGTAAATTCCAGGAATAGCAGAAACCATTTTTGTCAGTTTATCCGCGAATTTTTGGAAAAAAAAAACGGTACGACAACCATTAGGACTACAAACCAACCCTATAGTGTTGAGAGAGTTCTTATGTTTCACAGCATGCAAACGGAACTTGCTTCTGTCCGAGAAACCCTGATCGCATACGGAACAGTGAAAGTGCAACTGCTTCTTCTTCAACTTACAAAATGGTCGTGAACACACCTTAACAGATTCTTAAAGATAATATGAAGTTGCTTAAAAGATCCTGCACTTCCAGAAATTCTGAATCACTATAAGTTTTGCGGAATTTGTGGCTTATAACCCAACTCAAAATCATTATGTTTGAAATTTTCAAGCTCACCACCTTATTAGCATCGTATCGTGGCAAATTCTGACATTGGTGCGGTGGGTGCTCGGATAAGTTGACGAAGTACTGCAACAGCTCGGGGATATAGAGTGCCCGAATAAATTATCTCCACTTCAGGATTTATATTTTTTATTCAGAAGGGTTTTGATCTACTATGTACGTAAATTTTTCAGCCAGTACTACATGAATAACCATGGGTTATTCTCCGAAAAAACTACAACATCTCATTTTATTCCATTAAATATTTATATTTTGTTTACATTTACACCATGAAGGCGTGGCATGTCAGTACGGAAAATTTGAAAAACGACATAAAGACATTGATATATGTAGTTTATAGTAAAGGTTATAACAACATAACAAAGAATATAACAGATTGAATATTTTAAGTTAAAATTTTAATGAATTAACAACCTAAAAAACATTGTAGCAGTATAAAAAGGTCTCATCCAGGTCTTTATCAGCATGCTGGTACATATGTACGTGAAGGTAATTTGACTACAATAAGAAAAAATATTCCAATTTTTCTACATGCACGAACATAAATAACTTACTTTGTTGCAAGCCAGGCAGTGATAGTGTGACTTCCTTCCAGAATATGGGCAATCCGAACCCGTTTGTGACGGAGCCGAAGATTCAGATTTGTTTGCCGATGAGCAGCCAGAGTCTAAGAGGGTTCAAAATTAGGAGGCGAAGAAATTTTTACAATTTTATGAAACCAGTTATGGTGTTTTTTGTGTACGGATTTGGCTCGCTTATTTTTCACTGATTTCCAGTACGTGGGGCGATTTTGCAGGATTATGAGGATTCCCCTATTTGGAAATAAGGTCATTTTCTTATACTTAACCCTTGTATTGTACTATGCTCTCAACACCATTTAATAACACTTAATTTGGAGGATATGAGGTTCAGCAACTGGAAGATGCTCACATAATTTCCCCTTTTTACGCAAAGAGTTATAGAAATTAGGATTTTAGATCCCTCCTTTCACACCCATGGATTTTCCGACAAGAAAAAAATTTCCCCACCAACCAAATATTCAAGGAAACAAAGTACGTTGTTTGATTTTTGTATCATTTCCCAGTACCATCCACTCGTGTGAATGACTGCTAAGAAAACTTGTCATTCTGTTAAACTGACCAATATGGAAAAATTCCAGCTGCGCGGGCAGTGGCAGCCCAGCGTGGAAGACGGCGACGTGATTGGCAATGATCAGTTCATCATTTGAGCTAAAGTGGCATCTGGAAAGGACATTTTCCCGTCGATTTTCACGATTCTTGGAAGGAAAATTCACCTGATTAGCATTGTTATTTGATGATAATTTTCGCTTTTTCTTTCATCCACTTTCTAACTTGTAGGAGACCTCTTTAACTTTTTTGATGTGATACATCTCAGTACTCAGCAGTGGCTGACGCAGGGAGGGGGGGGGGAGCGTTTGAAATCACTTCACAATACATATATTCATTTTTACTTATTTATTTTTATTACTTATTATTGTAATTAATATTTTTACTAATTTTATTTCTCCAAAACGTCTGCGTTCTTAAAACGTCGGAGACCCCACTCTTTTTTTCCTACACCCCCCCCCCTCCCGCCCAGTTTCTGCGTCCGCCACTGGTACTCAGGTATACTTTTCAGAGATTATGATTTGAATTTTTGATAAATCGCAGAACTTGGCCCTTTTTGATACAGCTGGCACGCGAAATCCAAATTTCCAAATCAAGGAAAAAAATTTGTCGCGAAGAAAATGGACCAAAACAGGATTACCTTTAGCACCACTCTTTAGCGCTGTTCAGACTAATAGAATTTGAATTCCCTGAGTTCTCTGGATTCCTTCGCCCTAACCATCTGTTTCATGATTTCTAGTACACAATATAACACTCACAATGTGATCAAACATTTTGCTGTATAGGTGGGTAGTGAATGATTTGGTATTCTGTTTCCGTATAGTACGAAGAGAAGACCGTTTTTAAGCCAGCAAATACAGGAGCTTGGGTGCTAACGTTGATAGCAATGGTGCATTGATGCTTCACTGTCGTAGTATGAGGAAACACAACTTTACCATTTGCTAGAATTTGTTATTCTACAGAACAGCAAGGTGGTTTTGTCTTTTACCTGGTGATGTGGTAAGTTCCTCTATCTAAAGGACTTTCAGTAGGAGCTTGAACAAGTTCAATGTTCTAGCCGTTCTAAAAATTTCTGACATTTAGATGTGGATCACGCTTTTTCTGCCTCAGAAAACGTTTCAGGTTGAATTTTATGGCCCCGTCAAAGTGATTTTCTAGCTGTTCGGTCTTTCTAACCCACGCTCTATCTTGCTGTATCCACTGGCTTGTGTGAGTTACTGGAGAGTGAGTGGCGGAAAATTGCTCGGCATATAAGTATAGTATGTTTTCCGTATTAGAATATGTTTCTTTCTTCTTGCGTGGTCAAGCAGCATGTATTTCATACATATTGACATCTGAACGATTTGCCAACTGCAGCAGCTCATGTTTCCTGCCGAAGTTACATCTTACTCCTGAATGCCGTGTTTCGCTCATCATGATAAGCCTGGTTTTTGGGGTGGGAATACCTAACAGAACCAATACCTGAAGCTAGATTTCTACAGTTTACGTAAGAAGTGGCACCTCTCAGCGCTCACTTACCGCTTTTACCGAAGGACCTTCCTAATCCATCACTGCTAAATTAGTGCTAGGAACATGGCGCTATACGCTCTTTTAATTACATGCCGCAGTTAGGTTTTGGTGACCAACATAATTCCATGACATGCAGTATGTGTTTGCTGCAGGCACCCTGGAATAACTTTTTTTAGTTTATGTCGAGTTGTTTCTAACCTTCAGTTTCGGTTTCGTGTTTGCTTTGCCCTTACTAACTACTTCCCATGAAGAGGCGACTTTTCTTACATAGTTATGTTTCGTTCATTTTACTTTTGATGTGTTCTTTGGCGTGCCCTCGAGGCGCACTTGAATAAATAATAAATAAATAAAAGGCGCCTTCTAGTATTTTTTATTTAAAAAAAGATCCTGTTTCGCATAGACGTCAAATAGAAATAGAGACCCTTCAGGCGTTAAGTATGTCCCTGACTGGTAGTATTGGAGAAGGTACATATGGTCGAGGTGGAGGATTCCACTTCACTTCATCACCGGGGATTGCTCTGCATCTTGTGGACCTTTTCCTGCATTTTTTTCCTCTTGCCTCTTCCTATATCCGAGAAATCGCGAAAGAAGTAGTGGAATGTCAGGATTATTTGTATAAATTATATCTCATTTCTGTTTGAAGGCATAACCCACGGAAAATTTGGTCAACAAGATTTAGTTGTATTGCTAGGTTTACTCCAATGATGAACACGAATACATTGGTCAATTTTGTCCAAAGCTGCAAAAAACGCAGGTCTAAAAGCTCTGTTTTGGTCCTCGAGAAAAGAGAGGCCGAGTTGGTGCGGGTATAGTTAGGTACATATGATGGGTAGAAATCTGTGGGGGAAACAAAACAACCGATTCCCTTTCATGCTACAACTCATCCAGAGGATGGACGGATACCCCATCTACGCTCCTACATCTCGAAGATGCTGATGTCTACGACGGTGCAAGTTTCGTACAATTATTGGGACCACGGTTCAGGGACCGAGACACTTAGAATCTCGGCTGTGGAAACTACCGTGGGTGCTGCCTTAGAGAATGAACATGTAGATTAATATCTAGCACATCCTCTTTCATTTCTTCTTTTTTTTCGAGTTCCTATGCACAGCCATCTTGAAAGAAGAAGGGATCAGCGAGCCAGTGTGAAAGCAGACAAGTAAAGATAGGCAACCCAATAAGGTTTTCGGTTGCACACAGACTAGCCACGGCTTCCGCTTCATCCAGACACTGTAACTGGAGGCTCAGAAAGCTATGTTAGGACCAAAACTCTAAAAACCTACCCTCTCATTGTGCAGTGAGCGTGGACTTTCTCGGTGAATCGGCAGTCTTCGACTCCGCAGCGCTCTTTAGGGCGAATGAAACGAATATTCGGGAACAGCATCGAATATTCGATGGGCGGTGATCACTCTGAAACAGGTTTTGTAACCTCATCGTTGACTCTCTTGGCACTATTACACTCTGTGGTGGGACCAAAACCCCTACATAAAATTTGCAGAGGTTCTGTGAGGCATCTACAGTACGTATACCTACAGTACCTACAGAGTTTAATATACAAGGGATGTAAGGTTCGCGTTCAGCACTTCAGCAAACATTTTTGTCCTGGGCCCGCTAAGGCCCGCTAAAGTGGAGTAAGGCCTTTCTCTCTGGGACATAAATTAAGGCGCAATTATTCATTTGATGGTTTTTGGAAAAATACGCAAATTCTCTCATGAAAAAATGCAGAAGCTTTCGAAGAGGTATTTCAAGTTTGTATGTTCCTCAAAGATTAAAAGGTGATGATTTGAGAGAAATCCTCTGAAAATCCAGAAATTCTCGAGGTTTTCAGCAACTGGACAACAATGTTACTCTTAAAACATAGAGGAAAGTTGCAAAAAGCACATTTCTAGTAGAAAATTGCAAGAATGACTTTCACAGAAATACCTGTACTGCCTAGTGCACCAGATTTGAAATAGACCTTCAAAAAAAGGAAGAAATACGTGAATATATCTCAAGGATGAGCCTTATGGCTATTGTCCGAAAGAAGAGTATAAAGAAGCAATGAAAAAAGCCAGTGAATTCGCTGGCTAACAGGCACCTGCACCCGCTCTGGAGTTGGCTCAGAAACAAATGAGCCTTTTCTTCTTCCGAGATGGTCCTTGTGAAGTGATCTCGTCATTGGTTGGCAACGACGTCGTTTCCATGCCCTCCGCGGTCGTCTCTCACTGAGTTGCTGCGGAAACCACAACGAATTGCATAACGTGGACGAACAAACAGAATAAGTAATAAGCCGAGGAGGAAATGCTCCTCTGGCAATGACTCTTCCCAGCAGCAGTAGCTTCTGCTAAGAAATGTGGTCTACAGATCTAATGTGAGAGAGCTACACGACCATAAATAGCAGCGATCCAGGATTTATGAGGCTTCCCAAGGAAGTTCAAAGGACTTGGTAGAGGACAGTGAAATGTATGAAAATCGACAATGGTTTTTTCTAATGTCCTAGAGTGACATCAGTAGCCTTTTTTTATTGCCCCAAAAAATTCTCAAGCTCTTCAAACTAATAATACAATTTAAAATCCACAAATACATCACAATATAGGTGAATCCAGTAGCAAAAGAAGTGAAGCTTCCAAAATGCGGTTCAAAAACGCGTTATAAAATAGTTGGAAATCCTGTGTTAGCTTATTTTTGCTTTTTTGTTATCATTATACGATTTTCCAATTATGTTGCATCAAATTTAACATTTCCACTAATTTTATCACTTCATCGAGGTGTCTGAAAGGCCAGAGATCCCAATTTCTGTTTCACACTACCCCCTGGCCGGGAATTATTGCGTTCGCTGCATCTTCTTAGCTACCAAGAGTGTGCATATTTACAGGATGGCGCACAATTACTGTCCCGCAATAAAAAGGCGACAGAAATCGCGGGTAAGCACATTCTCCAATGACCTCCTCAGGGGTAAATCACTACCACCTAGGGGAACAAAAAACGCTAGATCCGCTCCATGATCCTTCCTTTGGCGTAGAGCCTAGCCCGCCGACTTCCTAGGTTTTACTTCACTGTGGGCCGCGCGCGACAAACACCTCCATCGCCGAGAAGGACTGAGCAGGCCTGCAATCCTCAGATTTATAGGACACATGAAGGAAGCTGTGAGGATTCTGAAACACCTAGCATGGTTGCTTCGCCTCATCCTTATCCGGGATTTGTTGCGATTTTCGCTGAGAGGACGGATTCTTCTTATTTTTATGGAAATAAGCTTTCAAATCCTCAAGATCGTGTAGAAGGATAGGATATATTGAATAATTAGTTGCTTCCATGGCCTACTAGCCACTAAGGGGCCTGCCACTGGATTCTTTGGTTGGACTGAGCGCATGCCCATCAAAATGAAGAATCCCCATAATTACGGCATTGTCAGCGTGACTGTCCTCACACTTCCCTCCGATTAGTCGGCCTTTTCTCTCGAACGGAACGATTTCGAGTACTCGGTTTGAGCTCTACTGGAAGACAATCCCTGACGATGCCACTGGAGAAATTTCGGAGGGAAGTCCCGCAAAATCACGGACGGCCCAAAGTGATGAAATATCCCAAGCATCTGAAGGAGCTGTGATCCAAACGGCCAATATTTTTTGCTTCGTTATGAGATAGTCAATAGTTCCTACAGAGATTGTCCGCAAATGCGCTTTTGTACTGTATTCTGTATCATTTTTATAGTGGGACAATAATTATGCGCCACCCTGTACGTATATATCTGCAACCTACCACTAGTTCCCAACAGCTATTTCTAGATTATTCGACATATGACGCCAATTTTTTTTTTGGTGAGGACTTTAAAACAAATGCTTTCTACTCAGTAATTGTTAAGAGATGAAAACTAGTTCATTACTCAGTAGCTACACTTTAGAACCCAATGACATATGGAGAAGAGGCTCAGAATAAATCATCTATGCTTGGAAAACAATTATTGACATGGTAACCAGGGCTCTGCGGAATTTTCCGTTTTCCGTTTTACGTTTTACGGGATTTAAAATTTTACTTCTGCACATCCCTGATGGTAACCTTTCTTTCAATGTCAAAAATGTGAAAAATGTACAACAAATTGAGCCATTTATTGAGCAGAATCAATAGTTGACCGGCCAAAAAATTGCAGGGAAATTCCTAGACTGTCCAAGAAGAAATTACCTTATTTACTAACTGTAAACCTATGTATAATCTCGACTACAGCGAACAAGTGCTAGACGAAAAATATAGTGGCCTAATAAATCGAAAAAATCCTGATTTTCAGGAAATTACAAATTTCCATGAACAATATACAACAATTGTAATTCCAGAGGTATCCAAACATAATCCAAGCAAACACGTTTTCGTTTAATAACTCACATCAATCAGCAACTAAAACATTTTTGTTAAGCTTAACTATGCAGATATTTCACGGTTACTTTAGGGCTAATACAGTATTAATCGTCCTATTTGCCTGCCGCGGACCTGCACAACCAGAAATAACAGTCTAGAAAAGCTCAACACTAAACAAGCATCCGATCGCGCTGGCGTCCAACCAATCATGAAGCTGCGAGCATGGTGGGCGGAGCGAAATGCCAGTGAGCGCACAACTACTCGCACCGCACGTTTCTTGACCAAAATAAATGCATACTCTCGCAGAAAGCACATAAAAATCGCAGCTAACAGGTCCGCAGATGCACACACAACAATAAAAACTGTACACATTTGAGCAAACAATCCTCACCTGATTTCAATTAAAAAATCACATGATATTTTGGAAAAAAAAGGTATGGGATGACAGTTATAAGAGGTGAAAAGAATTGAGCAGGAAAAAAAAAACTGAGTAAGTCGTCAATAAAATGGAAGTTTCAGACTGTCTTTGTACTTTTCAGCAGTCATAATACACAGCAACTGATGCAGCATTATTGCTGACAGCCCCCAAATGCGAAATTCCCGCGGTAGAAACTCTTCCTGGTTGTGAGAGTGTACCTGCAACAGCACAGAAACCCCATGAAAGTATGAGAAATCAACAGAAAGGCTACTTTTCTTCCTAATAAAATGAATGTAAAAGAAAAAACTGACCGTGAACTCTTTAGTGAAGAAAACTGGCAGAATATAATCGACCAATTTCGAGCAAAAATGCGTGTAACGAGCCGTTTGGCACAGTTCGTCAAGCGATACGGAAAACAGTGTTTGTACCTGAAATCAAGAGAACATGAAATTTTCTGCCTAGAATGGTAGCACAATCAAAAGAGCAAAAATTCTGGATCAGCCTTGATATAGGAAATTCGGAGTACGAAATAAAAAAAACATGCACAACTCCACGTAGTTCTCCCATAAAATAAAGAAAAATCAAAGAAAAAAGTAAAGCGAGCACAAAACTATCACCTCCTTCTTATTCACCAAATCCGGCTTCAGTGCTTCCTTGTCTATACAGCCAACAACAGGTACTACTGTATTAGTGAGAGTTCTAGTAAGGACGGGTTTCAGACGTCCCCAAACCTCCACGTATTTCGGTTCAACGCCTATTTCTTCATGGGTTTCTCGCAGGGCTGCCTATAAAGAAAAATTTGGACAAAACAATAGGAATTTTTACAATTTTAGCAAAAAAATCGACCACATCTATATTATACGTGAGAGACAAGATGGTGAGAAAGTCAGGGTGTAAAAATCTAAATCCGAACACTAGATGGTGGAGAAGGGCAATAAACAAGGAAGATAATTAAAATCCTGGAAAGAAAACTTCAAAATGTCCTATTTAGGGGACTTCAGGTGCATCAGATACAAGCATTCAAAAATATTAATATTACTGCAAGCTAACTAACCTCCTCCACAGATTCCCCCTTTTCCATTCTGCCGCCAGGAAAGCACACCTCACCGCGGTGACTCTTCAAATGTATCGAGCGCTTTGTGAAGAGCACCGATGGCTTGGAGTTCACCTCCAGCAGGGGGACAAGAACCTTAAAGCGAGTGTTCAAAATAGTGACCAACTACTCCTGTGGATAGCAAACCTACCGACATGTCTGATTCCGCCGCTGCTAGCCGAGGATGCCATGGTACTGAGTTCTTCTCAGCTAGTTTCTGGATGGAGTCAACAGATTACTTATCAGGAACGCATATTTCATAGCCATTGTCCAGCAAAAGAAATTATTTCCAAATTCCCTCCACATTTTACTACTCGGCAGCCTTAGTGGTATTTTTCAGATATGATAACAAGTTCCGGAAAATGCGCGAGTTATTCGCTTTTCACGTATTACCCGAACCTATCCAAAATACCCAACTTGCCTCTTCAACTCCAAGAGATCGTGGTAACAATAGGTGAACTTGTGTGGTATTAACACGTTCACCATACGGATCCTCAGCTACGCATATGACACTGGGGAAAGGACAGAATGCCTTCAACAGGTCACATTCGACGCTACTTTTAAGAATCATCCACAAGCCAAGAGGCTCAACGAGATTCAAAAACATTACAGTTCAAACCCCTCCCCAATTCCTGTACGGTATAATTATCAGGAAAAACATGAAATCGCCAGAATACTTTAGAATACTTTCATAAAATGTGTGCAATATAGAGGCAACAATTGAATGATAAACTCAGACAATGATCACTGACACTGAATTCAAGATAAGTTACCTTCAGAAATTGTTCCTTGGTCACATTTCCTATAGCAGATAGAGATGACCGCATTCGCTTAATGGGGCTACGACACTGAAACTGTACAGAAATCTTGAATTGGTATTATAGCAGTGATGAACTGACCCCTTTCCCGTAATTTTTGTCACAACAAGAGACGGGGATATTCTACAAAACAGCTCAAAGTCGGGTTTTAACTTTGCAAATAATAAATACAGCAAAGCAAATGAAGCGCCAGCAGTCGAATCTCGGCGGTGTAGAACGAGGATGAACGGCCGACTTAATTAGCATGGCTCTATGTTATAGTGTGCCACTGTGTAATTTTCTGGATTTATGCAGCAGTACTAACAGTCCGCAGAACTCCTGAATCACGCCTTCTTCAACAAAACAGGTCTGAAAATGCTTCCGAGACCTTCGCCAACTGCCATCTAATTCAGAAAACTCAGACGGCTGGATGACACTCCACACTATTGCCTACGAAAGCTTACTTTGGCATCTCACCAAGGTCCGCCACTCGGCCAGGCTACTCCGAATCCAGCATCGCGCGGCGCTCGCGATGCGGAAAACGCGATGGTCTGCTCAAGGGCGTTAAAATGAGTTCAACAAACAGGGAGAAATTCTATATTTGTTTTATACAACCAGTCCAAGAACAACGCTTCTATTTTCTGAACAAAATTTCCTCAGAAAAGATTAGTAATGAAACTCGAGAGGTGTTGTTGGCCTGGTGGGAAAAGCTCGTGCTGTTGCCTGCCAGCCACACCGTTCCGGTTCTAATTTTAATTCCCAAAAGCTTGACTATTGCGACCGTTCCATCCCATTTTCCCAATTTCTCACTGGTTCGCTAATATGTAGTGGAACAATGATGCACCTTCTCTAATATGTTGTGCATTTGCATAAAATATTACATTATCCAGCTATTTTCTCAAGGACAATGTCAGTATCACAGAAACAAGAGTATCAATAGCCCTGAATAGCTACACCCCATGAAATAGCTCAATGAAAATTATCGATATAAGAAAGAACTATTCGAACTCAAAGTATGTATAACAAAGCTTTAAAATGTAATATTTATTGCACAAGGAATAGCCTTTACAATGCGAATGTAAATAAAGGTGATATAGTAATCGCCTATGTAAGCATAATCTTCGAACCCAACATGCTATATATTTTGGACCAGGCTTTGGATAAGCATAGAATTCCTACTATACAAGAGCTCATAACTGGAAGGACATCAAGAAACAAACAGAAAAAAAACAAATTCCAATCAAAATGCACTTGATAAGCCTAAGTACGCTTGCATTAAATCAACAGATCCTGGATCGCGAATCATCCGGGCATCTTTATATACAGAAAGAGCTGAGGGATGAATGATGACAGAAATATCGAAGAAGAAAAAGAGAGGAAGGACAGCACAGACAACTCGCGAGTCACCAACAAGACGAATCTACCCGTTTCACAGGTGTGAATATAAGAAAAAGCACAGGAAAACCGCAGCAAACCGACAGCACTAACGCAGCACAAAGCGAACGCCAAAGAAAAACAGGGTGTTCTGCTTACCGCACCCACTCAATTCACGCCATCTCTTAGATGTATCTTAACGGTCGTAACCACCACGCTACTCTTAACGAACTGCGAATGTCGTCCACCACAACATATACGACGAGCAGCAACAGCAGCAACCATGGTAGCACCACACTAAACAACATCAAATTACCGACACCACCCTACATGTCTCGCAGCTGTTTTTGAAGCATTTCTCCATTAAAATCTTCCCCTCGACTGGATTCAGGAACAAATGGAGCCAAAAAGCTCTGTGATTTCATCAAAAATCTCTAGGAGCTCTATTAGTACTCAAAAATGCTTCAAAGGACAGCTGCGCAGCGCCACACGAAAACCACACCAAAGCAAAGCATGCAGTGCAAAAAATTCAAAAAAAAAATGCACAGGTGGGTGAGTCGCACACGGAATTATGTGATGTGAAGTATGTGCATCATGGAATTTTTACTCAAAAATGAAGAGAGCAGTTCCTGTTCCATAAACATAATTTACTGCCCGAATCTCCTTTGATAATTCACCTAATTCGCTCCTAGCTTATCTAGATTTTCGAAAATTATGAAACAAAATCGCTGGAATAATCTTCCCGAGTGGTAAGTGAAACAATCCAGTTATAACTCTACGCTTCATGGGAGTGAAACTCTATTCATCTACTAAAATTCTATTCAAAACAGACTCCACAAAAAATTTATGCATCAAATAAAAGCAGACAACTATGAAATTTGGGTAAAAACACACTTTTCCAAGCAAAGCTCTGCCCGGGCAAACCAAAGCCCTCTTCGTGCAACCTCAGAAGGAAAACTAGCCCTAATTTCGTCGTTATTTGCTGTCATCTGATGCTCTGACCACGAGAGTAACAGGCATTCTGGAAATTTACTGTGCTATGACAAAAAAAATGGAGATGATTTTCTCGATAAGAACATGAAATTACTTCTTAAAAAAACAAAAAAAAAACGAAACTAATACGGGGTGAAAAGATGCGACTAAATTTCAGGGTTTAAACAGTGTCAACTCCCTTAGCCATTTCACACCAAAACAAACTCAAAACTATCCACAACCATGGATTTTAGGTGCGAAGGGTCACTCAGAAGGTTTCTCATGCAGAAAATATGGATGCAAGCTCTCTGGGTAGTTTGATGAAATAATAGGAAAAGGATTCGAGAACAATGTTAAATATGTTATCTGCACTTTTTGAAGGCACTACTATGAGTCAGCTACTGTATAGGCATTGCTGTAGGCACAGTGCATCACTACCTTCAGAGAAATCTACCCAAATAAGCGCCAAAACGAAGAAATGGGTTAAAGCGGAGCGATATAAGGCGAAGCATGGATGGATACAGGACAAGCGAGAAATCGAGACAGTGAGTGAGCGAATCCGAGACAGACAACTGAACGATAAAAATGAAACGAAACGAACACCCGAGAGGAACATCACATAATGGTATCGGCGCGTGTGTGTGTGATCACGTGTATCTGAAAGACAACCATGAAAAAGCAGGCCACGTACGGTTCGAGGGAGACGAGGGACACGCGGCAGCTACGAGGTTGCAGACATCTGTCACTATATGCTCGCAAAGCTAATGGGGTTGTCTGGGATGTGGAACGTGGTACCTGGATGAGGGGTGGGGCGACCGATCACTGCGATTGGCCAGCTGGATGAATTGGCCAATAGCAGGGCCAGCCGCGCTTTTCTGGTACAGCGCTCCACACCCGGCTGTCTTCACTTAATCGGTGTGCTTAGCAATGCAGCGGTGCAACTCGTCCAGCAACAGGATGAGCCCGATTTTACAACGGGTGGAAGAAGTTAGAAACTAAGAAGAAGACAAAACAAATATACAAAGGAGTAGTAAGAAAACAAACGTTTTCTCCAAACAATCAGCTTTCTAGGACTCCCCTAAACATGTAAAAATAATATACATTAAGTAAAGATTACCAGTTACGAATACATTCATGGGTTCAGGTTCATGTTCAGGTGGATAGCAAAGAAAAAATCCGATAATTTTGTCAAATGCACCCCTGAAATTCGTCATGAACCCGGAGCTCCCCATGCTAGTCGATTTTTTTTTCCACATGCAGAAATTCCGAAGTCCTTGTAGCCCGGGATACGCACCAGTGAGGGTAAAATGATGTAACGAGCAAGAATTGAACGAATTCAAAGTCCTTTCAATGGCAGTTCACCGCACCGACCTATCCTAGAGCTCGAAGTATCACCCCATCCCGGCAGAACGACACACCCATAGTAGTTACTCCCTAAAGAAGCATGAGCATTAGAAAAAAGTTAATATAAACCCCAAATGAAGGAAACAAATGTTTCACGGACTCAGTGACTACGGGGACTCGCTCCAAGCATTATTAAAACGGTAAAAATACTATATGCAAATAAGGACAGATGTCTTCCCCTGGACTGACACATAGAAGCACTGCCAAGGCGCCTAGGTGTCCAATCCTCCATTTTGAAGAGGGAACAAAGGTTCTCCAAATATTTCGAGACAAGCAACAATCCTACGGAAAATAAATGAAAACAGTGTACTAGTCGACGCCTGTTAGAAAACAGCTGTCGACCAATACCTTAATTTTCCAGTAGATTCACCGGAGATTAAATGCATTCGCTTGCTTCTGTCTTGAAAGAAAACTCCTCTCCCGACCAGAATCCATGCTTTCAGTCATTCGGCTGCACTCGTCCACTCTTTTAGCCTAGAACAACAAAATCACTCAAGAAAGACAACACGTCAAAAATTTTGAACTTATTCAGAGAAAAGAACCAACCATTCCATAAAATGCCGTGGTTAGCAATCTTTGTTCCTGCTCATGCATAGTATTCGTCTGTTCTGCTTGTTCTTCAAGCTGTTTGATCCTTCTGTCTTTCTGTTCAATTTCACGACGTAATGAGTCAAATTCGTGCCGACTCAGACCTCCCTCAGCGGCACACTGAGCGGCACGTTCCTGAAAACATAATTTCAACCACTTAAGGCCAGAATTCTGCTACTTTGCCTCCATCTGCAATGATCAAATGCAGCACATACCTGATCTATAATAATTTGCCGCGCTTTTTCCAAGTATGATCGCTTGGATTCTCGTTCTTCTTGGAGTTCAGCTTCCATTTCTTTCAACTTCCCTGAAAATGCCCTCAAAAATGCGACTTATCTATCCTATACAAACTGTTGGGAAAACCATAAGCAAAAGATGACACATAAGAAGAAGAAACTCGAGTTAGTGAAAGTAAGCATCAACTAAAGAGAAAAACGCGTATTGCATTTAAGGCGATAATGACAGCTAGATGCGACATTAGGTACAAAAGTGATAAATAACCAGAAATGTTCGCCAATAAAGCAGGAAAAGCCATAAATGGAACTTTAAAAAAGGCTATAAACAAAAGAATGGTCTTGGATGAATCTCTATTCAGAACCAAAAAAAGGCTGCCCAGCGAAAAAAAGGAAAAGTCATAAGATTGATTGAAGAAGAAAAAACTAATCAGATGATGAAACATCGATTGGAAAAAGGATGGAAGAAACGACAAATGGAAGAAGGAAATGGAAAGAAAGAGATGGAAAAGAGAAAAAGAGTATATAGCTGGACACATACTCTTCAGAATAGGTGTGAATTAATGAGGTATAGCAACTGAAAAAAGGTAGTTTTTCTAGATAGAATTCAAGAGAAAGGAGTAAAAATGGAGAATGGACTATATCTTTGCCCAAAAATCATCCATCCAATGTGTTTACCGTCAATTATGCGATTCGTAAAACAACAAAAATAACATTCACTCAGATATTACCCTCAGGAATACGAATTTCTTCAGGACTCGTATACAATCAAACCCAAGGCAAAGCGAGATGAGTAAGAAGGCAAAAACATACTAAATACAAGTAGAAAACCATTTAAACGCAGGAAAAATGTTTCAAGAAGGTCATACCTTGCGCCAACAACTGGGCATCCAGAGCCTCTGCAGCTCGCTTTTCCGACATCTCTGCTTTCTGTTTCCACTGATCAATTTCTATAGACATCTTTTCAGACTAAAAAAAATCAATCAGTTCCCCTAGCAGCAAGTCATTACAAGTCACATGGAAGAAAAACTTGCCCTTAACTTCACTTCCGTAACATCACCAGACGAAGATGCAGCAGCCGCTTCTACTGTTCGTTCTAACTCCTCTACTTTTGCCTGAAGTATAGTTCCGAAAAAAAAACTTCATTTTTGAACCGCCAAAGCTGTGCTCACCTCTAGATCAGCTTTCCGCTTGTTAACCAGACGCAGTTCGCTTTCTAACTCAAGGTTTCGTCCTTTCACAACGTCCATTTCGCCCTTGACTACTTCTAGCTCCTCCATCTCTTTAATCCTTTCACGAAGGCGTGAATTCTCCAGTTCGAGGTTTCGAATGCGATCTCTGAAAGAAGAATCAATGGGTAAAAGGGAGCAGAGAGCAGATATTGAACTGCAAGTTCAAGAATGCCCAAATGCATAAAGAATTACTCACTCCATCATGCTGCCATCCATCGAAGCGTCCCCGCTATTCGATTCAAGCATAGATGCATGCAAACTGTGGGCGCTGTCCACGTGCGACACTGAAGCAAATATGAATCACCTTCTAAAAACATGATGGCGGCGCATAATTTATTGCCACCGAGAAGCTGGTCTATAACTCAGAAAAAAAATCCCATTATATGCAACAGGAAAATCATAACTAGGGGTGCTTGTTAAATACAACTCCTTTTGGAGGCTTTTTATCGCTGTAAAACGTTTTTGTTTCACTTTTTTGTGCCAAAGCTGTACAAATTTTGAGGGGGGAAATCAAAACTCGGGGGGAGGGGGGGGGGAAGCTGAAACATCATAAAGAAAAAGATCCACAGTGATCTTGACAAATTGACTAAAACAAAGTGCACTGAAGATTACGTCACCAAAGAATCCTGACTTTAAGCCACCAAAGCAACTGAAAGAAGGTGGATCCTCTCAAACCCACTTGTGGAGTGCAGAAGAAGGAGCTGTGAGGAAATATGCCCTGTGGAAGAGCCTCTGAGAAAAAACCTCTCTGCATTTCGAATACACTCGACGTAAAATGTTTCCAAGGCGACAACGAACACATCCAGCACTCGCAACATGGTATCATATAGGTGAAGACACATCATATTCAGAACTTCAAAAAAAAAAAAAAAAAACGAGACAGGAGTAAAAACAATTCTTTCCAAAAGAAAGGTAGGTGCGAGATGAAAACAGCATGTAGAGGCGACTATAGCTAGCATTGAAACCTGTGCTTGCTAAAAAAAATGAATACCAAGAGAAGTGTGGACTGGGCTACCACACGTTTCTAACAAAAGTATAATTGTGGGGCATGGAATACATGCACTAATCTCAAATATCGCAATGTAATCAATAGGATTGCGATATTTCGCAACAAGTGAAGTTCAAGCGGTGATTGTAATACATTCCACATTTTCAGAATAAAAGGCCTAATAGTCTAATTACAGTATATCAACACTAAACAGCAGAAAACGTTCAGCAGGCTTAACTGGTGCGGTAGATATAACTGGCATCCATCGATGGACATAAATTTCACAGCCTATCCCAATTATTGCGGCACGAAATATTGTGCCTGGATTCGCAGCATTTAACATTGGAAAAAAGCAAGGGCAAGTGCGTGGTCGCGGAAAGCACAGAAGAAGGAAAATAGGGATGGTATACATGAGCACTCGCACATTTAATTCAGGGAATCCATAGTCCTTACTTTTGAAGCTAACCTCGCTCTTAACATGATTATCTGATAGTTCTTGAGTAAATTTTTTTTAGGATTTGTTCATACACTTCGAATGAATTGTTTAGTTGCAAAAAAAAGTATGTATAAACAGCAGAAGCCATAGCAATGTACTGTTAGGACATTAGACGCCACAAGCGAAAACATTAATTCTGCAGTCTCCGATCTTGCACTTTGCCGAAATGCTTCTTTAACGGGCCAGACAAGGACAATAAATTAGTTTCGGGAACATTTCCATCGCTCAACTTTAAACTAAGTATGTCAGGAAGAACTAAAGCAAAACTTAAGCAACAGAGCATGGCTAAGAAAAGTCTTTCGTTGACCCCAAAAACTTATGAAGGAGGTATATGAGCATGAATATGATCAGTCAACAGAAATAAAAAGTGAAATGGGAAATAAAAGAAATAATAGAGAATTTAGGAAGCTCAAGATTAAAAAAATGTTTTGATAAATCAATAAACACTAATCTTACATTCATGAGCAATTTTGTTCTCCAATAGCAATTTTTCCTGAACGAGACCCTCCACTCGAGTTTCTGCCGCTGCCAGGCGATCCTTCGCGGTGGCAAGCTCGTGTTCTAGCTAAACAAGAAAGCTTCAGAAAACCACCTTAAAGCAAAGAAAACCGGAAGTAGGTGTACCTTGTCAACTTTAATAATAAGTTTATCATTCTCCCGGGTCTTCTCTTCAGATAAAGCTTTGTAGGACCCCATTTGCGTGCGTAGGGTCTGAAGGTTAGAACAAAAGTTAGAGAACTGAAGGAATTACTAGGAAAAAAGCTTGACGACACCTTATTTTTTCGTTGCTCATCTTCCAGTAGCATTCCATGCTCAACATACGACTTTACTTTTTCTCGTAGGACCAGAAGCTAAAGTAGTATAAATGAACATTGGCGATAAAGGCTTGTCGACGTATTAAATTGAAAATTCTTTGAACGAAGATATTAAAATAAACCAGTTCAAATGAATGGTGCATTGAGGTTTTTCAGATCTTGAAGGAAACAATTGTTGTCGCACAATCTACTCCTTCATTTAAACATAAACACACCTCCGCTCTGTCGTTACTGCTATCTTTCGCCTTATTTTTCAGCTGCTCATAAGCTTGTTGCAACTTCGAGTGATCCGCTTCCTTCACACGTAATTCCTCAACTTCATCTCGCAGCCGACGAAACTCGTCTTCAAAAGGCCTTATTTGCCCGACCTGTAACAACGTCACTACATCTACCAGACAGAAATGTTGCTATTGTTCATAAAGAAATGTCCTGGTTAGATCTACCTTCGACTTAAGATCTTCATTTTCTTGCGATAGCGAGTCAATCTTTCCTTTCAGCAATTCCATCTCCGTTTCGGTCTCGATGACTTGGGTTTCTAGACGTGTTTTCTTCTCCTGGAAATCAAATGCCACGTTGCGTGAGACAACAAAGCCTTGTCGAACATAATGCCTCAGAAAATCTTTCATGGGTTTTCATGTCTAAAACTGTTGTTACTCATAAACGCGAAAACAAATGCTAGATAAAGAAATTGTTCAACGAAGCCAAGCTAGATTATTTAGGCATTGGAAAAAAATAAAAGAAAAATAAGTAATGCACCTTCAAGTCAGAAATATCCTGCTCAAACTCGTCAACGCTCTTGCCTTGTGTTAGTTCATACAGCTTCTGCCGAGCTTTTTCCAGCTGTCCTTCCAAGTTGTCGCGATCCTGACGAAGCTCAGAATTCTGTAAAACGGACTTTAGATACTATCCAAAGGCAGATCTCCTTGCGAAATGAACTGAGTGCTCACAAAATGCATTCTTTTGAAAGCTCATGAGAAAGAATGAATACTATCTGCCCTTAAAAGTCAAAGTGGTCATCGTTGAAACTTCATGAAACCAGTGGAAATTAATACTACGCAACTAGATGTCTTCAAAGAGCATTTCGGTTGCAGAATGCAACTTCAACGTCATTTATAGTGTTTCGTTAGACCTGGAGTCCCCTAAATTTACCAGTAACTTTTTGATGTAATGAAATCATGAGGTGCACTGCCTTTTGGATACCTGACCCCTTAACCCTCTCAAACTGAGAAATATTCTAATTCCCATAGATAAGGCAGTACAAAGAAGCAGAAACAAGAAAAGCAAGGAAAGGCGGATTTCTCAATTGAAACGCTCGTAGTATCCAAACGAGATCGCCGAGAAACCATTTAACGTATCCATGATACCGTATCGGGCAAACAAATATGAGAGCAAACACAAAACTGAAAAACACTAGTACGCCCTGGTGCCCGTGTTGACTACCGACGACCAGAGACGTGCATCGATCAATCGTTGTTTCAACTAGTTGATTTCCAAACCAACTGCGCGGACGAAATCAGTGACACCAAAGCATATGATTACCCGTGAAGGCGCGGCGACAAACGACTAACGGCGAACCCGCAATAGACATCGGAAGCGTGATGGCACGACATGAGACGGAACAGGTTTCGCCGTTTCCTCGCTGCTCGGTCATGGGAAAATGCAGATCTAGCACAAAGATATCGTGCAAAAAATGGTTTCCGAACGGCAACGCCGATATAAAGTTTCATAAACAGCGAGAATCGATTATGAACGCGGATGTGTGCACAGCCGAAGAAAGCGAAGATTGCAGAACTCGTATAGCGAACGACAGTAAAGACTAATACTCTTATTTTTAAGAGCAACTCGTAGAGATTTTTTAACATTGGGGAATACATATTTTACAACATTTAACCACGCTGCCACACTGAAACTCTCAGCTCTCTGATCCGCGAACAGGGAACAAGTTCCTGGAGAATGAGTGTGAAGCATAATGGAAATAATGGATAACAGCAAAACAATGTCGACGATGACCTGAGAGTCAGGTTTGAAGGCAAGCAGAACGGGGCGAAGTTTTACCTCGGGAATCGAAAAGCTTTTAATGAGAATCATAAAGGCTCACGCCGACATTACTGGATCTTCAATGAATTTCCGCAAAGCTATAAATTATGCAATGTTGTTGATGCCTCCTGTAAGATCCTAATCTTAGACTTCGACAAAATAAATCCTTCGCGGAGGTCATTCGACGCCGGTTTCTTGAAGGCGAAAACCTGATATTAAGGCTTTGTAAGAAATTGCAAAAGCCATTTCTTACCGAGAACATCTTGGCATTTGAGGTATAACTGCACCCGCTACACTTGTTGTTTACACTTTCCTGTCCATTGAGCTCAGCAGAAGTCTGTGTTGGAGAGAAACCTGCTAATCCAAAGTCCCGGGACTAGTTCCAACCAGATTACGTGGAAATCAAATTATTACAGAACAACTGGTGGGATGATGAAAACTAATTAAACTCAAAAACAAGTCACCAATGATGCATGGAATAAAAATAAGGTCAGATTGGAAGTTAAGGATATGCAGTCAATGCAGTTGAACTAAAATCAGTAACGGAAGAAGCAATGAAACGACTTCTATGCTCACATGGAAAGTAATTTCTTTGAATTGAAGGCAAGGAAAATAGTAAAAACAAGACGCTTCCAAGTGGTAGTTCCAACGAATGAAAATATATTGAGAATTCTAAATTCGCAACAACTGAAAGAAAAATGCTCTAAAATACTTGCAAAAAACTGAACTGATGAGCCTGCTGTTAGTCCAAGACATAAACTAAAAACCAACCTCTTTGCTCAGCAAGGCTATTTTTCCTCCCAACTCTTCACTGCTGCTTGAACTCGCACCACCATTACTCGGTTTCTAAAAACGTAGCAACTAGTTCTCGTCGTGAAATTAAAATGATGAAAGGGACAACAGACCAAATCAGGCAGAACTTCCTCCGGCGCAACAGGTGTTTGCACCTGTCGCTTCTCGGAACCATCCATTATGCCCTGTATAGCAGTGGCTACACCACTTTGGACGTCGGGATCGAGGACGGCTACACCAGCAACGAACTCTTAACGAACGCAAATTCAATTAAATCCTCCGTGTAATCGATTCGGAGGTGAGGAAATGCAAGGAAGCTACTCGCGAAACATCGCTGAATTGAAACAAAAAAAAGCAGGGAGCGGGACTAGCAAGAGCTCTTCAGAATGAATGATTGACAATGAAAATATTGAAGCCTAGTTGATATAGATCTAATAGAAGAAAAAGAAAACAGGATTTCTCCAAACTATGGACGATTCTCCACAAACGGAGAATCTTCAAAAGTTTGATTTTCAGAAAGCACAACAAGATCTGTACATGAAACCTACTTTCTGGTTTCCTTCCCAGAAAAGCAGCTCCAACAATTAAAACAGCCATCTTCAGCAACTCCTTGACAGAGCCAGCCTCGGCTGCAAATAAGCGTAACATTATGGCAAGATTCCACTACAAAATGATAGGAGAAAAAGAGACAAATCTCACCAAATTCCATCTCGTCTATGTCAAGCAATGGTGTTCCTTTAACAATTCTGCCCACATGCTCGTCATAGTATTCACCGAGACTCCGGGTCAACTAAACCAGCAAATTCAAAAGAACAGAATAAACAGCTGCTGAACAAAACTAAAAGAAGATAACCCGAATAGTAACGCGAAAAAACAAAGCCATGAAGTGGGTTTGAAAACTGAGACCCTGCAAAAATGAATAAATTTGAAGGGGCCACACCTTTCGAAGATTGTTTGCCTTGACTCTCCAATTGGAATCCGAGTCATAATGGGCCACTTTCTCAATCCACATCTCATTGAAGAATTCCTCATCACTGAAACTTAGTGTTCGATAGAAGTAGAGTAAGTTGAAGATCTAACAAAACCGTGAAACAAAGAAGGAAAGGAAGCCAAGGGTGCTAATTTAAAACTCACATTCCATGTAGAACTTCTCCGAAAGCACGACCGCTTCGAAGGCACTTCGGGTCCAAACTGAGCGACGTGAAGTGTAAAGATTTCATCTAAGATAAAAATACAAGGTCAGAACAAAAGGAAATTAGGATGCGAATATGCTTCGACCAAAGAAAGTTATAAGAGAATATTAGGTGCATCTCACTGAAATACTTTGACAATAAAAAAACTAACCCAAATCATCAACTTGTTAAAAAGCTGGTCCGGTTCAGAGGGATCCATGTTGTTGGTTTCGTATGGTATTTACAGTCAGCCAATTGTTTGTGGCGATAACAGTGTCTGAAAAGCAACTGATAAAAGGGAGACAGATGGCGAACCTGATCGGAACTACTGATGATGCTGTTTGAACACACTAGGAGGACAGCATTAGAAATTCTGTGATCGATGATGAAAACAGACAAAATTGATAAGGTTGTGAAATAAAAAAAATCACAACAAGTAAAAGTAAATTAGAGGACAAAATACGAATGTAGTGAGCGCATAGTTATAATAAAAACCACATCAAAACATGCGATCAAAGCTGAGAAAGAAGCATAACACAGCAGCAGAGTCAAATGAATCACTTATTTAGGAAGTATGTTGCATAGATGTCTTGAACAGTATCGATTAAATAATTGCATTACCTCACGCAAAAGACGACGAGATCAGCGAAAGTGTGACAAATTGGAGAAATTGGAGAAATCGCACAGAGCAAGAATGACTTGTGCTACCAGTCATGCGGAGATCCCAAGTTCTGAACTCACCTTTCAGACGCGATGAAAATAGATCAAAACAGGTACAAAAGGAGGTGCAGATATAAGCCCATGAGATTAGAAAACATTTTATACAATCGTTATAACTTCAACGTTTTATGCCAGTATCGAAAGACATGAAAGTTGAGTATTTGCGTATAAAACTGCAATATCTGCGCTAAACAGCAGGCTCCCAAGTTCCATCTTCACATCTGCCGTACGCCTTATATTTAATGCGGTACCTATGCTTCCTGTTTTTTTTTTTTTTCGTTTTCATGAATAAGGGTACAAAAACCCACGATCTTGCCATTCAGGGTAGATATTGGAATTTTATCCACAAATACGTCTTTGAAACATAGCAAGCATAGCAATTCAGCGATATTGTACAAAATGAGTTTCTTTACTAGTATGCGCTTGCGTCTGGAAGTGCATTAAGAAAAGTGAGAAAAAAAAACTTCTTCATAGCAAAAGTCAGTGCCAAGTACTAGGTGCTAATACCCGCTCATACACACCAAAACAAGGGAGGGGATAAGAGCATAACTGAAATAAAAGATTATTTCAAGTAAATCCCTGAAATTACTTAGATCAATTTCGGAGCAAGAAAGAATAATTCTATGTCAGAGAAGGAGCGAAGACGTTCTTCAGGATGCAGCAGACACGTTGACGTCACGACAGTATCGTAGATAGTTCTATGTTGAAAAACATCGCTCTACGGAGGACAAAGTCGCTCGCTGCGGCTGAGTCATCACCACGACCTCTCAATGGAGGCAGCCAATTGGAAAAATGACCTTGCGGAAATCTCATCACATTTTTGTGCAGAAAACACCCCAGTGCCATGCACTGGCTAGTCCAGCCGAAGTATAATATCCGTCTGAATGCAAGCATTTCCACGATTAAGAAGTTTGCTAGCCTAAACAGCGTTGCAAGGATAAGTGACCTACTCGATGAATCAATAAGATCGAAGGGAGTGGATTTGAGCGGCAGTGGCCAAAATGCTAGCTGAGTACGCGGTTGCCTGTCTATGTCTGTTTTCTGTTATTCAAATTCAAGCATCTCAACCAGCATGCGGACAACATCCAAACGCAATCGCTCGAACCACGGAATTCCACGATCTCTTCGATTTCACTGTGAGTTTTTCAGATATCTTATTTTCTTTTAGCGAAGTCAAAACGAACAGAAATAGCGTCAAAAAGTAAGAGAAGGTCTAAATCGCGATTTAAAGTGAAAATGGGAGTGTGTGGGTCATGAATGTGTCTCGTCAAAGTTTACACTAGCACGATTCATAGCGCTAGCATCGCACTGCATAAACACGGCAATATATGCCAAAGTATTATCAACTGTTTTCGAAAGCAGACGCTATTCCGGTAAGAAGTAAACTCGAGGGGCCATTCGGATGCGTAGAACCAGACAAATAGTTCTTTTCATGAATAAGTCGTTAAGTTGAGTACAAAGAAATCGTATTTTATACTTCGCTACTTTCCTATGCCCAGATGGTCATGACCCAAATTGAATGAATAGACTTGAATAAACTCGGATAAAATTATGGCGGTATTTATGGTTGATGCGCGTCGAATTTGACGCGGCGATACACAATGCAGAACGAAGAGGAGAAGAGAATTCTTGGCAGGATGCGAATGTTCCTGGTTTTGCCGTCGCGCATCAACCATAAATAGCGCCTGTGATGCGTTCTGCGTATTTTCTTGGTAAAACATCCATTGGTGGTCCGTTCTACCAATGAGGACTGTGGGAGCGCTAAGAAGGGAGAAAGTAGCGATAAAGTGTTGGACAATAGAGGGAGAGAGAGAGAGAGAGAGAGAGAGAGAGAGAGAGAGGCGTAAAAAGCCGCAAGCATACACAAATGCTCAACTACAGCCATTTTTGAGAAAAACTATAGCAGTAGACTTCTATGAATAAAACCAGACCCACACCATATAGTTCTCATTGTGTAATTCTTATCAAATGTCATTCGTCGAACTAAAAATAAAAAATGCAAGGACTGCTGCAACCCCAACGGTAGTAGTCAACTCCGTTTATTCTCTTCTCAATCTCTAAAGTGACCGGAGAGCAAGGAGATTAGCACTCTATCGGTCATCTCTGCCCCAAGAACACCGAATTCACAATTTTCACCCAATCTTTGTCTATGAGAGTTATTCCATTCTCTATACCACAACGTTATTTTTGTAGGGGTATTGCAGGGATACGGTGAATCCGGCATCTCACAGAATTTTAAAAATAATATAGCATTACAGTCGCGCATGACTATTCAGCTGTTTTCCCAATCATTTTCCGCTTATTCAAACTGCGTTATTTACTTCCTTCCGTATAATGTGCATGGTGAATCCTGGAGGAGATTCCTAGGAGATGGGCAGGGAAGACGCTAATTTTCAAGGTGAAAAGTGCACAAAAAAACACTTCTAATTATGCACTGACTCCATGTTTGGTGCGGCCATTTCGCTACCAAATACCCTGCCCTTATTGAATTTGCATGCTCCAAGTAGCAAATAGCTGCTTTGGAATACTAACGGAAAATTAGCTATGATGTTTTAGGAGGAATGCTTGTGCTGGAGCGAGCAGCACTAGTGCCTCATGTTTGATTAGGGGATAGTTAGCTAACTACTAGTTTTCAGATGCCTGAGAATCGTCTGGTTGGGGGTATAGAAACGAATCCGCATTCATGGCCATGGGTTGTTCAGCTCACCTATCGGGGAGCGCACAGATGCGGTGGTGCTCTCATCGACGACGAGTTTGTAGTCACCGCGGCGCACTGTTTCGCAAGGAGGTGAGTGACAACTCGTCATTAATTCAATAGTACGCATTAAACAAGACCTCCTTTATTTTCAGCCGCAATCCTGCCATGTACCGCATTCGAGTCGGCGCGCATAAGTCAAACAGTGGAAGGGCCCATCTCATCAAGAACATTTCCACCCATTCGTTATTCAACGTAGTTTGGCCGAGCTCCTATGACGTAGCAGTACTAAGGTTACAAAAGTGACTTGTCAGGTGACAATAGAGTGACTCAAGCAGTTCAGCTGATTTTAGAATAACACCACCGGTCAAACTGAATGAAACAGAAACTGCACGGACAATCTGCCTACCATCGCTGCCAGCTGTCACTCACAAGTTGTGTGTAGTAGCAGGTAAGAAATTTGAAGTTCTTTTTCTCAGATTGCCTAACAGATTATTACCGAAATAATCGAAGAGAATGGTTACTCTTCCAATCACTGAGGTGTCTTTAGTGAAGAGAAAATCATAGTGTTTTGATTTTCGCGAGGATATATAACCGAGTACAATGAAATGTACTGATTTTCGCAACGCTTATTCGCTCAATATTCTTCCCTCGAAAGACGTGACCATTATTTACCACCCTAGAGGTAACGCTGAATACGCAGACATTAGAAAACAGAGTGGAGTGAGGGTAAGCGTTACGGAAATCGGCATGGATGATCCTATAAAACCACACAACCCATTATGTACTAAGGAAATACCAGCAATAGCGAAGGAGTCTCATATCCGAAAAATCGAATGTTACAACGTTTGCCTTCACTTTTAGAGGTAAGCACGAACGAATTTTGAACGAACTCACTCCGGTGGCTCTTGTTCGTTTGCCATTTGAAAAGAATTCAAATGATCCATTTGTAGAAAATGCGATTAAGAAGTACCAAGAAGAAATAGAAGAAAGAACACATCTTCATCTTAAAGAAAGGACAAGTTAGAAGCCGAAATCTCTGCAGAGAGAGGGTGGCATTATGAAGAAGGAGCTGCAAATTCTTGCGAGCAGCTGACTAGCTGTACAACAAGATATGTACCGGAAGTAAATGAAGTAGCAAAAAATTCTTGTGCAGGCGCATTCCTAACTGCTGCTTATTGCTAGTCAAAATATATTGCTGAATAAAGAAGAATAGGAAGTGGAAACAAGAAGACCACTCTCTCCTCCGTTTCACGTCAATTCATAGAATCCTTTCTAACTATATTTAATTCAGGATGGGGGATGACGAAAGAAAATGGCAGGAAGTCAGATGTGCTACGGGAAATCCACGTCCCCATCCTGCCCTTCACCCAGTGCAATAACTTAGCACACTATGCTGGAAGGGTACATCTCCCTTCTATGATTTGTGCAGGTTATACCCAAGGAATCGTCGACTCGTGCCAAGTAAAAAGGCTTATTTCAAAATTTGACTGCGAGTACTAAAGCTATGAACACAATACAAGACATCATGACTTCAGGGAGACTCTGGTGGACCACTGATGTGTACGAACATGGGTCAATGGGAAGTGCATGGTTTGGTGAGCTGGGGCATTGGATGTGGGCGCCCGGGACATCCAGGAGTTTACTCGAATGTGCACGCCGCTCTCCCGTGGATCCAGCTCGAAATGGCGAAACTACGCGGATAGTTAAAAGACTTGTATATATACTGTGAATTTAGTTTTGTGAAGAATTCTATAAGACAAATTTGCATCAGAATCTCGCAAGGTCTCATCTATCTTCTCACTCCCCATTCTAGATTTCTCTTAGAAGACTTTCGAAGAAGATTCGTGTCAGGAGAAGCCCCCTGACACGAATCTTCTTCCTTACCATTTCCTTTCTTCATCGGTAAATTACAGAACTCTCATGCTTAACCCTTTTTAACATGCTCGATGCCTCTGGTAACGTTTTTTGTTTCTCAGAATATTATCGAGTAAAATAGAAACAAGCAAATGTTCAAAGAACTATATATTGCACTGCATCTGATACAGATCTCATACTGAATATTCAAAGCTGTGATAATGAAGTTTTATTTCGACTTAAGTTGATTTTATTGCATCACAACCATGGACTAGAGATTAATAGAGGGCTAAGTAGATCAAACGAAAGGGCCAGATTACAAAAATGATTTCGGAATTTCAAGGATACAAGTAGTTATGAAAACAGATACCTGGCAAGATATATTATACATATCAAAACAATGTACACTTTATTATGAATGGCAGAACCGAGAAATCACATTTTTCTCCTCGTTGCAGTGAAACGTTCTTGGTATTCTTCATATCCTGGTAGACTTTGGAATTCTCGGTCTTGAAATATGTTCCCGGAGTAACTTATAATGCTCACTGTGGAATGAATAAGTAAATTCGGGGTGAATTCAGTTTTTGCTAGGCAATTCTCCTCGACCCTGAGTATCTTCAGATGTGGGCATTTCGCAAGGGCATCAGCATTGAGGTAGTTGAGACGATTCTGGTTCAAATTCACCTCGGACGCATTCAGTGAGCTCACCTGGAAGGTTTATAATGAAAACAAGAAGGAACAGAAAAGAAAACACCTTTCAAACTAAACAAGAAGAATATATGAACAACTGCTGACATTTGGGAGCTTCCTGATTTACGAGAAACGTACTGTTTCAGCGTGCACTGTATCTTCAGCAAAAAAAAAACCGTATTAAGTGATGCAATCATTAGTGAAAATAACTGAATAACAATGATGAGGTATACTTTAACATGAAATAAGTAAGAAATTACCTCATCCGGAAGCTCTGTGATTGTATTCTGCGCGAGAACCAGCGTTTCAAGCGACATTAAGTGACAGGCAGGCACAGGAAATTGCGTGAAGTTGTTCGCAGAGAGATTGAGCGTCTTCAACGACGTACATCCTACTATACTACCAGGTAATGATGACAGCTTATTCGACTGAAGATTCAGTATCTCCAGATTCTTCAATGAACCAATTTCATCCGGGAGCTCAGCTGAAACAAATAGTTCACTATTAAATTCATGTAACTGCTAGATCTTCACTGGAACATCTTTTTGATATATTAGGTAGACTGTCACTTTTTTTACGTACAAAAATAGCCTGTGTATTCATTTATACCTACAAATAAGTTAGCAGAAACTTACTAATTGCGTTTTCCGACAAATGCAGTTGCTTAAGGACGCTGAAAGAACCAATATCTGGAGGCAGCTCCTTTATCTTATTCTGACTCAACTCCAAATTTCGGATAACTTCATAAAGCTGAAAAGAAAGTGTAACAAAGAAAATGTTATGAGTCTAACCGCGCACAAACCTCATTTAAAGCAGGGGGCATTGACTTCAAACCACAAGCCTTTAACTGTAAAATTCTACTCTTCCGAGCATTTTCAATATGTCGCTGGACAGTGCTTTGTGATGGTCCTGATCGAAGACCTGAAAGCTGAACAAACTGACAATGACAAAAGCGGCGACAAGGTCCATGAGAGAAAAGTACGAACCTAACGATGACGCTACTCCTCCCTTTCCCGTCGAAGACTTCGGAGCTTTCGAAGATTCATTACCCATTCTTTTAAATTATCTGGAAATGAACGACAAAGACGATGAGTGTTGAGAGTTTCGTTCCCCAGAACGTAACGAAAGACCACGGCGCTATTTACCGCAGATCGGAAAGGGAAACGCAATGAAAAATGGGATAGCTGAGCTACATGCATATTTCCAGCATCTGCGAAAGAACCCATCACACAATGCAAAACAAGGAAAACGACTTTGCATGAATCAAAGAGCAGCGACGTGCACTGAAAACGCGGGGGCACCAGTTTTCTGCAATTACGAACGACACACGGACTAGACGTACTGCAAAGACAGGTCTCCGTCCAAAAAACGATGGATTGATCCAGCAGCGTCTCTTTCTATGGCAGTATTCCAGTGAAAGAGGTAGAGAGAGAAAGAGGCAAGTACTCCCTGTGGAAAATGGAGTTGGGGGGGGGGGGTGCACTTGGTACGCGCACTTGGTATTGCTCCATAATATGACCTGTCCCGCACGTTCAGACATGTTAGCTGACACGTCCAGAACGCTCTGACCTGTTAGCTGTCTTAATGTGCAATAGTTACCTAAAATGCAAACAAGTCAGAACGTGTAGGATGGGTCATATTATCTGCCGATACCCCGTGGGGCCCCCCCCCCCAACTCCATTTTACCCAGGCTCTTATTTGTTCTCCATACTGAAGATGGGCCTATTCTTGTTTTCACGGCTGAGTTATGCCGTTTACTGGTATTATTATTATTGTTATTATTATTATTATTATTATTATTATTATTATTATTATTATTATTATTATTATTGTTATTGACTTTGTACTATTTGACAGAAGCACTAACGTTCCACACTGATTTATACAGATATAGTGTATCCGAAACGACGAGTCCGCCCACGCACGCGGGGATAGAGAGGCGGCGCGGCTGGGGCGGATGCAGTTGGCTGCCACGTCGTCCACGTCATAGCCAAATCACTAGTCAGTACCATGAAGATAATGATGAAACGTGATACGCAGATCAGGGATGATGACGTGGAGCGCTGGCAAACGTGGCAGCTTCTCGATCCCCGCGTGCGTGGGCGGACTCGTTCCGGACAGACTATAAATAGTTCATGCTCGACGAGTGGCCACACCTCCATCTCACAATAAGAGCAAAGATTCTCATATCATTATTGGTCATACATAGAGATGTGTTTGGACTGCATCAAGGTCCAATGATTGTTGGTGGTTCTTGAAAGGTAGAAGACACACATTTATTATAAAATAACTACTATGTACATATGAACCGAAAAATACAATATTTAAATTATTACCTTATTACGTTTACCTATCTTCCTTTACATTACGTTTCCATTACATTACATTTTATCCAACACTTGTGAGGTGTCGCCGAGCAGGATCTCAAGCTCGGTCACTGAGAATGTTGTAATGGGCGATTGCGGAATAGATAACTACCGCCTTTCTCCGCCCCGCAAGAGCTAGGCTCTCACCTTTTATGTGGACTAGTGGCCCCGTAAGCCACGTTACTGTGCTAATTTCCAAAGTGTGAAAGTATTGGCCTGGTGTGGTTTTTCGTGCGCGCCAACAGGTTGTGTGAGATTCACGTCCTCAACTCGAGCTACACTATTTCACAACTGTATATGTATAGCTATAACATTATTCAGTCCAAAAAGAGCACGTAGCGTAGCGAATGAGAGAAGATAACTGACAGAATCCGTGGATCAATTTGCTTTGTTCTTTCCATCTCTGTCTTTCGCGAGCAGCGAGCATACCAAGGACCGCGTGAAATACAGAACACAACTGATTTTGTATTGTACAAATCACTCAGTCAATAACTCAGTAAGCCAATCATACACACACCCTCAGCATTACCACTGTATGTGACTATCCCATCCTTCTAATTCAAACCGAACTTATTCTGAAAACTTTATACTTTTCCAAAGTTTTTAACAAAAACTGAAAGAAAACATTATCGTGAGAAGAGAATAAGCATCACGAGCGCCTATTTCCACCAATCATCTTTGTCATTCCTCATCGATATTCACCGACACGACGTGGTTCATTTATACTAAACCAAAAAAGTTCCAAGTGATGATTAAGAAAGTGATTAAGAAATTACAAAGCAATGAACTGAATTCGCTGACTATTCAAATTCACGTGACCTAGGGAAGGGAGATGATCAACAGGGTTGATGGGATAAATGAGTAGGAGCATAAGTTATTGGTTATTTTTCGCTTAAGCTCAGGAAACGAAGATGCTCCATGAGATTGGTGGGATACTTGAGGAGGTGATCCACGGTGTTGGCGGGATACATTGGATGGGTGCGTAATTTATTGTCTAGGCTTTTGCCTGAGTTTCTGGAACGGGAGGTAATCCACAAGGTAGGCGGGATACATGAGGTGGGTGCGTAAGTTATTTTCTAGGTTTTTGCCTGAGTTTCTAGTAAGGGAGGTGGTCCACAGGGTCGGCGAGATACATTGGGTGAGTGCGCAAGTTACCGTCTAGGTGTTTGCCAAAGCTTCTGGAAAGCGAGGTAATCCACGAGGTTGGCGAGATACATGGGGTGGGTGCGCAAATTATTGTCTGGGCTTTTGCCTAAGCTTCTAGAAAAGGAGGTAATCCACAGGGTTGACGGGATACATGAGGTGGGTGCGCAAATTATTGTCTATACTTTTATATCAGTTTCTGGGAAGGGAGGTAATCCAGGGGTTGACGAGATACATTGAGTGGGTGCGCAAACTATTGTCTGGGCTTTTGCCTGATCTGAACGGGAGGTAGTCCATGGGGTTGGCGGTTGGCGGGACACATGGGGTGGGTGCGCAAGTTACTGTCTAGGCTTTTGCCTAAGCTTCTGGGGAGGGAGGTAATCCAAGGTGTTGGCGGGATACGTGGGATGAGTGCGTAAATTATTATCTAGGCTCTTGCCTGAGTTTCTGGAAAGGGAAGTACTCCACGAGGTTGGCGGGATACATTGGGTGAGTGCGCAAGTTACCGTCTAGGTGTTTGCCAAAGCTTCTGGAAAGCGAGGTAATCCAAGGTGTTGGCGGGACACATGAAGTGGGTGCGCAAGTTACTGTCTAGGCTTTTGCCTAAGCTTCTGGGGAGGGAGGTAATCCAAGATGTTGGCGGTATACGTGGGATGAGTGCGCGAATTATTGTCTGGGCTTTTGCCTAAGCTTCTAGAAAGGGAGTTAATCCACAGGGTTGGCGGGATACATGAGGTGGGTGCGCAAATTATTGTCTAGGTTTTTGCCTGAGCTTCTGGAAAGGGGCAATCCACGAGGTTGGCGAGATACATTGGGTGGGTGCGCAATTTATTGTCCAGGCTTTTATATCAGTTTCTGGGAAGGGAGGTAATCCAGGGGTTGGCGAGATACATTGAGTGGGTGCGCAAATTATTGTCTAGGCTTTTGCGCGAGATAGCGGCCCCGTGAGTTCCTTGGCTCAAAGTTTCACCGCATTCTATCAGTGTTGGTATTAGAGTTCGAGTAGACTGTCTGCAAACAAACCTAATTAAGCACTTCATTCAGTCTCAACACCTGTCTGAATAAAACTAGATTTTGAGAAACTCAAACTAAACAGTGGCAAACAGCTTGCCGAGGAATCACAAAATGCCAAAATTGACTGATTGAAATTTTTCACGACCACGACCTTCTTTTTTTGACGACCAACGAACACGTCTCCCTTTTGCCTGAAACCAACACCGCTTTGCCACTGAGCCAGCCAGCCGAACTCGAGGGAAAATCCCGACCAACAGACCTCGCCACTTCACTACTGGCCCAGTCGAACCCAACAGAAAATACCGACCAGTGGACATGTGTACACGTGTGCCGCTTTACCTGAGACCGGCGCGACAAGTGTGCCCCTTTATCTGACACCGGCGCAACTTTGCTGCTGACAGCGTCGCAGTCAAGGGAAAATCCTGACCAACGGACCCGTGTGCAGCTTAGAGGGGACCAGCGCTACTTTACCACTGGCCCAGTCAAAACCAAAGAAAAATTCTGACCAACGGACCCGTGTGCCCCTCAACCTGAGACCAGCACCTGTTTACCATTAGCCCAGTCGAACCCAAGGCAAAGTGCTGACCAACGACCCGTGTGCCTCTTTACCACAGACCAGAACCTCTTTACCACTGGCGGGAAAGTTCTGACCAACGGACCCGTGTGTCCCTTTACTTCAGACCAGCACCTGTTTACCACTGGCCCAGTGGAACACAGGGGAAAGTCCTGACCAACGGACCTTTGTGCCTCTTTACATGAGACCAGCGCCTTTTTACCATTACCCCAGTTGAACCCAAGGGAAAGAGCTGAGCAACGACCCGTGTGCCCCTTCACCAGAGACCAGCATCTGTTTACCACTGGCGGGAAAATTCTGACCATGGACCTTTGTGCCCCTTTACCTGAGACCGGCGCGTTTTTACCATTAGCCCAGTCGAACCCAAGGCAAAGTGCTGACCAACGACCCGTGTGCCTCTTTACCACAGACCAGAACCTCTTTACCAATGGCGGGAAAGTTCTGACCAACGGACCCGTGTGCCCCTTTACCTGAGACTGGCGCGACAAGTGTGTCCCTTTATCTGAGCCCGGCGCAATTTTGCTGCTGACAATCGCAGTCAAGATTAAAATCCTGACCAACGGACCCGTGCGCAGCTTAGAGAGGACCAGCGCTACTTTACCACTGGCCCAGTCGATCCAAAAAAAATTCTGAGCAACGGACTCGTGTGCCCCTTAACCTGACACCAACGCATGTTTACCACTGGCCCAGTCAAACCCAAGGGAAAATGCTGACCAACGACCCATGTGCCCCTTTACCTGAGACCGGCGCATTTTTACCATTAGCCCAGTCGAACCCAAGGCAAAGTACTGACGAACGACCCGTGTGCCCCTTTACCACAGATCAGCACCTGTTTATGCTGGCGGGAAAGTTCTGACCAACGGACCCGTGTGTCCCTTTACTTCAGACCAGCACCTGTTTACCACTGGCGGGAAAATTCTGACCATGGACCTTTGTGCCCCTTTACCTGAGACCGGCGCCTTTTTACCATTAGCCCAGTTGAACCCAAGGGAAAGTTCTGACCAGTGGACACGTGTGCGCCTTTACCTAAGACCAGGACCTATTTACCACTGGCCCAGTCAAACTCAAGGGAAAGTCCTGACCAACGGACCCGTGTGCCCCTTTACCTGAGACCAGCACATGTTTACCACTGGCACAGTCGAACCCAAGGGAAAGCCCTGACGAATGCACCCGTGTGCACCTTAGATGGGACCAGCGCTACTTTGCCACTGGCCCAGCTAGCTGAACCCACAGGAAAATTCCGACCAATGGGCCCGTGTGTCTCTTTACCTGAGACCGGCGCATGTTTACCACCACTTCGTTTCAAAACCATGACAGGAAACGCTACCACTTCGTTTCAAAACCATGACAGGAAACAAAACCATGTGCTAGGATTTTGGTGAAACGTTAATCGACATTATTAGGATTATTGGGCTCCAAATAGGATTTGCAGGAAGCCTCCTCCCCCCCTCTGAGAATGGCTTGCTGAATTTAAAAAATCATATCTGTTTGATTCTTTAAATCCAGTTGTTTAGTTTCATCATTATTTTTTGAATATTTATTACTGGACGGTGTACCCGGCTTTGCTCGGATCCTCTGTTTCTCCCGGCTATTTGAATCTGATGCCAACATCTGTTGAGCCAAAAGAAACCTATCGAGATATTCATCACTTAGTGATCAGCCTAAATGACACTTCTTCATTCCGTCCCCTTTCCTCAAAAGTAAGATAAAGTTGTTTTTCTGGTGAATTCTTCTAAAATGCTTCCCATATTTACGCTGAAAGTTTCGAAAAATCCCAGAAGACACGGTTTCATTGACCTGTCAGCATTAATACCAAAAAATCAATAAAATCGATAAATCGATAGTGCCGTACGAAACGGTTGTCATATTCGTGTTCATTGTATTGACATACCCCAGCAGCGATGTCTTCACCGCGCCCGGGGCAAAACTAGCGAAAAATCAATAAAATCGATAGCGCCGTACGAAACGGTTATCATATTCGTGTTCAGCGTATTGACATACCCCAGCAGACATGTCTTCGCCGCGCCTGGGGCAAAATTAGCGAAAAATCAATAAAATCGATAAATCGATATTGCCGTACGAAACGGTTGTCATATTCGTGTTCAGCGTGTTGACATACCCCAGTAGACATGTCTTCGCCGCGCCCGGGGCAAAATTAGCGAAAAATCAATAAAATCGATAGCGCCGTACGAAACGGTTATCATATTCGTGTTCAGCGTATTGACATACCCCAGTAGACATGTCTTCGCCGCGCCCGGGGCAAAATTAGCGAAAAATCAATAAAATCGATAAATCGATAGTGCCGTACGAAACGGTTGTCATATTCGTGTTCAGCGTATTGAAACCCCAGTAGACATGTCTTCGCCGCGCCCGGGGCAAAATTAGCGAAAAATCAATAAAATCGATAAATCGATAGTGCCGTACGAAACGGTTGTCATATTCGTGTTCATTGTATTGACATACCCCAGCAGCGATGCCTTCACCGCGCCCGGGGCAAAATTAGCGAAAAATCAATAGAATCGATAGCGCCCTACGAAACGGTTGTAATATTCGTGTTCAGCGTGTTGGCATACCCCAGAAGACATGTCTTCGCCGCGCCCGGGGCGAAATTAGCGAAAAATCAATAGAATCGATAGCGCCGTACGAAACGGTTGTCATATTCGTGTTCATTGTATTGACATACCCCAGCAGCGATGTCTTCACCGTGCCGGGGGCAAAATTAGCGAAAAATCAATAAAATCGATAAATCGATATTGCCGTACGAAACGGTTGTCATATTCGTGTTCAGCGTATTGACATACTCCAGCAGCGATGTCTTCACAGCGCCCGGGGCAAAATTAGCGAAAAATCAATAAAATCGATAAATCGATATTGCCGTACGAAACGGTTGTAATATTCGTGTTCAGCGTGTTGGCATACCCCAGAAGACATGTCTTCGCCGCGCCCGGGGCGAAATTAGCGAAAAATCAATAAAATCGATATAATCGATAAACGAATCGATAATCCCAGGTGCGAAGTAGCCTAAAACCTACGCCGGCCCTTAGGGAAGTTCCACCCTATAACAAGGAAGATGAAGATCTTGGACGAAAAAAGCGCACAATGTGGAAATTTAGGCCAGAGGCCCCTTTTTTAAAAGACTCGTCACAACACTGCGTATCGACAATGCGCTAAGAGTCGACGCGCAGTAACAGACGCGTTCTCGGGAATTAGCGACCAAATCTTTTAATATAGTAATAGTAATATATCTTTCCATCTCTGTCTTTCGCGAGCAGCGAGCATACCAAGGACCGCGTGAAATACAGAACACAACTGATTTTGTATTGTACAAATCACTCAGTCAATAACTCAGTAAGCCAGTCATACACACACCCTCAGCATTACCACTATATGTGACTATCCCATCCTTCTAATTCAAACCGAACTTATTCTGAAAACTTTATACTTTTCCAAAGTTTTTAACAAAAACTGAAAGAAAACATTATCGTGAGAAGAGAATAAGCATCATGAGCGCCTATTTCCACCAATCATCTTTGTCATTCCTCATCGATATTTACCGACACGACGTGGTTCATTTATACTAAACCAAAAAAGTTCCAAGTGATGATTAAGAAAGTGATTAAGAAATTACAAAGCAATGAACTGAATTCGCTGACTATTCAAATTCATGTGACCTAGGGAACGGAGATGATCAACAGGGTTGATGGGATAAATGAGTAGGAGCATAAGTTATTGGTTATTTTTCGCTTAAGCTCAGGAAACGAAGATGCTCCATGAGATTGGTGGGATACTTGAGGAGGTGATCCACGGTGTTGGCGGGATACATGGGATGGGTGCGTAATTTATTGTCTAGGCTTTTGCCTGAGTTTCTGGAACGGGAGGTAATCTACAAGGTAGGCGGGATACATGAGGTGGGTGCGTAAGTTATTTTCTAGATTTTTGCCTGAGTTTCTAGTAAGGGAGGTGGTCCACAGGGTCGGCGAGATACATTGGGTGAGTGCGCAAGTTAGCGTCTAGGTGTTTGCCAAAGCTTCTGGAAAGCGAGGTAATCCACGAGGTTGGCGAGATACATGGGGTGGGTGCGCAAATTATTGTCTGGGCTTTTGCCTGAGTTTCTGGAACGGGAGGTAATCCACGAGGTTGGCGAGATACATGGGGTGGGTGCGCAAATTATTGTCTGGGCTTTTGCCTAAGCTTCTAGAAAAGGAGGTAATCCACAGGGTTGACGGGATACATGAGGTGGGTGCGCAAATTATTGTCTATACTTTTATATCAGTTTCTGGGAAGGGAGGTAATCCAGGGGTTGGCGAGATACATTGAGTGGGTGCGCAAACTATTGTCTGGGCTTTTGCCTGATCTGAACGGGAGGTAGTCCATGGGGTTGGCGGTTGGCGGGACACATAGGGTGGGTGCGCAAGTTACTGTTTAGGCTTTTGCCTAAGCTTCTGGGGAGGGAGGTAATCCAAGGTGTTGGCGGGATACGTGGGATGAGTGCGTAAATTATTATCTAGGCTTTTGCCTAAGCTTCTAGAAAGGGGGGTAATCCACGAGGTTGGCGAGATACATGGGGTGGGTGCGCAAATTATTGTCTGGGCTTTTGCCTGATCTGAACGGGAGGTAGTCCATGGGGTTGGCGGTTGGCGGGACACATGGGGTGGGTGCGCAAGTTACTGTCTAGGCTTTTGCCTAAGCTTCTGAGGAGGGAGGTAATCCAAGGTGTTGGCGGGATACGTGAGATGAGTGCGCAAATTATTGTCTGGGCTTTTGCCTAAGCTTCTAGAAAGGGAGTTAATCCACAGGGTTGGCGGGATACATGAGGTGGGTGCGCAAATTATTGTCTAGGTTTTTGCTTGAGCTTCTGGAAAGGGGCAATCCACGGGGTTGGCGAGATACATTGGGTGGGTGCGCAATTTATTGTCCAGGCTTTTATATCAGTTTCTGGGAAGGGAGGTAATCCAGGGGTTGGCGGGATACATTGAGTGGGTGCGCAAATTATTGTCTAGGCTTTTGCGCGAGATAGCGGCCCCGTGAGTTCCTTGGCTCAAAGTTTCACCGCATTCTATCAGTGTTGGTATTAGAGTTCGAGTAGATTGTCTGCAAACAAACCTAATTAAGCACTTCATTCAGTCTCAACACCTGTCTGAATAAAACTAGATTTTGAGAAACTCAAACTAAACAGTGGCAAACAGCTTGTCGAGGAGTCACAAAATGCCAAAACTGACTGATTGAAATTTCTCACGACCACGACCTTCTTTTTTTGACGACCAACGAACACGTCTCCCTTTTGCCTGAAGCCAACACCGCTTTGCCACTAAGCCAGCCAGCCGAACTCAAGGGAAAATCCCGACCAACAGACCTCGCCACTTCACTACTGGCCCAGTCGAACCCAACGGAAAATACCGACCAGTGGACACGTGTACACGTGTGCCGCTTTACCTGAGACCGGCGCGACAAGTGTGCCCCTTTATCTGACAGCGGCGCAACTTTGCTGCTGACAGCGTCGCAGTCAAGGGAAAATCCTGACCAACGGACCCGTGTGCAGCTTAGAGGGGACCAGCGCTACTTTACCACTGGCCCAGTCGAAACCAAAGAAAAATTCTGAGCAACGGACCCGTGTGCCCCTCAACCTGAGACCAGCACCTGTTTATCATTGGCCCAGTCGAACCCAAGGGAAAATCCTGACAAACGGACCCTTTTGCCTCTTTACCTGAGACCAGAACCTCTTTACCACTGGCGGGAAAGTTCTGACCAACGGACCCGTGTGTCCCTTTACTTCAGACCAGCACCTGTTTACCACTGGCCCAGTGGAACACAGGGGAAAGTCCTGACCAACGGACCTTTGTGCCTCTTTACATGAGACCAGCGCCTTTTTACCATTACCCCAGTTGAACCCAAGGGAAAGAGCTGAGCAACGACCCGTGTGCCCCTTCACCAGAGACCAGCATCTGTTTACCACTGGCGGGAAAATTCTGACCATGGACCTTTGTGCCCCTTTACCTGAGACCGGCGCGTTTTTACCATTAGCCCAGTCGAACCCAAGGCAAAGTGCTGACCAACGACCCGTGTGCCTCTTTACCACAGACCAGAACCTCTTTACCAATGGCGGGAAAGTTCTGACCAACGGACCCGTGTGCCCCTTTACCTGAGACTGGCGCGACAAGTGTGTCCCTTTATCTGAGCCCGGCGCAATTTTGCTGCTGACAATCGCAGTCAAGATTAAAATCCTGACCAACGGACCCGTGCGCAGCTTAGAGAGGACCAGCGCTACTTTACCACTGGCCCAGTCGATCCAAAAAAAATTCTGAGCAACGGACTCGTGTGCCCCTTAACCTGACACCAACGCATGTTTACCACTGGCCCAGTCAAACCCAAGGGAAAATGCTGACCAACGACCCATGTGCCCCTTTACCTGAGACCGGCGCATTTTTACCATTAGCCCAGTCGAACCCAAGGCAAAGTACTGACGAACGACCCGTGTGCCCCTTTACCACAGATCAGCACCTGTTTATGCTGGCGGGAAAGTTCTGACCAACGGACCCGTGTGTCCCTTTACTTCAGACCAGCACCTGTTTACCACTGGCGGGAAAATTCTGACCATGGACCTTTGTGCCCCTTTACCTGAGACCGGCGCCTTTTTACCATTAGCCCAGTTGAACCCAAGGGAAAGTTCTGACCAGTGGACACGTGTGCGCCTTTACCTAAGACCAGGACCTATTTACCACTGGCCCAGTCAAACTCAAGGGAAAGTCCTGACCAACGGACCCGTGTGCCCCTTTACCTGAGACCAGCACATGTTTACCACTGGCACAGTCGAACCCAAGGGAAAGCCCTGACGAATGCACCCGTGTGCACCTTAGATGGGACCAGCGCTACTTTGCCACTGGCCCAGCTAGCTGAACCCACAGGAAAATTCCGACCAATGGGCCCGTGTGTCTCTTTACCTGAGACCGGCGCATGTTTACCACCACTTCGTTTCAAAACCATGACAGGAAACGCTACCACTTCGTTTCAAAACCATGACAGGAAACAAAACCATGTGCTAGGATTTTGGTGAAACGTTAATCGACATTATTAGGATTATTGGGCTCCAAATAGGATTTGCAGGAAGCCTCCTCCCCCCCTGAGAACGGCTTGCTGAATTTAAAAAATCATATCTGTTTGGTTCTTTAAATCCAGTTGTTTAGTTTCATCATTATTTTTTGAATATTTATTACTGGACGGTGTACCCGGCTTTGCTCGGGTCCTCTGTTTCTCCCGGCTATTTGAATCTGATGCCAACATTTGTTGAGCCAAAAGAAACCTATCGAGATATTCATCACTTAGTGATCAGCCTAAATGACACTTCTTCATTCCGTCCCCTTCCCTCAAAAGTAAGGTAAAGTTGTTTTTCTGGTAAATTCTTCTAAAATGCTTCCCATATTTACGCTGAAAGTTTCGAAAAATCCCAGAAGACACGGTTTCATTGACCTGTGAGCATTAATACCAAAAAATAAATAAAATCGATAAATCGATAGTGCCGTACGAAACGGTTGTCATGTTCGTGTTCATTGTATTGACATACCCCAGCAGCGATGAATTCACCGCGCCCGGGGCAAAATTAGCGAAAAATCAATAAAATCGATAAATCGATAGTGCTGTACAAAACGGTTGTCATATTCGTGTTCAGCGTATTAAGATACCCCAGTAGCCATGTCTTCACCGCGCCCGGGGCAAAATTAGCGAAAAATCAATAAAATCGATAGCGCCGTACGAAACGGTTATCATATTCGTGTTCAGCGTATTGACATACCCCAGTAGACATGTCTTCGCCGTCCTGGCAAAATTAAACGCAAAAATCGATAAAATCGATAAATCGATATTGCCGTACGAAACGGTTGTCATATTCGTGTTCAGCGTGTTGACATACCCCAGTAGACATGTCTTCGCCGCGCCCGGGGCAAAATTAGCGAAAAATCAATAAAATCGATAAATCGATAGTGCCGTACGAAACGGTTGTCATATTCGTGTTCAGCGTATTAACATACCCCAGTAGCCATGTCTTCACCGCGCCCGGGCAAAAATTAGCGAAAAATCGATAAATCGATAGTGCCGTACGAAACGGTTGTCATATTCGTGTTCAGCGTATTGACATACCCCAGTAGACATGTCTTCGCCGCACCCGCGGCAAAATTAGCGAAAAATCAATAAAATCGATAAATCGATAGTGCCGTACGAAACGGTTATCATATTCGTGTTCAGCGTATTGACATACCCCAGTAGACATGTCTTCGCCGCGCCCGGGGCAAAATTAGCGAAAAATCAATAAAATCGATAGCGCCGTACGAAACGGTTATCATATTCGTGTTCAGCGTATTGACATACCCTAGTAGACATGTCTTCACCGCGCCCGGGGCAAAATTAGCGAAAAATCAATAAAATCGATAGTGCCGTACGAAACGGTTATCATATTCGTGTTCAGCGTATTGACATGCCCTAGTAGACATGTCTTCACCGCGCCCGGGGCAAAATTAGCGAAAAATCAATAAAATCGATAAATCGATAGTGCCGTACGAAACGGTTGTCATATTCGTGTTCAGCGTATTGACATACCCCAGTAGACATGTCTTCGCCGCGCCCGGGGCAAAATTAGCGAAAAATCAATAAAATCGATATAATCGATAAACGAATCGATAATCCCAGGTGCGAGGTAGCCTAAAACCTACGCCGGCCCTTAGGGAAGTTCCACCCTATAACAAGGAAGATGAAGATCTAGGACGAAAAAAGCGCACAATGTGGAAATTTAGGCCAGAGGACCCCTTTTTTAAAACACTCGTCACAACACTGCGTATCGACAATGCGCTAAGAGTCGACGCGCAGTAACAGAACGCGTGCTCCCGGGAATTAGCGACCAAATCTTTTAATATAGTAATAGTAATATCTTTCCATCTCTGTCTTTCGCGAGCAGCGAGCATACCAAGGACAGCGTGAAATACAGAACACAACTGCTTTTGTACTGTACAAACCACTCGGTCAATAACTCAGTAAGCCAATCATACAAACGCACCCTCAGCATTATCACTGTATGTGACTATCCCATCCTTCTAATTCAAACCAAACTTATTCTGGACACTTTATACTTTTCCAAAGTTTTGAACAAAAACTGAAAGAAGAAATTATTGTGAGAAGAGAATAAGCATCACGAGCGCCTATTTCCACCAATCACCTTTGTCATTCCTCATCGATATTCACCGACACGACGTGTTTCATTTATACTAAACCAAAAAAGTTCCAAGTGATGATTAAGAAAGTGATTAAGAAATTACAAAGCAATGAACTGAATTCGCTGACTATTCAAATTCACGTGACCTAGGGAAGGGAGATGATCAACAGGGTTGATGGGCTAAATGAGTAGGAGCATAAGTTATTGGTTATTTTTCGCTTAAGCTCAGGAAACGAAGATGCTCCATGAGATTGGTGGGATACTTGAGGAGGTGATCCACGGTGTTGGCGGGATACATGGGATGGGTGCGTAATTTATTGTCTAGGCTTTTGCCTGAGTTTCTGGAACGGGAGGTAATCCACAAGGTAGGCGGGATACATGAGGTGGGTGCGTAAGTTATTTTTTTAAATTTTTGCCTGAGTTTCTAGTAAGGGAGGTGGTCCACAGGGTCGGCGAGATACATTGGGTGAGTGCGCAAGTTACCGTCTAGGTGTTTGCCAAAGCTTCTGGAAAGCGAGGTAATCCACGAGGTTGGCGAGATACATGGGGTGGGTGCGCAAATTATTGTCTGGGCTTCTGCCTAAGCTTCTAGAAAAGGAGGTAATCCACCGGGTTGACGGGATACATGAGGTGGGTGCGCAAATTATTGTCTAGAGCTTTCGCCTAAGCTTCTAGAAAAGGAGGTAATCCACAGGGTTGACGGGATACATGAGGTGGGTGCGCAAATTATTGTCTATACTTTTATATCAGTTTCTGGAGGGAGGTAATTGAGGGGTTGCGAGATACATTGAGTGGGGGCGCGAATTATTGTCTGGGCTTTTGCCTAAGCTTCTAGAAAAGGAGGTAATCCACAGGGTTGGCGGGATACATGAGATGGGTGCGCAAATTATTGTCTAGGTTTTTGCCTGAGCTTCTGGAAAGGGGGGTAATCACAGGGTTGGCGGGATACATGAGGTGGGTGCGCAAGGTATTTTATAGACTTTTGCCTGAGCTTCTAATAAGGGAGGTGGTCCACGGGGTTGGCGAGATACATGGGGTGGGTGCGCAAATTAATTGTCTGGGCTTTTGCCTGATCTGAACGGGAGGTAGTCCATGGGGTTTGGCGGTTGGCGGGACACATGAATTGGGTGCGCAAGTTACTGTCTAGGCTTTTGCCTAAGCTTCTGGGGAGGGAGGTAATCCAAGATGTTAGCGGTATACGTGGGATGAGTGCGCGAATTATTGTCTGGGCTTTTGCCTAAGCTTCTAGAAAGGGAGTCAATCCACAGGGTTGGCGGGATACATGAGGTGGGTGCGCAAATTATTGTCTAGGTTTTTGCCTGAGCTTCTGGAAAGGGGCAATCCACGAGGTTGGCGAGATACATTGGGTGGGTGCGCAATTTATTGTCCAGGCTTTTATATCAGTTCCTGGGAAGGGAGGTAATCTAGGGGTTGGCGAGATACATTGAGTGGGTGCGCAAATTATTGTCTAGAGTGAGTTCCTTGGCTCAAAGTTTCACCGCATTCTATCAGTGTTGGTATTAGAGTTCGAGTAGACTGTCTGCAAATAAACCTAATTAAGCACTTCATTCAGTCTCAACACCTGTCTGAATAAAACTAGATTTCGAGAAACTCAAACTAAACAGTGGCAAACAGCTTGCCGAGGAATCACAAAATGCCAAAATTGACTGATTGAAATTTTTCACGACCACGACCTTCTTTTTTTGACGACCAACGAACACGTCTCCCTTTTGCCTGAAACCAACACCGCTTTGCCCCTGAGCCAGCCAGCCAGCCGAACTCGAGGGAAATCTCGACCAACGGACCTCGCCACTTCACTACTGGCCCAGTCGAACCCAACATAAAATACCGACCAGTGGACATGTGTACACGTGTGCCGCTTTACCTGTAACCGGCGCGACACAAGTGTGCCCCTTTATCTGACACCGGCGCAACTTTGCTGCCGACAG